>JAHBCN010000039.1:0-354165 GCA_019359885.1 Listronotus oregonensis
AAGAATCATTGTTTTTACTTAATAAACTGAGCAATTAAATGCAAATAATTAAAATACGTAAAAGGAAGTCGATTATTGAGAACACCTTAATTTGCATAATTATAACTAGTAATGAGGCGTATAGTTTTTATATAAAAGTATTTGCGTGTTGCGTGATATTTAATATGTGTATAATTTTTAGGCTAGTTGTTTTAGAATAAATTACTTAATATGATTGTTGATTTTGCTTCATATAAACAACAATTAAATAATGTTTGTTCAATAAATTTTTCTATGGACTACTCGGCTGGTCTTTTTTTCTTAGGTGTAATAGATATCATATCTCGCAAAACAAAAAACAAAATAGTTTGTTTTGTTACCTTGGCGCTATACACTTTAATAATAAAGACAATAAGAAAGCTACGTGGTAAAGGAAGTAAGCCACAATTTGATATAAAGAGACATGTTCATTTCATCGTGGGTGTAATGGTGGCTGGATATCTCTGATGACATGAAGGCCCTTCGATACATTCAGGAAGTAGCAAAATTACATGTTCTTCAATATCATTTTTCAGCAAGATAGCGCCAGACCACATATGGCCAGAGTAACCGTAGAATTTATGGATAAACACCGCATTAACCGCTTACCATCGCCTGATCTCCTCTTTCCGATCAAACATGTGCGGAACATCCTAGGTCGTAGATTTTTAAACTATAGGACGCTCCTCGGACTCTAGCGGCACTTAGACATGTTAGAGATAAGGTAAAATGTGATATCTCGAGGATAAAGAACAGTTCATCAGATCAATGCTCAGGTGTGTCAATGAGTGTAAAGAAATCAAAAGTCTTCAATACATTATTAAACTTAATGGTGTTATTCATCATCATTTATTATATATTGCACAAAATTAATATAAGTCATATTTATCTTTACAAAAAAAAAACAGAAAAGTTATGCAAAGAGGTTAACAATAAATATTAGGCGATAGGGAAAACATTTATGTATGTTCTTTTTTGACAAGAAATAAAATTGGGTTGCAAAATTAATTGTACAGTGATGCTACCCAAAAACCCAATTTTTGCAATGTAAATAAAGCTTGATATATTTTTTTATATATTTTGTGTAAGTTGGTGCTTAGAATAATTGCAGCTTTATATATAAACACTTTTCTTATTTTAAGTAATTATAGCAATAAAGAAAAGAATTACCAAACTAATTTCATTAAAAACCACTTGCCACCATGTTCATTTCCTAATAAATCTCTTCATAATTATCTTTTCAAGCTGAAAAAGCCTATGAAAACAAACACAAAAACATAAAAATGAAATAACAACAACGCCTAACCTGGCAACCCCGCCTTTATTATAGGGGCGCCACCCACGCCATACACGTGCTGACGACGGGAATTTCGCTTCCACCCGGCTTTCCTCACTCCCCGCACCATCCCTTGACGTGACCTCGGGACCGTGCTGTAGAGCGCTAACTGTTGCCCGGGAAACCTGTTTAGCTGGATGTCTGCCTGCCATAGCGACATCAGGGACGTCCTTCATGAACTTTTAAATGTAATATTGTGTGTTTGAAGATGATTCGGTAGACAGGAGCTGGCTAAGTTACGAAATTATTGAGGCTGGAAGTTGAAAAAATAGGAAAAGAGGATTTTCCAGGTAATTTTTTAACTGTGTCAAGCCTTGCTCACAACGGAGACGCTTAAGTAAAAGTCACATTATAACTTCATTAAAAGAACTAAATAATAAACACTTTTAACTCGAGTTTTTCGTCCCAAAGATTGGATTAAAATTTTGATTTAATTCCCTGATTTCTATTGTCTTATGATTTTAAAATACTTTGTTTTGACATTGCATGGTAATTAAATATACAGAGTGTCCGTATAATACCCGTAAAAATATGTTTCTAAATTACTTATACTTAAAATTGCCTTTGTTTAGTAGGTTAGATTGACCAGTTTTTCTACACAGCGATTAACTGAAATAATAAAAGAATAGCAGATGTTCAAAATGGCAGCCATTTTTAGAATACATTTATGAATACTTTAAAATGAAACTGTATTCTATCTAATGTCTTAAAATTATAAAAATAGTTGCTAGAATTTAAAATTTAAGTCACTTGAATCTTTTTAAATTCTTTTTTTGAGGGTATCCTACAAAAAAAAACACTCATATTTAAATCTGGAGAACGTGCTGACCACTTTACTGGTGCATTATTTCCTAACTAATGCCGAATATCTGTCCAAATGTTAATGTTCAGTAAATACCGACGAATTGCTCATGCTCATTGTGTAGTTAGTGACTCCAGACCCAGTAACGTACGCCTCCTCAGCAATATTTTCTTTTCTCATAATCGATATTTCTTAATTCCTTATAGCCGATCACGACACCAATAAAAAACGTCATTTGTTAGTGTCTGTCTATATACCAAAAATTACCAACTATTGTCTATTAGCTAGTGTTTAAAAAGTTTAGGAAAAAAAATATTTTTAACGTTTTTTACCAGTTAAACGAAACGAACGAATATATATATATATATATATATATATATATATATATATATATATATATATATATATATATATATATATATATATATATATATATATACATATATACAAATATACATATTTACTTATTTATTTATTTTATACACGTATTCTCAGGACACCATGTAAAATTAATATAAATTTAAAGTCTATGTAACAGCTTTCCTTGAAAAGAACAGAGAATCATCATAAAATATGTGATAATTCAACAAAATGGTACATAAAAACACTTCCAGTCACGTTTGACCTTCAGATGACTTTGAACAATGTGTATCGAATGAAGCAGGTAGTAATTAACATTTTTTATGCTATCAAGTGTGATTGGATATAATGTAACCTTTTATAATTATATTTGTATAATTAATCTAATCTTAGTGTTTACTCATAACAAACAATAAAAATGTTTGCTCAAGGACCGAATTTAATATTTATCGTATTTATGTTGTAATATGGGTGTGTGGCAGTATAATATAAATATTAAATTATTTATGCAGCTGTTATTAGTTACTTTGTATATAAATTTTGACATAATCAAGTTTGTTTGACGCATCGAGCTTAACATTATTTTGGAAAGAAAAATCTCTCGTGGAATATTAGATAGGAGAAGTCGCGCGGCATTAAATCTGGAACCTGATTGTTCTGTCGAAAAAAATAATTATTCTGCCAACTAAATTTCTCAGGAAACGATAACAGACATACTTGAGAGATAAATAGTTTTATATTTATATAAATATTTTTTTAACTTCCCGATCTTTACAGATCACTTATCAATGGTAGTTTCCACGTGGTTTCTTTCATTTATTCATGACTATTATTGAATTTTTTTCTTAAGGATTAGTTTATTTTTGATAAATTTCTTTGTTTATATACTTTTTAGACTTTATCAAGCAGGCTTTTAAGTATTTTTTTTTTTTTTTATTTTTATGGCACACGCGACTATAGCCGTCAAATGACAACACCTTTTAGGGATGCCTCTATCATCTGGCTCTTGTTCTTTTACACATTAACCAATATTTTACAAACAGAACAAACAATTTCTTGGAGTATCCCTCTCTTTTCACAAATAAGTACATACTGATTGCTGAAGAGCGCAAAAACGCGTATGAGAAAAATAAGTATATTAAACTTAACCTAACTACCTTAAAATCACAAAAATGTACGTTTTTAATAGGCGGGAGTTCCATTTTAACCTCGGCGACCAAAAGTCACGTCTTTTCCTGTTCTTAAAACGTGATTTTTGACCGGCAATAAAAAGAAAATACCAATTAGAGTTTCCTTAAAGGCACATTTTAGGCCCCTTTTCTGTATGAATGATCAAATAAGTATTACGTTTTATAGAGATTTAAAAACTTTACGCAGAATCTACAGTCACCAACCGAGGTCACCCCGCACGTGATTTTATTAGGAATCATCCCCAAACTTTTAAATCACATCGCGAGCACTACTAAAGCGCCACGAATTACCATTTAATCCCAGAGAGATGCCACCAAGAACTTTTCTCGTCACGGCCGATTTCCGACAATGTCATGGTTTCAATAACATAAAAATCTTAAACTTTTATTGTCCTTATTTCTTATTTGATAAACAACGAATTGGTTAGTGATGTATCTCCAACCGTTTTCAAGTGACAACTAATAAAGTTATCACTTGAAAACGATTGGAGATACATCACTTACCGAAACGTTGTGTATTAAATAACAAATAAAGACAATGGAAGTCCAATATTTTAGTGTTATTAAGACTCGCTAGTTTTTGAAACAGGTACTTTTTCACTTTTCTAAGTAAATTTTAAAATCTTGGAGTATCGGTCATTTTAAAAAATACATCAGCAAAAAAAAAGTCGCGAAAAGTATATCCATATTGAAATATTTTATGTATTTGGAAAAAGCAAGCCGTATTCTGAACACATTCCGAGTTGTCAAAATGTTGGTAATAAGAACTTTAACTTTTTATAGCCTATCACTATGCCACTAAAAAACGTCATTTTATATTGTCGATCTTGGAATAGGATTTCTGTGTAAAGGAAAGAGATATAAATTAAGAATATCTAAGTGAAAAAGAAATAAAGCAAAACATATGGCTTAATAGCCACATTTCTTTATTTGTTATGGTTACCAAATATTATCCCCTACTTTTAATTTAATGAGTGTGTACTGGCAACTTTTAATTTAATTGGTTTGGACTGCTCGTAGATAGAAGGTGGCTGCGTCGTAAAAAACACACCTCTTGCTTGACCTCCAACATTAAGATTTGTCTGTCCTGCTTCAATACACAATAAAATGTTTTATTCTTCACTCTTAATAAAACATAGACTCAAAGTCCTTAATCAATTTGTTTACAAAAGAACTTAAATTTAAGGAAGCAATTTAAGATATAATTAAGTTGACCCAAATTGGTTCATTGACGCCGGATGTAAGAATTTTGTGCACGTATTTTTCCGACACCCTGTAAAGTAGATTTCTATTTAGAGGAGAAAATATTTTATACATAAATAGATATCCGTCACGGACTTTAATCCCTAAATTATTCTTTAAATGGTTAAAATACCAATAAACCACCAATAAATCTGGCAACATTGCAGTCGGCCCTATCCGCGTTCTCTAGGTTAGTTGGGGGTTACGCGATGCGAAAAATTCCGCAATTCATGCACCTACCACCCTCTTTGTTCGTATGAGGGTAACTCTGCGAGTCAAAGAGAAGGCAGCAGTCGGCTTTAAAAGGGCTTTAAAGGGAGTTCCGTAATAAATTGCTTTAAAGGGTGGGTAGAGCAGGTGTCGAGCGCATTTTCTAGGGAGAAAAAGGTTTTTGTATTACTTTAAATGGATGGATTCCAGTGATGAAACAAGTTTTTAGGTCATTGGATGACTGACGATGTTTGGCTTCGGTTGAAAAAGTTATATGTTTAGATATTAAGGATTTTTTTAAATTTAATACGGTAGCTAAATAGTTTGTTTATTTACAAAGAAAACATGTTTTATTTACAATTAAATCTCCTAGTTTACCGGGTGGTTAAAGGTGTCACTTTTGTGGAAATAAATCTGCATATTTTTACGTATTCGTTTATTTAAAAATTACGTTTTAAGTAAACGGACATAACTTTTGTAATTTTTTTATGTATTAAGACAATTTAATTTTTATTTTTTAACTTAGAAAGGGGTGGATCAGGTAAATCAAAAAAAAAAATCAGGGGCTTTAAATCACTGGAGCTGGGTAGCAAATTGATGTTGCCAATCTTTGCTAAAAAAAAAGCGTCATCGCCCGATATTAATTACTATTGACATTAAGTGCGACTAAATAGTCGTACGTTTTCACTAAAATTTGGTCCCAATGTTTCACCAGGCTGAAACGCACACCAAACGGAATGCCGTAAAACCTTATGAATCTAACGTGTATGTAATTTTGCTTGCCACAAAACCTCTTAACCAGAAATGGGCCTGTCACTGAACATATCTTCTTTTAAATGCAAAATCCGCGTTTTTTTGCTTAAAAGATTATTGAGCCACAGGGTGCATACAAATCAGAGGACAACATTTCAAACATTTGTTATAATAATTGTTTATTGTTTTCTTGGCCGTTGTATTTATAATTAAGGATAATTTTTCTTGGGTATTTCGGTCATAATAAATGATTGACTTATTTTTAAATTAGCTCTAGGCTTTTTCATTTCTGTTAATTTTTGGGAAAAGTGATATAAGTCAGAAAATACATGAAAAATTATTTTATTTGTAACCTAATATCAAAATAACTGAAAAATCATAATATGCTATTATTACCTTCATCCATTGCTTATTAAAAAATATTTCATGAATATTCAAATACTGCTTACATAGTAACACCTTGAAAGTCTCAAATTTTTTTTGTTGGTCTTTTTCTCAAAAACTAAGTTTTTTGAGTTAAGTCACTTTTCTTTCGGAGATAAGATATGCCAATTTAAAGTGATCGAATACCCTTTTTGGCACAAGAGGTATATTTTTATTACGATTTTGACAACTTATTATAGTTTAATTGTTGAACTGCCCTGTATACAGGCCATGATATAATAAAAGCAGTATTTTTCTCTAGGCTCTAAAAATCCTTTTCCGTGTAACATATTCATTATACATAATAGATTGCATAGGTCATTATCTTCTTTTCCAACACAAGCCACATTCATACAGAGCCGTAAACCAAAATCTCATTAAAACTTTTTGTGTCAAAGTATGAAATCGGCTCATAAATCATCATAGCGATAAGAGATGTTCGGATCGTTGGAGCAAATAAACAAATGCCATACATCACGGCATATTGCACTTAGCAATTAAAAAGATATTTGTGTCCTGTAAAAATGTAAACCTCTGTAATTTTTTCCTTTATTAATGTATGTCATGCTGTGTTATTATTTATTAATATAAAGTTCAATAAGTTTCTAGCAGTTCTAAAAATTAAATAAAATATGTACATTGTTAAAGGTATGCTTTTTGCTAATTGTAATAAAATTACGGGCATTACAAAAGGATGGAAAACTCCGAGTGTGGGCCGAGCGACTTCATATTTCACCCTTATTAGGGATGATCACATTCGCTGTAAGCCAAGACACGACTGACGAAGGATTACCGAGAAAATAAATCAAATTTTTGTAAAATTAATCTGATATTTAAACGACTATGGCGCCAACCTATAGACTAAATATCATTGCCATGTCCTCCTTAATTAATATGCTTAACTGGTTAACTTTGATTTATTTTATATTATTTATTATTTATATAAATAATTATTCTAGATGTTATTGTAGCCATTCTACATTTTTAAGAGTTAACACATTAACTAAAAAAAGTTAATATTTTCCAAATTTTAAAATATTTAGAAAACAAAAAATAATACATGACAATTTCATAACAAGAAATCTACAGATATCTTCTTTCATTTGTCTTACATAAGTGGAGTGAGTCCCTTGAGTAAATCCTTCGGTAAATCCCAGAACGTTGCTCTTTATACGTATATCTAAGGCTTTTGTTTCTTCCTTTCTACAGTCTACCCCCAAAACTTTGTTACTGGCTTCTCAGTTTCCTTTCTGATCGATGCATATCATTACTGTAGCTCTTCTAACTTTCACTAAATTAATACTGAAGAACCCCGGAGTTTAGTACTGACACCAACTCTATATCTTCTAAATACATCAATGATCTTTTTTCTTCCAAATTTCATCTCATCCATAGTTTTCTGACAGTAAGACCCTTTATTCTAATATTTAGTTTCGCAAGCCAATCTCTAAGCCTGATTTGGAAAAATATTGGTCAGTGACAGTAAAGTGAACAGTTGTAGCATGATGACGTTTAATAAAGATACATTTAGGAAGTTAAAAAAAGGCATCTCTTATTTCTTTTTATACGTCATAAATCCAAAAAGACATAAACATACCCTATCCACATTAGGTACATGTTGAAACTATAGTTACTGCATTACAGTCGTGCGTGTAGTCTCTCTTAAATAAAAAAATCTAATAATTAAGTTTTAAAATTGTCAAAAATCATAATCAGAATGAGTAAACGTGGAAGCTTCGCGTTTGACAAAAATGCTTGGTTATTAAATCATTGAAAAAATACTTATACTTATTGTTGAAAGAGGGAAAACAATAGAGGGCTATAGAACTGCACTATATTAATAAATACTTGTTAGTCAAAGGGCAAAATAATAGATGGCTATAGTGCTGCGCCAAAATAATAACTTTACGTAAAAAAAATTACAGAAAAATGTACACAAATTAAGTTTTCCAGTTAACACGATTTTCATTCTCTATTTGATAGAACTATTTTTCACGACACGATCTAAACCACTTTAGGGAGTAATACAAAGACAAAAATAAATTCTACTTTTGGGCTTTCATACATCTCAAGCAATTCTCTAGTTTTGTCAACAAAGACCCGGAAATTAACTCCAGTCAAAAAGATCTGCGAACGCGCGACCGAATTTTTACGTCCTTGGAGTCCGTCGGTCTGGCAACAGGACCGCTTATGTGTGTTTTCGGTTTTACGAGATTTTAATATAAGAACAAAGTAAACCGATGTCAACTTTATGATTTTTTTTTTTTAATACAGAATGGTACAAAAGTAATCCTTAAGTAGATTGACCCCGATATCAACGAAAATTAAATTTAAAAAAAAAATTCGGCGAACGTTTATTTCTTAGTATTAATAACGTAAACAAAGTCATACATTAATGGCCCTCATTTATGCATGATTTTTTATTTATCAACGATTATAGTATATGCAACCAAAAATACACATATTTAGACATTAAGTCTATTTATAACCTTGCCAATTAAATAACAGTCTTTAAAACATCTGTCAAGATGGTTGCCTAAAACTGAAATACATTAAAAAACAAGAAAATTATGATTTTTTACAATTAACTAAAAAAACGTTCGCCGAAAAAAGATTGTAACTAACGGGCAATTACCGATCTAAATCCTTAGCAAGCAATCGCCCTTATCAATACCCTTGTTGGTTAAATAGATATAAGAAACCTTTTTTATAAATTCTTTTCAAGTTATTTAGTAGACTCTTTAGAGTCGTTCTACGAGGATTAAATAGGGCTTTTCTGATATTTAAAAAAATGTGTGAAGTGACCATCTTGTGTATTTTTGCCGTAGAATCTAAAAGAAAATAATTTCAATTGAAACTAAGAAGATACGATGTAACATGAACATTTTTTTATGGACACATCTTACTAATTGTATCGTTTTTGAAGGCGACTGCTTTTTTTCTATACGTTTTAATAAAAGATTTTTGTATTAATTTTCAAAGAAATTTGGGATGTAATTTGGAAAATTAAAAAAAAAAAAAAAAACAATAAATAAGGTGTCTCAATAAAAAATGTTAATTTTGTGCTGTATTTTTTTTGTTTTAATTTAAGTGATTTTTCTTAAACATCTTTTTAGATTTTACGAAAAAACAATACACAAGATGGCCATTTTACATTTTTTTTAATATAAGGAAGGCACAAATATAACTTTGTTCAGCTCTAGTTTCAAGACCCTGTACTAAGGAACTTCAAACTTGCGGATGACATTTTTACAGTGTATTTTGTTTCAAAGTTGTTCGTTTTCTCATTTTTTTTGTTGATGATTTAATGTCATTCTGTCTTTTTCATGGCGTAACGTCTTTATGATATATACAAATGTGGGTTTCCTGTAGATGTTAAAAGATATGATATTTTTGTTATTTTTGAGATTTAAAAAATTATTTGGCGTTTAATTGTTAGAGTTAATTTTAATTAATAGTGAACAGTTTTTATAATTCGGAACGTTTTTCAACTTTCTCTCCTTTAATGGAAAACCAAGTTATCTCACTTATTTACCTCGAATTACGGGCCTGTTAAACCTTTTGGTTTCTATGGCAACACCGCCGCGATGCAGCAGACGGATTCATTTTAGGGTTGTCGTCCCCCCGCTCCACGTTTATACCCCCGTTTCTGCCAACTGCCGCCCCGCTCTCCCTGCCGTTGCCGGCGCTTTTCAACTGTTCCCCAGGGGCGCCTTTTGATGTAATCATGTCATCGAAAGACATCAGGGGTGCCCTGGCAAAAGTTATTTGCGCCGTTGCCAATTTAACACGGGCTGGATTGTTTGTACAGTTTAATGTCTTTGAAGTTGGTGGCATTGAGCGAAGCTTGTTGGATGGTTACAATAAAGGTTAATTAGGGTTGTTAGATAAACCAGTGGCAATAGGACATGCTTGGCCAATAAGTTAAAGGCTTTTGGTAATATATATTTTTAAAATATATGCTTAATGACAAGCATAAGTTTATGGTTCAATAGAGATTAGTTGAATTTAAAAAGATAATTGCATTATATTTGTTGTACATTTTCTAAATATCTGAATAGGGCATCCCGGGAGTAATTGCACGATTCCACAGCCCCACAAAAAAAAGTTGAAGGCCAGAAAGACTTGACTGTGGTATCCTTATGTTTTTGGGGTCGCTAAATCCGAATCCGGGCTCAGTTTGACCCCATTAGGTCAGGGTCAGGAGCATTTAAAGGTCAAATCTGGAAAATTAATCCCAACCAAAGTTGAACAGTGTATACTGTTTTTGAGGTCGCTGAATACGAATCCGTGGTCAGTTTGACCCCATTAAATTTGGTTGCGATTTGACCATGATATCTTTATGATATTGAGGTGGCTAAATCTGAATCCGGGGTCAGTTTGATCCCGTCAGGTCAGGGTCAAATACATTTCAAGGTCAAATCGCAACCAAATTTGATGGAGTCAAACTGACTACGGATTCGTATTCAGCGGCCTCAAAAACATTAAAATTTAACCTTAAATTGCCCTTGACCCTGACCTAATAGGGACAAACTGACCCCGAATTTAGATTCAGCTACCCCAAAAACCATGGTTAAGTCTTTCGGAACGTTGTGTTTTTTTGTGGGGCTGTGTAATTTTGCAGATTTGATCTTGAAATATTTCTGTTTTATCATGACTCGATGGGGTCAAAATGACCACATATTCGTCTTCAGCGAGCTCAATACATAAGTATTTATTATTATTATTATTATACTGTTTAAATTTGATTGCGTTTAATTGTGTAGATTTGACCTTGAAATGCTCTTGACCCTGACCTGATGGGGTCAAATACATAAAGATGCCATGGTCAAGTCTTTCGAACCTTTAACTTTTTTTTGGGGGGGTGTGTTATTTAATTGATTTTTTTTATCTTGTGATGTCTGTAAACATGCATTTGATAGATTTTATACAAGTTAAGCTAACGGGTGCAACGTTTTGGTGACAAATGAAAATTATTCGAGCCACATTTTGATGTAATAACTTATGACCGTCATATTTTTGTTGCGTACTGCACTTTGTCGTATATTAGGCATAGAACATTTTTACTACTTGCGTTTTTATCCTTCCTACAAAATAATAAAACTACATAACAAATAAAAACGCACATAAAACGGAATTATTAAATTTTAAAATCCAAAGTTAAACAAAGAAAACTGACTGGATGCTCTTCTCCATTTGTCTAGTCGAATGGGATTACGCCATGCGGTGGCGGCGTGTAAATTTAAAGGAATTAAAGAAATAGTGCAGTAATTATTGTGTAAATTTTTCAGAGTCTTTAAATTTTATGGGAATCCGGGTAACTTGTCTTGTTTTAAGTAAGTTTTCGTTATTAAATCAGGTTTTTACGCTGTTATTAACGCATATTTATGGTAAATTACCTTTATGTATTATGCAGATTTTAAAGTACGTGATATAATGTGTAAAAGTACATTTTTCTTACAATTAAAATTGCTTACTTTTAAACGGTGTTGCAGCTTGGTCATTTAAAAACAATATAATATATAGTAATAACTCTTTTGTTTGTTTTATCGCTAATAAAGGGCGTGACAGGTTATAAAGTTCATTTATTTTCTGTCTGGTTGTTCTTATCTGGACAGTTTAATTATATGTCTGATACAGGGCATTATAATCGACATTATTAAATTCTTTAGTTTGTGTTTATTGTTGGATTATAACAAAGATTAATAAAATCTATATAGAGATTAACATTTTTAATAAATCATGAAAAGTCGTAAAAGTAAAGCAATTTAATTTTTTTCCTTATAACCTACGTTAAACTTTATTCTTTATACTTACTTAAAGTATCCGACCGAAACTTTTTCGCAGCTGAGAACTTACCTGAAAAAATAAAAAAACAACATTAGCTAAGAAACTTCAAAACTTTTCAGACATAAAAATAAGTAGTTTACCGAATTGAGAAGATATACATTTTAACTTAAGAACAATTTATCTTTGGGGAAAAAAGTTATTAACAGGGTACCCAGAATTTGAGCCAAAATTAATATACGAGCCTGTCTTGCACCTAATTAGAAAAAAATAATCGTGTTCTAGTTAACTGGCCACATACACAATATTTCTAAAAGGCTTTTTAACACAGAGCAATCCACATGATCTGTTAGTTCGTTATTACAACCTTTTTGTTATTTTAAAAGTAATTTTCCAGTTTATATAGAATAATTTACGCAATATTGCATTAAGTAAAAATAAGTTAGCATTGTCCCTACAGGGAATAATTACAAGAGTATTTCTGTAAAATTTACCATAACCACACAAAACTAAACACAATTATATCCATAACCACAGCAAGTTTAAAAAAGCTCAGATTCCTGTTTTGTATTTCTGCCCTTCTAATCGGATTATTCTGTTTATATTTGTTTTCCCATGTCTGAGGAATGGCGACTTTAACAACACTTGGCATTCCCTATTCCATCCAAGAAAGAGCAGTTTGCATTATTAATGATCACACTCTTATAGTAAAGCTTCCCTGTCTTGCTCATCAACCAGCTGCATGGGATCTGTCGCTCTTTTATAGGTATTTTCAGGGATTCTACTCCGAGGAATTAGCCAATATTTTCCTCTATACAGCTCCAGATACAGCAACACAGTGTATTTCTTTATGAATTCTTCACTTTTTAGGTGCTTTATCCCTACAATGTCTATTGTCTGTGGGACCTACTGCCTGCGGAGGTCTTTTTTTCTCCTCCTAACCTCCATATATTTAAGTCCCGCGTTAATAAATAACCCCTTCTTTTACTTAAGACATCTACGCTACGTTAGACCTTGAGTCGTCGTGGTATGTCCCAAAATATAAGACAATCCTTGTCACATTGCATGAGGTAGCCTTGTAAGAGTCGTGCAAGAAGTCGGTGCCCCAGCCCCATAAGGAAACTCTGAAGGTACTAAAAATCCAAATTTAAGCAAATTTAATTTCCCCAGCTATCCTAAAATATAGAATCATTGAAATTTAAAAGGGCTATAAAACTGCAGAAATGCCCTTTAATATATATATATATATATATATATATATATATATATATATATATATATATATATATATATATATATATATATATATATATATATATATATACCCCAGTTCACATCACTTTAGTGTAAACAGTCATCGTATCGGAACAAATAGAAATATTGTTCTATTTGCTCTTCTTTTAACCTGTATAAAATAAATAAAACCTTCAGAATAGATAAAACGAAAACAAAATACGAAATCAGTGCCAAGAATCTGTCTTGTCATATTTGTAACAAAGAATGTGGCCTGAATCCAAGAAGTCAGGTATAAAGAAAATAAAAATGTCATAAATTTTTCACCTCGGTGTAAAATGTATGACATAGAATGTAATAATAAACAACAGTATCATTTTAAATTGCTTTTTTTAAGGGTAGTTTGTTTTTTAAATCTAAGAAATAAACATTAATATTTTTTTTTGCAACCTCCAAAACCTTATATCCTAAAAGGTAATATAATATTATCTTTGTGTTATCATGCCTGTTCTGCACATAAGAAGGTCATCTCAAAAATTTTCGGCCTGACAATGAAGATACAAATTTACCGTTTTGGATTTTTTTTTACTTTTTTTTATTTTGATTTTTTTTTGTCTAACAATGTTCCCAAGCCATACTCTTTCCATACAATAATTTACTCCCTTACCAAAATACCCTTTCCCCATTACCAAAACAGTTTTGTGCGCAGATGCGTTATACTGAGAAAAAAAAACCTTTTCCTTCTATCCATATATTTTTTTACGATTTTTTTAAACCAATTGAATTAAGAAATTAGAATAGTATTTACACTTTATAATTTTTACTTTTTTAATGTAATCAATAAACAAAACATCTTTAGCATCCCAAAAGGCGATAATTTTACCCGCTGAAAAAACAAACCTTATGGTTATTAATCGTGAGACATAGTATCAGTATAGAATAACCTCTTTAATGCGGATATTTAGTAATCCCGACACGCAATTGCGTTAGTGATAGTCCAGACGCACTTCGATAATCCGGGCGCACTTGGGAATTTTCGAGTTGCGAAAGCCGGTGTTACCTCATTTAATTAGCCTGCTGCAGTAGTCGCGTAATATTGCATAATAATTAGAATGTAGCAGAGTGCACAACAATGTGTAAAAGAAACCACATAACTTTAAGTTAACAACAAAAGTGCGAAGTAATAAAAAATTAAAGCTAAAGAAAGTGTTAAATATAAATATTGTATATACATAAATGGATATCCCAAATGGTATGTATGAAAGTCATTTTTAGACTACTTTACATTAATCCAGACATTTACTAATTCGTACAAACTTCTTAAATTTAATTATCCAGATTAAATATTATTAAAAAATGTATTTATATTGTTAAAACGTTCCAAACACTGCTGAGATATTTTGTTTTTGGTCAATCGATCTACGTATCTTACGCAATGTTCTTTCATATTTATTTTTTCCTGAAAGTTATATGCAACATGTTCTTTTGAAAAACCTGTGGTCCCTACGACTTACCTACCTAACCCCCCGATGGTTTAATATCACGGCATGTAACTTTTGAATAATTTCTGGACCTACGATGCTGGTTCGACCGTATTTAAAATCGTCAGTCTATTAATAATGAAGTAAAATAATTTTCGTAAACCTTTAGGTAACTTTGTAAGAATTTTTGTATAAACACCTTCTTTGCAAAGATTTTTTAGCAGCTCGGCATTTAGTTTTTTCCCTCCTTAATAATATGTAGTGTCTGGCCAAAGCCGAAGTTAAGGGTTTTGATAAATTTAAAATTTTTGTAGAAAAGTGACCAAAAGTAGAAAATTTTAAAATTACCGATGTGCATATTTTTAACTTCCTTTTTATATTAAAAATTGTTGTATAATAATTGTAAATAGATAATTAATATAAATAAATGACTAGGAATGTATAGGTCTTTAATTCAGGAACCTTAAAAAATATGTTGTGTTCAGTAAGTAAAATGCTTTATTAAAATTAATTTTTATGAAATAATTGTTAAATGTAATTTTAGTATTCGCTTTCGGCGATTGGATGCAAAATTTCTGCTTTTGGCCAAATCTTTTGCGTTTTTTGGCCAAAGCCAAATGTATGACCAAAGATCCCATTTTGGCTGAATGTGGCTAAAGCTAAAGCCGAACATTGGGTCATACAATAATAATAATAAGATAAACACGTTAGATTTAAAAGACTTGTTTAAAAAATTATTTATCAAAATCACCCTCACCTTAAAATATATGGTTTTATAAATTGTACCAACCTAAAAATAACAAAAATATTTTGATAGCGTCGGCCTTTCTGGTCAAGGCCGAGTACTAATCCGACCATCTTTAGAGTCACAAGTGCCGTTTTTATGCATAGTCTTGAAAATATCAAATTCATTTTGTTAATCAATGAAAAAAACTACTTATGGCCTAAGTTCCTTTGGTATTGCTACACAAACTAACCAATACTTTCTTTTCGTCATCCATTATTTACGTTGTAACTTTTCTTTGTTAGTTTATCGATTGCACGAAACATATTCAGAAAAACGACCCAACCAACTATAAAACTCGATAAACTATTAAAACTTCGAAGAAGGAAACTTTTCCAACAAACTTTCCCTCTATAAATCCCCGTTATCTAATGGTGAAACTTTGAAATTCCCACTTTGGCTCTGGAACTAACTTTTAGGCAATAAGCTGAAACTTTTTTAACTGAAAACTTTCTTTTTGTTTTAATTAAGCTACTTTTAGAATAAAACATTAAAATTATTTATAGGATGGCATAGATGTATTGTCTGTTCAATAGTTGATAGAGTTTAAGGAACAAATTCTTAGTCAGTAACGTTATATGTTATTAGTAGCCCAAATCCTACTCTAGATTTTTTTGTCTTGCCACAGTCGAGCTGTAGAAAATTTTTTTTTTTTATAGAGATATTTGCACGACCCATGTTCTCAGGAATTATTTTAATATAATTAGAACAGTTTTTACAGAGCAAAATTAAAGAGATGTTAAGCAACACGCTGTACATTCCTCCTCTCTTGCTTTGACTCCCCACTCATCTAATCCAGGAGTGAGAGCGTGCGTTCATCGCAATGTTCGGAACCGTTTTTCACATTTCGCCAAATTTATTGAAGATATACAAGTTGTAGAATTAAATATGAAAATAAATAATCCGTTTACTACATTCAAATCGAACAATTACAGTTAATACAAAGAATCGTCCAAACATCACTGCAAAATATTAAAACTGCGATTTTGAAATAACGACTCAGTAGATGGCGTTCCTTTTAGTTTGTTTTTCGATTTTTTCCAAAAGTTCTATTGACAGTGTCGCGATTAAACTACAATTAATTCAAATCTTTTTACCCTAAAATGAGAAGGGGATATTTTTATAGGGTTTTCCATATAAAAAACGGTAAAATGCTAACTTTTGTACACATTTCGTTTTTTTTTATGGTCTACGCGTTATTTTTTGAAAGATAGTACTACTGGTTTGCTGTTCAATTTTAGTTACCGAAAAAAATTTTGTAAACTGTTAAATTTTGCAGTTTAGTAATACCTAATAGAAAAAATATAAGGCGCAACACTTACATATAGTGATGAAAAACTTATATATATTAGCAAACATTGAAAATATATGAAAATATTGGAAATACAAAATAAAAACTACAAAAACGAAAAAACTAAACATTTATTGAAAGATTATCATACGTCATAAGTAATACCATAGGTGTTCAGATTTGGCCGGATATTTTTTGCTCCTGTCTTTACAAAATCACGAGATTGAAGCTCAAGTGATTTTTTAAAACGGGTTGAGTTAAATTTTTGAAAGCAAGTATTTAAAACCAGGCAGAAAATATCCGGCTCAAAATTTGAACACGAATGGCATTTGGTAAGACAATTCCGCGAATGAAAAGAACGTAGAACGTAAAACCAAATTTATAATTAATCAACAATATAAAATACAGTCGCTACAGAGGTAATAATTGACGACACGATCGACAAAACCGTAAAATTTTCAATTTTTTGGTCATATTTTTTCGGAAATCATTTTTCTTGTGTAAAATTTGTGCAGCACAAAAGTGTAATAATTGTAATAAATATATATAAAGCTTTGTTTTAAATGGTTTAAAACGGGTTCTTATTTTTTCCAATATTTTCGAGGCAAGTTTGAAATTTGCAATATTTTCATTTACAACAATACTTATGTTCCTTTGCAATGCATGACAGTCAATCTGTGATAGTTTAAAACCGGTCTGCATGAAAAAACTAAAGACAGAGGTAACATGGATTTCCACTGGATGGGTGACTACCAGTGAAATCGTATACCGATGTGAGTTGTTCAAATTTTACAATAAACAGCCTACACTGTAGGCTGTAGGCCCTACAGCCACAGTGTATAACATAGTGATAACCACTTTAATCACCCAATTGATTTGCAAAGTCCCTTACTGTACTTCAGATACCCAAGATTCGTTAGTAAGTTTTTTAAAAAGCTATTGTTGTGTTTTATTTTTAAAATAGCAAATATTTACTAATATAATTATGGATAACTACTTAGTAACAAGTGTGATCATAAAAATAGAACCGGATACGTACGATGAAGGTAACACGTAACATCGGTCTATTACTCTGTTGGAAACCCTCACGACTTTTAAATGACCTCTACGGTGCCATTGGTAACGGTACGACTGGTACGGCGGTAAAAAGTGTTCACTCACGAAGAGATAGAGTTTGCATTTTCATATATATTACAAGCAAAAAGCCACATGGTAATCAAGGTAAATCAAAATGAAATTAAAACGAATAAGATCGCCTTTCTCTTTTTTAAATATACGTTTTAATATCATTTACTTTCATTCACATTGAATACAAAATTACAGAGGTAAATATTTGATTTAAATATAAATTGAGCTCATAATGCATGTTTTAGTAATGTTGTAAAGTTTATTTTAAAAATAAATTTACTACACGACGCCAGTGCCAAAAGCCGTATCAAAAATACTCGTAGTTTGTCAAAGTGCAACCTATAAAACTGTTGGCAAAAGATAATGTACATTTTTGTGGCCCACTTCATTTTCAATGTCATAAATATTTTAGTTAAAAAACGACAGCCGCAGTCTTTTTCAACAAAAACAAACATATTATAACTGGCTTGCATTGGTAACAATTAACAATATAATAATTTTACCAAGCTACCGATGTGTTTTTGGTTATTAATTGGTATAAAGGCAGTGAATTCGCGTTTAAAATTATTTGCTCTTTTTTTAATTTTAGGAAAGTTCTCGAAGGCTTAAAGCTTAAGTACTAATGTACGGTGAGTGTCTTAAGTGTGGTAAGAGGTAGTTTATTAATATGGGACTTGAATATTTGGAGATTTGGATAACCTCTGCAGCTTCCACAGACTGGACAGTCTAAGGATGAAGAAGCAAACAAAGTGGAAAGTTCTGAGACTCTTAAGTTAAACTGTAAAGACACGATTATTGCTCTGCCAAAAGAGGAATTATTTTGGCTAATTCGTCAGAGCAGAAGTTATGAAAATACCCATAACAAAGCGACAGGTCAGCTACAGCCCGTCGATGCGCAAGAGAAGGGAGCTTTCCTGTAGGCGTGGGGACATTAATAGGAAGAACAGCTCCTCTTTGAAAGGAATCAAGATTGCTAAGAGTTGTGGGAGACGCCATTCCCCAGACTTGACAATAATATTCTAAAGAGAGTCTTTGGCATACATACAGATTAGATAAAGATAAATACTTTCTGGCTGAAAAGAGGAATTCAAACTATTTTGAAGCTGCTGAGGCTATGGATGTAATTAGTTCATGCCAATAAAGGTTATTTTTAAAAGTAACGCCAACAAGGTTAAATCATTCTTTGTTCTGTAGAACTTGACCACTAATAAGTAAAGGATGAGCATTGAGAGTTCACAGTTATTAGTTGGCTTTGTTGATTTGTTATTGTGTTCAAATTTTTTTTTTAGTAATTTTTAGTTTTGCTTATGGTAAAAGTCATCAAAATGTTGCTGACCAAAACTAACTTAGAGTTAATCGACATAGTATAACTTAATCCCTGGTAAATTTTATTAAGGGATTTATTCAGCTTATATGGTTCTCCTCGCAATGCAACGCACAATTTGAGAATTGCTGAATCCCCTAATCGTCTTTTTAAGTTTTTATCACGCTACGAGTAGTATCTTTTTCATTGTTTAGTAATAATTTCTGAATCATCCTTTTATATGGAGTTCTCATTATCCCCGGTCATACTAACAGGAAAGTACACTTGTCCTCTCTTGAGAAAACCTAATTTTACATGGTAGAGTACATGTTTTAGGGCTCCCAAGTAAAACACAAAATTAAAAAAAAAAAATAGAATACAAATCTGGTTAATCTGTGGGCAAATATTGGTGACTTCAGAATTTCACAATTTTAAACAACAAAACATAAAAAAATCAAAATGTAAAGTAAAACAGTTTTTTAGCAATGACGCACGGCTGGCATCTTGAAGTGTGTTTATCCACTAAGTAAAACAATGATATGTAAAATATATTAAAGATTATTTTTGTAACGATTTAGGTTTCAGTTTTTTTTTTTATTAAAACTGACACGATTGTAAAAACAGCAACTAGGATACATAAACAGCTTTTTAAAACACATGTGTTGTTGTTTTTTTTAATTTAGAATTATTTCTCTAGAATGGTGGTTATGTACAGGGTAATCAAACAAGGAATGAACATGTTTATTATTATGGCCTTCCACATATTTAAAAAGATAGGCATCTTGTGTACTTAGAATCGTACAAAGCACTGAGAAAATGATTTGAATTTTAAAATTAACATTTCTTAATAGTACAACTTTTTATTGTTTACTTTTTGAAAGCGTGTTTTGTTTTTTTTTAATTATAAAATAAAATTAATTTACTTTCTATTTAAAATTTGCGATTAAAAAATGAAAAAAGATAACAAAAATACCCAAAACTTCAAAACATAAAAGGTCAATATTCTGTTAAAGTTTAGCCTTATAATATTAATTATAATAATAACGACGGGTCTTTTTTGCATTCTCACCACTAATATAAAACAGATTTATTGTTCTAAAACTTTCTTTCATTTTACTTAACACTAAACGCTAGACTTTGACATAAAATTATTTTTTTCTGTGTTGGCATTGCTGGTATTTTCTAATTTCTAATCATAAACGTTTTCTATAAATTAGGTTCTGCTTTAATTGCCATAGGAAATGTTACATTTAAACTCTAATTTAAAATGAATTTGTCTCTATTTGTTTCTGTTGCAAAATTGAACTAACCTAAACCTAAAATCAATATCGAAATATAGCAACATTGCAACAATAATAATTTATAAATAGCATTACCAGCCATTTCAGCGATAAAATTTGCTGGAATAATTCAGCGTGTTTGTGTTGCAATAAGCATTATTGTGGCTGTATATATGTATAATAACAAAAGAGAGCCAGGGTATGAATAGGAACAGGACCGGGGTGAGACTGACCCTGTAGCGTATTTTATGGTTAATCAGGGTAGTTAGTAGGTGGTAAGTGAAAGAATACAGGTATGGCGTAACCGACCAAAAAATGTCTGCACAAGTAGATGGAACTTTATTAATGGATCCTTATGATACCGGGTATTCAGAGTTAAAAGTGACCGCGTTGGAATATTCCGTTTTTCGTTTGGGATTTACAAGAACGAAAGTTGGTTTAGTTATTGGTAGATTAGATTAGATTAGATTATTTGAGCGGAGATGGCAAAAATGACCTCCACCACTACAACCTTATTGGTTGGTTATTGGTAAAAAATACTGCATTAATTATTCTTAAAATTATAATTGAGATTTTGTTATTTTTGGATATTCGATTGCTATCGATCGATATAAATTTTTAAAGGGAAAACCATTTACCAGCTATGACAGACTAAATTTTTAATTTTAAAAACACTCCCATTGTATTAAACCTTTATAGGAGAACGTTGATTTGTATCTCTTTAAGGTGTATTGAGAAGATGTCATGGCAGTATATGGTATGTGTGACGGATTTATTATTTGCAGAAAATAATTGTTATTTTCAAATAATAATTATAACATATCCTGCCAAGTAAACGGGCAGAATTTATGGGGTTTTTCGTGGAAAAATAGCTCTAGTAATATTAATCGTCAAATTTTAATAGAAGTTTAAAATAATGAAATGATTCCTTGCTGTAATGATATCAAACACTTTTAATCTATTATACCAGATAGAAAAGGTGGATAGGATTGCTCTCCCATCCAAGCATAATGTGGTATACCAACGGCTCGAAAACCAACTAAAGCGTTGGAATAGGTATCTACCGAGACAAATGGAGGTTGAAAATACTGGTGAATTTTGGACAAGATGATTCAGTATTCCAAGTGAAAATTATAATAAGACAGCACAGCCCCATGGAGATCAGGGAAGAAGCAATACAACGAAAGAACGATTTTACTTACTCGAGAGTCAAGCGAGCAATAAGACCATGAGCCTCTATAAGATTAGCTCTAGACAGAGTGGTTAAGGAGTGTATATTTACCTAGGGGAATTTGGACTAAACATTAAGCTAACTGTGCCCTAGATTGCAGGTCATGAAGACCATCCAGGAAATGAGGAAGGTGACAAATAAGCCAAAAAGCTCGAACAAGATTGTAGGACCAGAACCATTTTGCGGGATTTCCGGTAAGGTTGAAGTGGACGTGAACCAATGTTTCCAACTTCAACTATATATCAGTTTTGCTAGGAACACTTTTGTGTTCCATTATTAAAAGTGTAGCATGGATTATATAGTTGTCATTAAAGAAATTATGTAAATTTTATAGCCTAATCTAGTTTTTGTTTTAATACGTAATCGATGCAGTTTATAGCATGTAACATAAACATGACTTTTTCATTGATCTTTTTGGGAATTTTACGGATGTTAGTTGAAATCCGACCCTGAGATCCTTTTTTAAACGTATTATTCAAACACAAGGTCGATGCGCGCGTAATGTAACGTTGCTGGGCTCGGCGTTTATTGAGTAAACAAACAGCTGAAAACGGATAATAAATTTAGTCATGCATGTAATGGCAAAATGAAAATCCTTTTTTAATTACACGATACAAGGGTTGCCCAGTGTATTAAAGGTTGTTTGTGGTAAGAAAGTAGCATTTGACATATTTTTGTTAGAAACAGGATAACAAAATAAAAGATGCGTTGGAATAAAATCAAATAATTGTGAAAGTGCCTCAAAATCGTGCCTTGACACCAGTATTGTTCAGGTATTTCTGGACCGGAATTTTGTAACCTTTTATTTAACTGATATAAGTATATAACTGTTACATTATTTTTCCACCTATTTACAATCCTAAGTTTATACATTTTTACAATCGTTAGGAGTTTTATAATGTCATTTTATAGGATGTTTTCGGTTAGGCGAGAAGGCACTTTGCACCAAGTGGGCAACATCATCACGCCTTGAATTTTTAAGCCGCTCAATGCCTCTTTTGGCGATCCCAATGGAAATTACTTGGTAATGAATCCGGACTATAAGATGGACGCGGAAAAACCTTCCGATGCATTATTACGAAGACATTTGTAGTATGTTGGGCAGTATAAGGTCGAACGTTATCGTGCAGCAGAATGACACTGAACGGTTTCTCCTCTTTTGAACAAAATGCACTTTTAACTTTTGGATTAAGCAAGTGAAAATAATAAGAGATATTACTGGTATATCGTATGTTTTCAAAACATTGGTCAAAAAAGACCCCTTGCTATCCCAAAAGACGACCGTTGCCTTACTAGCTAAAGGCACAACCTTTGGTTTTTTTTTGTCTTCGAAAGTCTTAGTTTCGCCACTCTAGACTTAATATTTTTGATTCTGGCGTAAAATGATAAACAAGGTTTTATCGCAGATGAGTAAGAAATTTAAAGTCTATAATCTTCGTCTTGGTACACTCTTAAAAACGTGAAATAATTACTGTAACAAAATGTGTATCCATAACATTGTCTAATCGTTTTGAAGATATATTATGCATAATTTGTGTAATTTTACACCCAACCTATTGCATTGGAAAAATGGTGGACAAAAGGTTATGTGCAAAAAGTACACAGATATACACAAATTGTTTATAATAAATCTTCAAAATGATTACACAATTTTATTGACAATTACTACACATTTTGTTGCTGTAACCATTTGACATTTTTAAGAATGTTTTTCTTGTTTAACAATTTAACAGTTTAAGAAAAATATCTTATTAAGATGATTTTTACAATTATGTGGTAATATATTCACCACAACATATTTGCTGAATTTTGCCGTCCCTACCTGTGGATCCAGGAAACTTTATATTTCCACTTATTTTCTTATTTTATGTGATATTGAACTGCGCATTTGTACACTCCAAATACAAGCCAAGAGGCATGTGGAACTAACCATATCTTTCTGTATTGCTTGTCTTTATATCAAAGTAACATTTTTTACTTGAAAATAATTTGTTTTGTTTTTTTTGGCATGTACTCGTAATGTAGTACTTTGTTTAAAATATTTAATACCAAGCGTAAATAATCTGAAGAATACTGTTACCGCCATTTTTATTTCAATATTCAACAATAAAAACTTACGACAATGGAACCTTATCTTTAAGAGATCGTAAAACTTAGTTATAGAAGCCATACACCTTCGAATAAGCGTTCGTAAAACCGTTTTGGTCATAACTTTTAACTTTTACACTTATTCTTTAAATTTACGATGCCATAAACATATTATGCTATAAAGGTCGATAAAACCGATCTTTGCTAAAAATGATTGTTAGTAGATTTTGAAGTTTTAATATCCTCCCAAATGAAAATTTGTTTTTAGTGCAAACATAGAAAATATACATTTTAGTAAACGGTACGCTGTAGTTAGTGGTCTATAGAATATCCTTATAAATAGAAACCTTATAGTCATCTGTATATTGCTTCTTGATCTAAGATTCATATAAAGCTAAATATAAAAATAAGGTCGATTTTTTTCCCGCAGTTGTGAGTAAATATCCATGAGTTCCTGATATTTTTTTTGACAACGTTTAAGATGAAAATAACCCATCTTTTATTTACGATTAGACACAACATAAATCACTTTTATTTGTTTCATTTGGCAATCTAGATGGAGTTTTTTATGACTAGAAATCGCTTAATGGTCGAAAATTCTCGGAATTTGTTTTATGAAAGGTCAAGGAGGTACGTTATTTATTTGTCATTGGAGAGCTAAAATTGGACATACTATAAAGGAGTTTTGTAATTGACAAACATATAACAATAACTGACAAAGAAAAAAAGAAAATAATATTTATTATTATTAAATGTATAAAATAATAAAAAATAATAGTAAGCAAGAAATTAGGTTTCCTAACAGTGGCGGCTCGTGCCTTAAGTATATCGAAGGGCAATTTTGAAAAACAACTTCGGACAATAGATTTTTCTGGTGTGTTTTATGTTAATAAAAAGCATTTTCTATGTTCAGTTTTATGTATTAAAATAAAAATATGTATGCTACGACAATCTATTTTTTCAGCCCCGTCTGAGTAAAACCATAAACACGTAAAACAAAATAAAGCCTTTAATGTTTTATAGCCGCATATCCATTCTTGTAAACTTTTTTTTAAAATGCCTTGTATAAAAACCGCCTCTCATAGATTTATCAGCCTAAGTCAGCTTTAGATCTGGAATAGGTCTACCAAGCCATTTTATATGTACTTTAAAGGGGGCGAAAGTCGGGAAAACTTACCGTTTAAAAAATAATGTATATACATTATTTTCCATTTCTTCTATTACTTCAACACGCGGAAACAAGGCAACGAATAAAACGATACCTCATGCAACGAATCCAATTGTACTGGTCATAGGCGGGAAAATATGTCGCCTTCTCGAGTGTTAAATCTCGTATGAAATAGGTCGCCAGTGGGAGAATACGACGCAGGAGCTATAGGTTAAAGCGGAAGGTTAGGGCGAAAATAGTTCCCGCGAAATTAAGCGACTTAGACTAGATGTCAGGAAATTGGCAACGAGAAATTAATAAAGTTAAACCTAAGATTTTTATTATATTTTTGGATTTATTATTTTAATACAAAATATTATTTTTGATCTATTGGTTATTTACATTTTGTCTGGGGAGACTACAGCCCTTTCGCTTTTATGGAGCATATAAAGCTATCTTCCGACGTGTGTTTTCAGGCGTATCATAGACAGTCCGGTAATATTAATAGAAAACTAACAACTCAATGATGCTACACACTATACACTTTTGACTTTAAATGTATTTTTTTAGAAATTATTTGTTAGATGAAAACAAAACCTATACGGTTTAAAAGATGGTTTAATTTTAATATTGTCATAAAGTGTATCAAGCGAAAACAATAGAAATACATATTAAGTGGATGTTATCACAAGTATAAACAAACTTTTGACCTATTTAAATTATTCTCTGCAATAGTTCGAACATAATTTAATTTTTATTAATTGATCAGTGTCAAAGTGTCTTAGTTTAATGCATATTACAGCGAAAAAACCGCCTAAGTAATTGTTTTAATCGAAAATAGACTTAGCCAGTGAGTTGTTGCTCGACGACCGAATCTGACAGGTGCAGCCGTTTGAAGGGTCTCCAACTTTTATGAGGGGTCTATACCCTTTCATCGGTGACCAGGAGCGGACATGTACATGTACAATGGAGCTTAAAGACCGCAAGGGATCATCGGAATTGGACATTGGTGCAGTGGGGGTCTGTTCTGTTCTTTGCTGAGACTAGGATATGTCTCTATGGCAACGGACGAAGAAAGAAAATTTACCGGAGCCCAGAAGAGCGATTTGCAAAGTGCTGCATTGAAGGCGGCGATTCATGCATAATCGGGTGTAATTTCTACGGAGCACGAAAGGACCCTTGGTCATCGCCAGACCTGGACGTGGTCGCGAGGGATGAGGTTTAATAACCGCTCGGTACACTAAAGATATTCTAGCAGATTATGTGGTACCTAACATCAATTATATTGGAGACCATTTTACAGTAAATGATTATGCAAGGCTGCACACTGCTAGAATTGTCCAAGATTACATTACGGAAGTCGGTTTTCGAGTTATGGAGTGGCCGGCAGACAGTCCCGACCTAAACCCGGTTGACCATTTATGGGATGAGCGGAAACAAAAAATTCGAGCTAGGGCTCGTACCGTAGCGTCGATTCCAGAGCACATTATTGCCGTAGAAGAAGAGTGGCTTAACATTCCACATGTAACAATATCAAATTTAAATAGGTCTATGCTTAGCCGTATGAGAGATGATATAAGAGAAAAAGGAGGTCATACTCATACTCATATACTGCATAAGTTAGTTCTGCTTATTGCTGCTATAAACTAGAATTTAAAAAACCAAAATAACTAAAGAGAAAGACGATATAACAGCTTTTTTAATGATTTGTTTTCGAAAGCAGCTCATTTTTCTTTCTATATTTTTGTTTTTAATAACAACAGAATAAATTTCATTCATATAAGAAAATAGCGATTTTAATTCGAAAATGGAAAAAGGTAATAAATACCTGAAATGCCAAAACATAAAAACTCAATATTCTGTCGAAGTCTAGAGTAGTCTTGGGTTTATTAGTAGTTTTAATATTTAGTGGTAAAAGTAACTCATATAATTATATTAATTCTATTGTTATTAAAAATTAATACGACATTCTTTTTAATAAAATGTATCGAAAAAAAAACAAGACGCTTTCAGAAACGGGCCAAAAAATAAGGTGTTATTATTAAAAATATCCTAATTTATCTTTTTTTTTAATAAAAATCATTTCTTTAAGTGTTTTTTCAGATTTTTAATAACTATTGTTTTAAGCTGCACTATTAGTTCAACGATTTTTTTTAATCCTAAGTACTAACGAACCGTGGGTGTCTTAAGTGAAGTAAGGAGAAGAACACGGGACTTACAGATTTAGAGGAAAAAAACATTTGCAGGTGCAAGTTCTTTCAGTACGTTTTTTTTTTAAATATATGCTTTGTAAGCATAAATTCGTTAGGTCCAAATTAGCGAAGTTTAGGCAGATATTACAGAAGTGTTTTGGCAGTTATTTTTAAAACTTTATTCTTCTCTTAAATCCAGAGAGCATTATTCCTGAAGCATTTTCAATTACTTTTAAGACTTTGAAATCGGTTAGATTTCAGAATTTACCTTCATTTTGCGATACCTTTTATTTATCGTACCGACAATACTCTTAAACTCCTTAGACAAACTTAACAGTGCTAAAACTAACCAACGTAATCACGTATTACCGCGATTGTACCGAACAGTAATTGGTTTTAAAGCAGACCTACCAGAACGAAATTAAAAACGAGCTATCGGTTAAAGCACCGAGTAGAAAGGTTTGACTTTCAAATGCCCTCTACGGAGTGCGTGGCTAGAACCCAACGGATATGGGTTCTGCGGGTTGCTGGTACGACCACTATCGGCTACTTGAAGTTGTTTTAGAGAAATATTGTTAATGTACGTAAAATTTACTGGTTTTATTTGCGTCATTGGTCGTTTTATTACAGCAATTATGGTATGAAAAAAATGCAGTCCGTGTTTCCTACAGTTTTTGCAGACGATTAAGGTACAGGGTCATCCAACGAGGACTGAAAAGGATCATTTTGGTGGCTTTTTTCGTATTAATAAAAGTCAAATAACCATCTTGTGTATTTTTCTCACAGTATCACAAGGAAAACTTAAAAAAGTGATTGAAATTAAAGCCAAAGAGATACGACATAAAATTATCATTTTGTTAATGAGGTATTATATTGGTTTATTTTTGAAAGCATCTTATTTTCTTCATTACGCCTTAATAAAAAGGATTCGTATTTATTTTCAGTAATATCGAAATAAATTTAATTCATATGAAACATTTGATTTTTTAAACGAATAATAGAAAAAAATAACAATAAGGACCTGAAATGCCAATTTCCAATATTTTGTCAAATTCTAGCGTTAATCTCCATTTTCAGTGTATATTTATAAAAGTGAAATATATTTATATTATTAACAGAACAATTATTTTAAAGTTAAAACGTTAATTTTATGTCGTTTTTCTAATATTTTAATTCAATTGATTTTCTTAAGTATTCATTCAAATGCTAGGTTTTATGTCTAGGATCACAAGATGGCTACTTCACTTTTTTTAATTCGATAAAAGCCACAAATTTTAAATATTGTCCTGTTTAATCCTCGTTGGATGACCCTGTATTAAAAAAAAACTAATAAACCAAAAATACGATACAAACTCATAACGTATCTATGGTCTATCGAATGTAACCAAACGAAATTTAAAAGAGCATTACATAGGAATTGGCCTCTCTTTTTATTTATAACACTTCGATTTAAACCTTATGTAAACTTTCGTGGGCCGTTTTAAAAGTAAAAAAAAGTAGATTTGTATATATTTATTTGTTATTAAAGGTAAGCAGACTTGGTCATGTACTATTCATTAAGGATAATCAACAATTATTAGCAAACAAAAAAAAAAGCAGTGACTCGTTAGCGTGATTAAACTTTAATTTAACCCTTTATCGCCTTGTTTTCTCTTGATAAACCAATAATAGTCAGAATTCTCGGTAATCTAAAGAGCATGTTTGCTATTTTAAGCTTTATCAAACACTTTAATTAAAATTGAACCGTGTCATTCAGTTGGAGATAACGCTGCTATTTTGGCTTAGTTGTAACTGCGAGATAACGCCAAAATAAAAAAAAAATGACTGTTATCTCTGTACATATTTCGACATATTGTTAATACCGCTTGTTTGATTACATTCCAGTTGTTATTTGTTTGCCTTATATTACTTTATCTCGTTTGGGTACATAGTAAAATTTACAGAAAAAAAAAGTTATTTTTGTTTGTTCATTTGATGGATTATTTAATATACCAGGTTGTTCGAATAAGTTTTGTCGTTCGATAAAAAAAGACACGATCTTATGGTTTGAAATACATTTTGTTATTTAATGTTATCTTTCTGATATTAATACACTTGTCCCAATGATCTGTTAATTAATGGATTCCATCTTTAAAGTGAAAATCGGGCCTCCATGGCTGCTATTACTTCTTCAATCTATAAAAATCGTTTCCCACGCATATATTTTTTGAGATGTGAGAATAGCCAGAAATCAGAGAGAGCTAAATAAAGCCAATAGGTTGGATGTAGCAGCAATTCGTTCAGTTTCTGCGATGGTTTCTTGGGCTGTGCGAAGGGGAGCCTTATCTTAATGGATATTGATTTTTTTCTTGTGTAAACTAGATCGTTTTTTACGCATTTTTAATTCCAAAAGATAGCAGTAATAAGCTAACTTTGTAGTTTTACCTTTTGGAAGTAATCCACGAATAAAATCCCTACACATCTTGAAAAACACCTGGGCGGATTTCTATAACTTTAACTCGCTTCGGAGCAATTTATTTATTTACCATATTGTACTGCCATTTTGGCCTAGAACTAACCCAACATAGGTACTCATTTCAAAATTATTTAAGGCCATATATAAATAGTTTTAGGTAGAACAGGTTTGTAGGTATGTTCTGTATTGTTGTGGCGGATTCATTTGTTGGAAAGTCCTCGTTAGGTACACGACAAAAGAAACAGTGGGACCACTTCGGTTTTTTTTGCGTGTACCCCACAAGGACTTTCCATCAGAAATGGCTGCCGCAGCAAGGACGCCGTCATTTGCTTAGCGCTCGTCGTAATTTTTAGTTCGCATAGATTAAGGTTGATTGTGCGTTAAATCAATAATCCTACCTTACTCTCAAAATATTTATTTGCCAATTTTTCATTGTTGTGAATCGTATAAATATATTTTAATAAACACAAAACAAAAGATTTAAACATCAACAAAAATGAAAGTGACAGGTTTGACATTTAAGTTAAATGTTAGGAACGCCAACAAGTTTATAAATTCAACAACATAAAGGTCAGCGCCGACATGAATCCTGACGTGGGCGCCAACGCCAACGAGAAGTTTATAAATCCAGGGTAAACGTCACATCGTAAAAAAATGTTTACTTTTTCTATTGCACCCCTTAACCTATGCACATACATTAATAAATTTAATTACAGATAAATACTCGAAATAGAAAAAAATGTAAAAAAAAACATTATTTATTTCGAAAACAAAAACAAAAATAATCACCTATGAATGTATAAGAAGTAGTTAAGGCGTTTGGAATTAGTTGAGTAATGCTGCAAAAGGTGGTATACTCGTACGAAGGCCCGGTATGTAAAACAATAAATTGTTTTTGGTGGCCACATCCTTTTTTTTAACGCTCTTCACATATTCATCTTACCATGATTTTAATCCCTGTCATTTAAAACTATCTAAGTTTCATTTAAAAATCCCTTTTTTCCTAATTTTGAATCATTTTGTGTATATTCCCTTAAAAATCGAACACGTCTTACAATATTGTGTAGTTTACGCAAATATATTCCATTGGTTTTTTTATAGTGCAAACTTTTAATTAATTCTGATTAAGCGCCAAGTCCAATTTATAAAATACGTTTCTTTGAAGCATACTTTAACGTGCTTTAACCCCGCAGATGATATATTTGTTTTAGGTGTAATATAATATAATGAGGTATATATTAAACAGGTATAGTGGGATCATTTTTAAAATGAAAATTCGGTGCCCTTTAAAAAGAAAAAAAAACATAAAAAGTAGCAAAAAGGTTTAATTTGTATTGTCATTGTAAAGACACGTGCGGAAAGCGGCACATTATAAAAAGCAAAGGCAGCCGCAGTTCAAACCAAATCTTTTTTGCCACTTTTTATGTTTTTTTTTTCTTTTCAAAGGGCGCCAAATTTTTATTTTAAAAATAATCCAACTATAGTTAACATTTTTTGTTTGTTTCGAACATAAACAAAATAAATTTTGGGAAAGTTTTGAGGTTAGATCCGAATGGTGCGTTATAACTTAAAAACTTGAAGTTTCCGACAAATTTGACTTTAGATTCGTGATCAGCGCCCAGGAAATAACCCGTTTAGAAAATTTCAATAAAATGTGCTGTGTGCCCGATAAGTAAAAAATTACCTCTCTTCTTCCATTTTTACAGATCTAAACTATCACACTAAAAAAGAAATGTCAATCATCAATCAAAATAAAGCAGGTATTCTTTTAATATGATAATTGTTATAGAGCCACTGGTACTTATTATTGTATTTTTTGTCTTACGCGTTGTATTTTATAGGTGTTGTTAAAAACTATAATGAAACGTAACTACAAAATTTTGTTTTCAACTATTAAGGTTTCCAGTCAATTAATTCCGGGTAATATAAACTAATATTGGCATTTAAAGCTAAATTTCTATTTTTAGCAAAACGGCAAAAAATAGATCTAGCTGTTTATTAGGTAATAATTAATAAGAATTAATACCGCATAAAATAGTTAAAGTAAGTCGATAGTGGTTTTGTCCAAGGATATCTATCTAGTCTTGCATACACAGTGAGCAAAATTATTATTATTATATATATATATATATATATATATATATATATATATATATATATATATATATATATATATATATATATATATATATATATATATATATATATATATATATATATACAAAACGATACACAAAACTTTAAGGAGATACATACTTAGCTTTGGTAATTATTTAGTTTATGATAAAAATATTTCAAAAACGTTTTATTCTAAATCCTCTATTAATTTAATGACCCGCAAAAGCACTTCAATAGGCTGGTGTTTTACAATTTTTCTTTTCTATTGCTAAAGGTACACGTTTGCTGTGCCCAAATTGATTAACAATGATTTTTATAATGGTATGTATTTAGTGGAGATTCGTTACATTTAGTGTTAGTTAATGCGAGTTTGATGGTTGTATTTTCTATTCGATTAAAAATATCGAAAAATGAATGCAATGGCGGATTCTTCTCGCTCTCAAAATAATAAGTGTACCGTTAGGTTTGTCAAAGTTTAAAAAAATAGATTTAATGTTAAAAATATCGGCTGGTCCAAACGGGAATTGAACATAACGCAGGTAAGAAATGATTTTAAAAGTCAGTTGAAAATTTAATTGTATAAAAAATATGATTGGTTGTGCAGCTGTAATATTATTAATACATAATAAATAGGTTGTTTTGTTTCACATACAGGTTGATTATTGCTGCTATGCTGTGAACTTGAGGTTTTTGACACGAGCCGCCACTGACTTATATAATTTTAATTGAGTAATAGCTTTAAATAAGAGTTTAAACAACAATTTATTCAAAAGCTTGCATTGGTTAGACGGTTAAGCAAAAAAAAATGTTTTTTTTTTTTAAGAAAATATTAAATGGGGATATATAGCTATATTGTGCATATACCTTTTTGTTAGCTTAGTTTATTTAAGGTAGTAACCACGGAGTGGCATTTGTTTTGCTTTGACATAGGCCTTCCTGTATTTTTTTAAATTTTACCTTCTCTAATTTTATTCTAAAATTAATAAATGATCTAACCTTAAATTTACTAGTTGGAGAATTATTTTCTTTCCTCGCCGCTTAAATAGTAAGTAATAACCGGCTGCATAGTAATTGTATATATAACAGGGCCTTCCAGCAATGTCTGAACAGGGCCATATTTGTGGCTTTCTACGTATTTTATAAAAATTGGTGAAATGGATATAGTGTGTATTTTTTTCTCTAATGTTTTAAATTGACACAATAAGATAATTATTTTCTTATTGGGACATCTTAGTTATTGGTTTGCTTTTGAAAGCCTCTCCTTTTTTGCAATTAAAAGAATTTCGTATTTATTTTTGGTAACAGAACTTACTTAATTATATGTTTCTCTATTACCAATATGTAATAAAAGTAGTAGTAAACGCTAGAATTTTGATAGAATATTATTTTTTTTTTGTTTGGTATAGTATCACCTTTTTCTATTTTCTAATTTAAATCACAAATTTCTCATATAAATTAGACTAATACTGTTACGAGTAAAAATGAACACAAAGTTCTTTTCATGAAACGTACCGAAAAAGTGCGACGCTTTCAAAAATGAAGCAATAAATAAGGTGTCCGTCCCTCTAGAAAAAGTATTTTTTTTAGATTTTATGGGAAAAAAATATGGTAATTTCACTTTTTTTTTAAATATGAAAAGCGCCAAAAATATGGTCTCAATCAGTCCTCGTTGGATGGCCCTGTATAGAGGCACGTATATATATTTATCTGCGGGATAAAAAAGCTAACTTTTTTTGCTTGCTTAAGTAAGCCTACAATGGTACCCTTTAAAAATTTATTTTGATCTAAAATTATGACAAATTTCCCAAATATCTTTTTTTTAGAAAATATTAGTTTCGGCGTAATAACGATTTAAAGTTCACGTCTGGCCCTTTTAATTTGTCGTCAGGCCAAGAAGCAGTGTGACGATACAAGGGTTGCCGAGTTCCAATATTAGTTTTTCTTGCTTGGTTAATTTATTTCATTTAAAGCAAAACGAGAAAATACATCGTATTCCTTTTTTCTGATTTAAAATAAATGGGTTTGTTGTCAGTTAAATAGGCGAAATAATTAATGTAAAGGGTAATTACACAGTCAAAATTTATCGCAATTTACCACAAAAAAAAACATATCACATAAAACAGGCTGAAGCTCTAGAAACTGTTCATTATTGTTTAAGAAAAACACCTCGTAATTAAACTTTAGTGCCAATTTTTTGAACCAATTCACTACACATTTCTTATTGAACCACACTTACTGATATTTTAAACCCATTCAATACGTTTTTTCTTAATGTGTTTTTATTTTCTACCTTTTTAAATACACAAATGAACATAGCACTGATTGAAAATCAAGTGTTTTAATATCCGGATAAGCACCGTTTGATATTTAATTTACTTCGCTTTCATCCGAGATATATATTGGAACCTAGCCCCGGTTACCTCTGTCGATCAGGCATTGTGAATTCGTGTGATAAGCCACTTGTGACTTTGGTACCTTTTGCGCGGGAAAGTTTTATATTTGAATTTTAAATGCTAATATTAGTAATGGAATTTCATATAAAAAATATTTGGCAGAAGCATTATTTAGGTATAAGGGGTTATTTTTAGCCAATTGAAAAAATATGTGCAAAGGGCCTATTAAGGCAGTTCTGATCTGACTGTCCTTTTCAATTCGAAGTACATATTAAAATGTTACGTCCAGTGTCACGAATGTTGTAATAATTAAAGTAAATTCTCCTTTTAATTAGTGAACACGTATTATTGAACTTTACATACTGATATTTAAATAGTTTATGGATGAAATGCAATAAAAAAGTATACTTGTGAGAAGCAAAACATTATCTCTTTCTTTGCGTGAACACTCTGTATGTGCGACAGATGATGTTGGTAATTTCTTACTGTTACAGGGAAAACAGGTTTTGTAAATACATACCCACTAATGTCATGAATAATTTACAACGTTGTTATTTATATAAGCAACATTTTAAATGTAAAATAGCCGGTTACACAGTTCCCTTATTTTTTTTTATTCGATAATTAATGCCGCTGTTGATATAAGTTTATTTGTAGAGTTGTTTTTATTAATAATAGTTAGGTAAATTAAGGAAGAGAAATAATTTTATTTAATAATTTTATCGGCAAATGTTTTTTAATTGTCACTTTTATTTTATTATCAAAAAAAAGTGTAGAAGTAATGAAACGGTTATCTGCTGCGTGCGATTTGTGTTTATTTAAATTTTTCCTGGTATACTGATGTATAAAGTTTCCTGTGTTAAAACCTATTTGCTTCTGAGAGTCAGTCATTTAAAAAATGTATTACTTATAAATTGTAAGTAGAAAGGACTATGCCATTTCGACAATCGAAGTCCCATAAGGTTAACACACATTTTTGGAAATTTCCCATGTTCATTAAAACTTACTTGGGCTAGGCATGTTCTAATGATGTCATATGAATCTTCATCTGTCATTTTTACCACCTAGATGCTTTGCTCAACACAGGGCTTTGTCATCTTTGGGGAATCATAATAAAAATAGTTTCCAGCCAGGTTCAAGCGCGGATCTTTGGCATAACAGTCCAAAGCTGTGCTACTCAAGCTATTAAAATATAATTTTTAAACAGTTTTAGCTTACTTGGGCTACAATGTCTAATACTGTAGAACTCACCAGCCAAAACTAACCAAAGTAGTAAGTAAGTAAAGTAGTAAGTCAAAGTAACCGCGTTTTGCACAGGTCTTAGTCTAAGTATCCAAGAACACATGATTTTTGTCAATCACAAACCTAACTAGGTTACGTGGTCTATGAGGTTTACCCTGTATATAGGATAATTTCCCTGTAAAAAATATATCCATCAACAAACTGTTTAAGGGTATTAACTTTTATCTTTTTACTGTGATACCTGTATAAGCAGGCATCCTGTATATGAAATATACGTATCCCAAGTAAGCTATATCAAAGACATGGAAAAAGCTTCATAAGGGGCCCATCCAGAAAAACGAAGGACTACTCAGACAAAGTAGGAAAAGACTTCGCATAACATTAGGGTTACTAACAGGACATAATAACCTAAGAGGGCACCTACACAAGATAGGCTTATACAATGGGGACCCAAGTTGCAGAATGTGCGACGAGGGGGAAGAAACAGCCTACCATACCCTGTGCGAATGTGAAGCATTGAATCACAAAAGACAGGCATTATTTGGGCAACCGGAAATGAGCCCACAGGAATATATCAACCAACCAGTCTCGGGGTTATACCGACTTGTAGAAGGAACAAGACTAATGGGAGGATTTGTATAAAAGATAATGGCAGATTAGGCACAAAAAGCCCAGCTGCGCTGCCTTCGGTAGTGAATCAAGATGGCCCCCAGAGAAGAAGAAGAAGAGAACCTGTATCAAATTCTTTACCCACTCCACATTGTTAAATGGTTCTATTGTAATAGTACAATTAGTAAAATGGTTATAGCGTTGTCCGCAGTTCGTATCTGGCTGTAGACTTTTTTTTTTATTAGGATCCCCCAAAGATGACGAAGCCCTGTGTTTAGCAAAACATCTAGATGATGAAAATGATAGTTCAAGATTCATATGACGTTATCAAAAAATGTCTTGCTTAAGTAAGCTTTGATGAACATGGGGAAGCCCCAGAGACGGTACCAAGAAGGCAAATTTTTGGGCCCTGTGTTAATCTTATAAGACTTTGATTGGCGAAACGACATAGCGTTATGTTTTTTGCCTTAATAAACAATATTAATATGTTTTTTTGTGCGAAATAGTATGTAAAAAGGATTGGAGAATAGAAAGTTGTGATCTAATAAAAAACACCAAGTGCAACATTCACATGCTGCACATTTTTACTCGAAAAGCCCTAAACCAAGGCCGTAATATCGTGTTTTTAGGGGGTATTTTAGAATTTTGCAATTTGATTGAACCTGACTTTCTAAATGACTATCCTAGAATTTAAAATGCAGGTAGGATTTTATTTACTAAACAAAGAAAACTGCCACCATCACCTATTAGACTCCCCAGCAGGTGCGATTTAAGGGACATTAAAATGAGCAATTTTCGTACTTCCTATTCAGTCTAATGGTTAGGTTCTACCTACAGAGCAAAGTCTACTAAGAAAACAACAGGCATGAGATTTTCCCTCCTCCAGTTTTTTTTTTTTTATTTATTGAACTCAGAAAAAAGGGAAGATCCCACCAAAAACATTTATGTAAAATAAGGGTCAAGTTTGTATCCAAAAATCTCAGCCTCTTAAATTACATCCATCCAAATTTAGTTCTGTCGAAAATTTTGTTCTACTGTGATTTGACTTGGTAAGTTTTTACCTGACCGTCGCGTCGTCTGTATTATTAAAAAAACTGTTCATGTTAACGAAAAAAGACGCTAATACATACAAATTCGTAAAAAACCTTGCAAGTCAAAGAAGGGTGGAACAAAATTGTGGACAGAATTTGGTCTAATTTTAAATCTCAATACTCTAAAAGGCCGACATTTTTGGATAGGAACTTGGCCCTTGGTGGGATTATTTTTATCTTGGGACAGTTCACGAAGTCTTAAAGCTCAAGTACTAACAAACCGAGGGAGTCTAAAGTGAAGTAAAAGGCAGTTAGATTAGGAGTCAAAAGTAAAGGTCTCTACAGGCAGAATGTTCCAAAGCACTCTAGGGATGAAGAAAGGAACAAAGTTAAAAGTTTGGGGCCTATCCAGTTAGACTCCAAAGAGATGCGTGAAAGTGGCACTCTACTGGGACCCGTCAGACAAAAAGTAATATTGGCTGACACTTCGGAACAAAAGTCTTGAAAACACCTATAAAAAAGTGACATGTCCCCCACAGCCCGTCGGTGGGCAAGCGAAGAAAGATGTCTTCTTATTCATGGTTTATAATTGTAAAAACAGAAATAGGTGACATACCGGGTTTGCTTTTGAAATGGGTTTGGTATTAGATTAGATTTATAAATTTTTATTAAAAAGCAGCAGCAGAATTTAATTACTTTTGAGCTCCAAAGTGGAAAAATAAAACAATGCTCTTTACGAGCGCTGGTTATTCCACTTACGCTAAGAACCGATAAAATTTAAAATTGATTTTATTTTGAAAATGCCATTAATTTAAATGCATGTTTTAAAATAGAAATAAAATTTTGAATCCATTTAATTTTCATATGTATATTTTAGATATGTTTTTTTAAACAAACTCGAAGCAGCATGAATTTGTCCTGTAAAATGGATTTATTTACTCCAAAAGTATGGTAATTATGGCAAACATCATTTTTCGTACAGTTAGTGTCAAAAAAAATCATTACAAGTTTTATTATGTGCAGTTCTGATGTTATTTTTTTTTCTGTGGAAGGAAATTATTATTCAAACGTGTGCAACATTTTATTGATAATTGTAAAAGATAATAAAAAAATAACAATTAAAAAAAAATGTTTAATTTTGTCCAGTTTAAAGCCTTAAAGGCACAATCATGATCGCTGACGCGAAAAAAATCTGTCACTGCTCAGTCCTTATTACGAGCAGCCAATGTATGCGAAACAAGGTGTCATTTAATCTTATACACATTATTTTTGGAAAAGACCTTAACTAACATAAGCATTATATTCGTACCCACAACGGCTTCAAAAAAACTTGAATTTCTATTTCTAACAAGATTGTGTTTCTCACTTTCTATTTTGGATATGATGCTTGTATTACAAATCAAACCTTGCTGGAAGAATTATCGCCATGTCTAAGGAATAGGCTCTTTCCTACTCTTAGCAGAAAGCCCTCTCCTCTAGCCAACCCACAAGTTGTAAGGTACCTATCCCACATTTATCGTTATTCGGCTTCTGCTTCGAAGAATTAGACAATGTAATATAGTTTGTAGTAGCGCTTAATAGAGAGCAACAAGTTTTCTAACAAAATTCTAATTTTTTCACATCTCTTATTTTTTTTTTGTGGTGAGAAATACATTTTTTCGCACACATGTCTAACAAAATCCTTCCTATTTGACCTCCGATCAGTGAAGTGCTCGCGATAAGAAAACTACATAGTTTTTTTCCGGGAAGGCGGCTGAAGGCGTTGTATCAACGCTTTTACCATCGGGGATCAAGGAGAAACTCAAGCCAAACGATGGAGTCCTTTTTCTGGGGCTATGGCTGCGAAAGAAGATTCCTATACCTGTTCCTTTCTGAGAGCCCCACGCACGACGGATTTTCCTAATGGCGGAAGATGGTTGCGCGCTCAGCAGGGAAGGGCAGTACTGACAGAAAACGGTTATGCGTGATACCAGTAGCAGTTTCCTGATCGGACCTCCATTTTTTGTGCCTTGCATAGATAAGAAAATCATTTGGAAAACTTTGAGTTTTGTGAAAAATTCGGAATTTCCGGGGGCTTCGAGCCCGACAATCCAGAAATTCCACTGACCAAGCCTGGGAAAGCTCACGTTGCCCGCAGCGTGTGTTTGGAAAGGGGAGAGCTGGCAAACGATTTCCCGGAAGAAATCAAAGCCAAAAAAACGGAACAGTCAATCAATCAAACAAAATTATGTTTGTTGAATTCAGGGGTTAGAAATAGTGATGCGACTCGAGTCACTCGAGTGAATTTGTCAAACTCGTACTCGATTAAAAAAATATTACTTGAGTCTCTATGCACTCGAGTTAGCGAGTCAACTCGGCGCATCGAGCTGATTCTGTTGCCACTAGATGTCACTTTCCTGCTCTACTTTACATTTTTACTTATCTATGCCGCGCCGGTACAAACCGAGAATGGCAGGTTTAAACTTGAATCTCGTAGTTCGCAGCACTTTAGTAAGAAAATATAAAATAATGAAGATATTTGTTTAAAATCGCTAAAAGAAATCTTATTCGAATTGCAAACTTGCAACTTAAGTGAGATTTTACTCGAGTGACTCGAAAACTCGAGTATAACTCGAGTGAGGTAGTAAAATTGCACGAGTGACTCGAGTCGCATCACTAGTGAGAAATGTGATAAAACTAAAAATAGCTATCCAAAATATAATGAATAAATTGACAAACAAAAAAGTTCATTTAGGAATATAATAGTCTGTTTTAAGTTAATTCGTGTAGAGATATGCATTTAACTATTTGTTCATAGTGCTAATTTTGCATACCACATAAAAAACCACATCATTTAAGTTTTATTTTGGGATAATACCAAAAATTACAATGTTAAATAAAATATTGAAATGTTTTATTTTTTGTTGTCGTAGGTTTTCATTATTTTAATAAAGCGGATTTAACCTGTTTCCATGCGAACGCTTCAATTATTATTCTTGCGTCATTTCGAGATAATTTTATTCACGTCTAAAATAGTAACAGCTTGATTAAAAATAGCCGTTAAATTTAATTTTATGTTTTTATTTATTACTGGATACGCTTAAAGTTATTATTCTGTACTCCTACTTGTTTATAACTCAAATAGAACACAATTATAATGGGCTGCCAAGAATTCGAGAAAACGTTTCAAAAACAGATGCAAAATATATACAACGAAAATGTTTATTTACATATTTACGGGATGTGTTTCTTTTAAACCTTAGGTATATAAAAAATCATGAAATTATTGGTATTGACAAGGTAATGTAGACCAGGAGCTGGCGACAAAAAGTACCTATGTGTTATTTTATTATCCGCCATACTGATACATGATCATGCCAAGGTCAGTCAGTGGAACATATAGGCAGAAAACGTTTTCGAACATGTATCTTTTTAAAAGCTCTCTGTCAAATATTATTTTCCTTGAAATTTACGTGATAATTACTTTTCAATAAATAATACATGAAAAAATCTTTCTTACACCTGGCAAGCGGGACTAAATTATTCTTACAGTTTGTAAACGTTGTAATATTTCACAAGTGCATTGTTAAAAATTATTCTCTTTAAAATTTATATGAGAGGTAAGTTTAAGCCTTAAATTGTTTGAAAAAAAAGTGTTTACGGTTTGAACGCGGACCAAATGAGTTCTTACGCTCATCTAAAATAAAAAATTTCGAGAAAACGGATAATTCATAAAATATATTTAAACTTTTCATTTTATTATTATTCTTATTATAATATATACTATTAATTTTTTTTATTCATATCAATATCATTATTATTATCAAAGTTATAAATCACTTTAATAAAATAATTTATATGTTGTCGTCGATATCTGAATTATCAAAAGAGGAGTCAATATCCGTATCTGATGTTTGAAGTTCATCGATTGGGTGGCCTATGTTATCGTCATCCACTTCGTTCTACTGATCTAAAATTATTTAAATCGATTTCAATTAAGAATTTAAGTGAAGAATAAAGGTTTGTGAAATAAAGTTTAAAAAAATACTTTCATTTTCTTCTGTTGAGTCAACGACGATATCATCAATAATTAATATATTAATATAATTAATAAAGTACTTATATAAGCTTGCCTTGAAATTGATGTATATCAATTCATTATGCTAAAAATTCTGTTATTACTGCAGCAATTTATGAACATTCCTATCATCGCGCATAATTTACATTAAGACAAGGGCGCTCTCAATTTTTAATTTTAGAGCAGCGTAAGAACTCATTTGGTCCGCGTTCAAGCCATAAGAACTTTTTTTCTTGTTACTTAAGGTTTAAACTTGCCTCTCGTGTAAATTTTAAAGAGAATAATTTTTGACAACGCGCTTGTAAAATATCACATTGTTTATAAGCTGTAAAAACAATTTAGTCCCGCTCGATAGGTGTAAAAAACGTTTTTTCATGTATTATTTATTGAAAACTAATTAGCATATAAGTTTCAGAGAGAATAAAATTTGACAAACCCTATTGTTTATTTTTCAACCCTTCCTCAATTATTGTCCCACCCTATAGGTGTAAGAAGTGACTTTTCGGTATCAGGAGACTGTACTTTATCGAAGGTTTGTTCCAACACATTTGGCTGCTCATGCGTATTGCCCTTGGGACGCAGAATCACTGCGCATGAGCGTGATCGTCTGGTGACGGTTTTTGGAACGGTTTCTGGCGCTGTTGGAACAAACCTATAGAGTTTCCTGGAGAATAAAATTTGACACAAATTTTTGTCGCCAGCTCCTGGTCTAATGGGTTTTTGGGCCTACTTTAATTTCTTCAACAAGAATTAAAATATGTGGACCAGGGACTTTACTCGGCATCTATAGGCCTCTTGCTCGTTTCGTCCAATGACATATACAAATTTTAATGCATTAAAAAAAAATCCAGCAAACTTTATCTAGTTTAATAGCTATTTATGTATCAAGGGCGTTACTGGGACGACCTGATGGGCATTATAGTCCAGTAAAGCCCGTGGTGCATACAATGCTTTATGTTTTACCCAAAAAAGAGTTTTTCAATGACTAATTACATTATTTATTCGCAATATAAAAAATAAGTTGCACCTGTATCTGTATACGTAAGTAGATAATGACTGGTGTTAAGTTTGACTTTGATGTTTCTGTCAGTTAGTCAGTTGGCATTTTTTATTTAACGATTTGCTCAAAATGGAAGAAATTCCACAAAATATAAGAGAAAAGGCCATAAAAGCGACCGAAAATCTTTTGCCAGTTAAATCAAGGCAACAGTATGATCGGGAGTATGGCATATTTGGTATTTGGAAAGATGCGAACGCAATTCTTCAACTAACCGAAAACGTTTTAATGGCATATTTCCAGGAACTGGTAAGTTATTGATTTTATTTTAATACATATGTTTAACAAACTTTATTATTTTTAGTCGGAAAAATACAGTCCGAACTCTCTCTGGACCAAGTATTCCACCCTAAGGTCTACGTTGATGGTCTATGAAAATATAGACATTTCGCAATACCATCGTCTCATATCTTTTTTAAAAGTTAAGTCGAAAGGATACGTCCCGAAGAAGTCTAAAGTTTTGGAAGGAGAACAAATATTAAAATTTATTAAGAAGGCTCCTGATGATATCTACTTGGTACACAAAGTCATATTGGTAATGGGTGTTTTTGGAGGTTTAAGACGAGATGAGTTGGTCAAAATGACTATTGATGACATTTTACTATCATTGAAGAAGATTTAGGCGCTTTAAATTTAATAAAAAAGTACACAACATTAAGACAAGCTGGAATAAAGGAGCGAAGATTCTTTCTTACCTATAGAAAGGGTCGATGTACAGTACAACCCATTGGAAAAAATACCATAGGAAGCGTCCCAACATTGATCGCAAAATTTTTAAAACTGGATAATGCAGAAGTTTACACCGGCCACTGTTTGCGTCGCACATCGTCAACTTTACTTGTTGAGGCAGGTGCTTCGTTTGAAACGCTAAAACAACATGGGAAATGGAAAAGCTCTTCAGTAGCTGAAGGATATATAGAAGAAAGTATTTCATCCAAAAACAAAGTAGCCAAAATGATTGCCAATTCAGTTAATTCCGAGGTTAATTCCGTATCGACTATTGAAAATTCTTTAATGGACTGTTCTTCTATACAAAATAGCGTTAGTGCTACCACCGCTGCTACCATCACAAAAAACACCGACCATTCTATAGTGGGATCAGCTACATTTTCCGGGACATTTCAAAATTGTAATTTTTATTTTGGAAATAAAGTTTAATTTTTTAGTATTGTTTAAAGAAAAAATTATTTTTTGTATAAACTTGATCTTTATTGTGAGAGAAATAAAATTGGATAAGCAATAAAATTTCCATATTAGCGCATTAGGGCATTATAAGCGGGCATTATCATAATGCCCGCTTATAATGCCCTAGGTGTGATAGCAGGTATTATTGCTATCATAACATATTCCGTTTCTAAGGTATTATAGATCAATAATAGATAGGTAAAACATAAAATATTTTAAAACTAAGTTTGGGCCATTCAGGGGCAATCGTATAGGTCAGTAAAAATCATACAAATGCTAATGTGACTGTACCCACTTTTAGGATTTTAAAGAAAATATTTTAACAAATTTTATTTAGTGTACAATATTTCACAATTAAAATTGGACCATACAGGGGTAATCAGTACAAATATAAACAGTTTAAATCATACAAATACTTAAATGACTGTATCCATCCTTAGCATAGATATAGTATTATCTACCTTTTTGCGAAGAGCCTACATTACAATTTAAAAGTTTTAGATTTAAGAAAATCGCAATTTTTTCGTGTTTTTTTTTTGTTTTTTTAAAATCGTTTAATTGCCGTTATACTTTTAAGCTATTAACTGTCCTTGGTTTTTCGTACAACCTAATTGGGAGGTGCATTTTTCGCCCAGAAAAATCGGAAAGCCACTAAAATTGACCATTTCTAGAATTTTTTTTAACTTGGAGCCTTTTAAAGTTAAAACCTGATCATCCAAAAATTGTTTATAATAATATGTTGGTTAAACAGACTAAAGGCAAATCGTTTCCAAAAAGTTTTTTTTTTTAATCGCGGTTTAAATATTTGGCAGTGATATTTTGGATGACCCAGGGTATTAACCGTAATTGCCTGATTTGAATTAAGTATACGGATTATTAAACTTTAAATTTTATATTACAACTTGTCTATCTTTGATTTTTATATAAATTGTGGAAAACTGCTGTAAAAATTGCGCTGAACGCGCGATCTCGCTCTTGAAGCAGAGTAGTGGGGGGTCAAAGTAGAAATAAATAAATGTAAACGCCTGGCGCTGTACATTTTCTATTAACAATAAGTGTTCGCGTTCGCGTAAATCTGAATAAAAGTCCAAAGCATATACTTTTGTTTTTTAAAATTTAAGATAAGATTATTTGTATAGCCATATCTACTAAATTTAATTAATACAACGTCAGCCTTGATTTTTCTCCTAAAAAAGTGTAAAATCGAAAAACACCTTCAAAATTGGGTACATTTTGTTCACATGAGTAATGATTGATTACGCAACAAACATGTTAGTATTAAAGTCGATTATACATTTAATTTATTTAATGGTAAGATGGTTTACATTTTTACACAAACACCTATTTTAATTATGCCAAAGACCGTTAAAGAGTTACGTAAAGTTTAATTCTCGCGTGGCAATTTAAACCAGGAAACCGCACAAAACATGAAAATGTGTATAATCTTCCTATTACATCTAGAAAATCCCCCACGACCTCGGCCACGCTATTTTTAAACTCCAGAATTACCCGTTAATCATAATAAGCACTTTAAGCGCTGTGTAATGCAATGGCGGTTATAAGGCGCTATGTGCAGACCTGAATTGTTGTCCTATACAGGGTGGACAAACAAAGTCTATAAAACATATTTTCTTTTTATCAAAAAAATTTCTAGATATTTATTTAATTCTCAGGTTAATTTTTATAGATTAATTTTATCTTGAAAACGGTTGTAGACTTGTTCTTGTGGTCAATAGGGCTAAGCACACTCAGTTTCTTTACCCCGAGACCGAGACCGAAGTAGCCCCATTGTATAAAGATGGGATTTTTTGGCACTCGCTCAACAAGGACATTTAAATACTGCTTTTAATTATTTATTACATTGATAAACACAGAAATTTTAACCTAAAAATTTTAAGGGGTTTCTAAAGTGTTTTTATACCCTGACGTTAAATTTAAAAACACACTTTTAGCCACATGATCTGTATCATGCTTATTTATAATTTACAATACCTGAAGTTTCTTATAACGCATCGTGCCAGAAGGAGTGGCCACTACGTCAGGTACTAATTTCGGGACTAAAAAAATTTACCAATAAACAACTTATCTTAATAATATATTGCTTCTACCTGTACATATTAAATTAAGATTAACAGGGTCCTTATATCAAAAAAAAAATCTTGAGACTTAGCAATGCAAAAATTAAAAAGTGCATATTTGTGGGTCTACAAATAAGGGGGATAATAAATTAATAAAAGATAAAATATGTAATAATATCCTAAATGAAACTGCATTGCAAGCTTGAAGTACCTTTAAATTAGTTGTTTCAAATTTTCTTCGAAATGTGAAAGTTGACTATTATAAAGGTATTGTGACTAAACTACTCAATGCTTATAAAGAAATGGAATGTAACATAACTTTATCAATATTCACTTTCTGGACCCTCATCTCAATTTCTTCCCTGAAAATTAGGGGGCAGTAAGTGACGAACATGGACATGGGACACGGTTTCACTAAGACATTTCTGCCGTGGAAAAACGATATCAAGGCAAATAATGTGTCACTTTGCTGATCATTGTTGGACAGGGATACTCCGAAAATAAAATATTGCCCCAAAAATATCAAGAGCATTTTAAGGTATATTTAAGTCAATAATAAAGTCGACCTATCGTTATATTTTAGCAGAAAACAAGTCTTATAGCAAAAAAACTATGGGTGATGGAAAAAAAACTTAATTTTCGGCTTCTTTGGCAAGTTTTACGTAATAATCACCTTATTTTGTTCTTTTCACAAAAAAGTTAATTTTTATTTACCCTTGTTATTATTGATGGTATAAAATGAAAATATAGATTTTTAATTTTGTCAGAAAACTAATCGAAAACCGTATAAGGCCAAGCAACTTTATTTTTTATACCATTTTTAAAACCAGCAATACATAAATCCCAAATAAGACCTTGTGAAAGTAACTACCTACCTTAACTCTACAAATATTTTGGTCATAATTAAATTTAAAAAAAAACCTCGGTCAATAGCCTGTTAACTATGCCGTAATTTCCTAATATATTTTGCTTAACCAGCTAAACGTTGTTATTTCGCAGGCCAAGGCTGTTTTAAATTAGCAGTCTGGTTAGAAAATAAATGTATAAATAATTGTTATTTAGCCATTGAATCATAAAATAATACCCACGGTATTCGAAGAAGCCAAGCGTGTTTTATATAAATAAATGATAATGCTGATTGCAATAATTTACATTTTTGTATAATATTTTGTTTTGAAGTTGCACAATAAAAATGAATATTGATAATTGGTTTGGGCTTCTGAGGAACATCATTAGATTTGTTATTATTTTTGTTTTAAAATAAAAAAGTTTAGAAGCTTTTGCTCCGATAAAACAGCGCTTTTTGTGACTTTGTGGTTAGTTGTGGTTATTAACACTGAAATTAGGAACTGAATGGATGACCGCCAGTGAACAGCGTGTTCCGTTGTGTGTAATTGACATAGAAATTTTACATTATTCTCTACCTATTCACCCCATAAGTCTATGCTCTTTTGTTATAGTTGTGAGAGCTTTATAATGATACTTCTATTTATAAAGGTTCTTGTCAGGCGCGTCTATCCAAAGAATGTAGAAAAGGAAAGAAACAATTACCATTACAAAACCATTAAAAAACGGTACAAACCTGGAACTTCTAATGTGACCGACTGATTCGGCCCGTCAAATTTGCATTTAATTTTTGTAGGTGTTGTTTATAAACATTAAGTTGCTTGAAATCTTAGGTTTATCTTTAATTTTTAGGTAAAAAAAATGCAGTACGCACTTTCAATGGAGGAATTTTATGTGTGGTTCAATATTATCAGGTCAATATCTTATGGACTTTAACCTGTTCGGCTTTCAACTTATCACGACCATTGCCGATTCTTAAATTTAGAGTAATAGTGCATTGACGTGTAATCCCAATTGATTCAAATTGTGCCACAGGTCGAATTAGGCATTGTTTCTCTTCTATTCTCTCTATGCCACTTTTGCATAAACTTGCCTTTTTCAGCGGTCCGAGATGTTAAATAATGGAGATAAATCCGAGCCATATGGAGGAAGTAGAGGAACTTCCCAAGACATTTTTTCAAGGACATTGGTAGTCAGTTGGGCAGTATGTGCTCGGGCTCTACCGTGTACCAAAAGGACATTTTTGATTAAACGCTTTTTCCTTTTTGAACAAAATGCAATTTTAACTTTTTGACTAAGATTAGCAAGAGACAATAATGGTTCGACCTTCTCTCAAAAAATCGGCTAAGAGAACACCTTTGATGTCCCAAAAGACCGTGGCCATTGCTTTACCGGCTGAAGGCAAAGTCTTCGGTTGTGGGAAATTTGAATGGTGCTTAGACTCGATTGTATTGATTCTGGCGTAGAATGATTAGGCCAGATTGTAACACAGGCGAGTAAGAAATTTAAAAATACATTACCTTGGTCTTGGTATCGCCTGTTACATCAATTAATCATCTGGGATTTGATAAGGTGGATGTTTCGTATTGTGCTTAAAGTCTTTGCAATATATCACTTGGTTTGGCATCCTCATTCACAAGAAATCTAACCATTATGCGTTGCGTTATGGAAACATAAACTGCCTTCTCTGTCATTTTGACAAGTACTTAATGAAAACAATTATTAAAGTTACTATGGTGTTATGCACCCCTTTTAGATATACTACTGCAAGAATGTCAACGCGGAATTCCGGCTAATGCCGTTAGTTTGGTTTTGAGAATAAAATTTTGGGCCATTTGAGAATCCCTTGTGTAGTTGTTTTTAACCTTCAGTTGGGATATTAAAATCTATTATTTGGTTGAATAATGTAATTACCTACTTAACCATTATGCATGTCAGTAAATTACAACATGTAAAAAAATATATAGCCTAAAGCATAAAGAAAAGAGAAAGTACGACGTTATAATATTAAAAACTTGGTAAACTAACCGACTAACTGTTTTGACCTCGTACGCGTTTCGTTCGATTAACGATTCGTCCCAGTAGCTCGTAATTTGCAAGTTAACCAATGATTTATTTGTTACCGTTACGGTTGGTAAATTTTTAATGCTATCTATTGATCAGTTATACATTTTATGTCTTGCATAAATATTAGCTTGATTAATTATGTTTTTATAGCCTCCAAACACCATTTAAGATACCAGAGCGAGAAGGTCATCGAAGTAATAAAAAAGAGTCTTGGAACAGACCACGAAGACTTAAAGCATAAAGCAGAACCGAGTTACCCTTCTCGGTCTACTCGGAAAACGTTGCAACTTCGAGTAGTCGTTTACACCTCCGAGATTCAGTCTGAGTAGGGTAACTCGAATCCGAGTAGTCTTAAATTATGCTTAAGTACTAACATACCGTGAGTGCATTAGTGGAGCAAGAGGCAATTTATTAATACGAGACCTAAATATTTGAAAAGTAAAGAAAGGCAGAAATGTTTACAGCCTGAACAATCTGCAGATAAAGAAATGAACAAAGTGGGAACTTCCGTGCCCTTTCAGTTGGACTGGGAAGGGACGCGCATAAAAATGGCACTACGTTTTACTTTATTGGAAACCGCTAGGTGGGAAAAAGAGGACAGCTTTCTTGTAAGAGCGGGGTTATTAATAAGGCAAATGAAATTGGGAATGCTAAGAGTTGTGAGAGACAACATTTCTCAGACAGGGTAACAACATTTCAAACTGGAACGGATTTGGGATCCAAACACGGTATACAAATTAGAAGAGGAGGAATACTTTCTAGCTCGAAAAAGGAATCTGAGTTTTTTTTTAAAGCTGCTGTGGCTAAGGATATTATATACTTGTGCCAGTTTAGATCATTCTTAAGGTTACTAGTTACTTAGTCCACAAAGTTAAATAATTCTTAGTTCTGCAGAATTTGGTCACACAGGTAATGTATGAGTATTGGTAGACTATTTCCGCCACAGTGAACGTATTTAACTAAATGTCCTGTAAAAGATATCTACATAACCCTGCGCTTGCCTTCCCAATTAAAATTAGAGATTGGTTTGAGAAATTGAATATTTAAATAAAGGGTACTGTCTTCAGCAAAACTGAATTACATTATTCGTGTAAGAAAGAAGATTGTTAATGTAAAGAAAAAAAGTAGAGGCCGTAAAAACAAGTTTCTTTATAAGTGCATCTATCATGCCAGACCCCAGCCCAGCGATCGGAGATTGCTGAAGAAACTTAAGGTCTTGTTTCGATTATGTGAAAGAAGCAAAATAAGATCCGTTGTGGATATTTTGTGACGAAATCCGCATTGTCTGTCATGTAAAATTTTGTGCTTTTTAAGTACTTAAAATTTAGGAATTAATAATGATTTTTTATCTGCCTTGCAAACAACAGGTAAGCGATATGAGTCTATAATTTGATGGGCGAGTTTTAGATCCCTTTCTTGGGGATGGGTTGCACACGTGCAGCCTTTAAGCTCTCCGGAAAAATATCCGTGCTATAAGAAATTCGAAAGAGGCGAGTTTAGATAGGTGCAAGTTTAGAAGCACATTTTTAAGGATAATTGCTTGAAATTGAAGAAATACTATGCTTGATATGCTTGACTGATTTTGGCGATTGGAGCAACTCTTATACGACACAAAGAAGAATTGGCAGCAAATTGCTTAGCAAAGAGCCCAACTTTTTCTTTAGCCGTAGAAATAAATTAAATTTTTGTAGATAAAGGGCTGTAAGAAATTAAATACAAAGGTTTGGCTGATGTTTTAGAAAGGGGATCATTTAGATTTACTGCCATTCGAACAATATAGAACTATACCTTTTATGCGATTGTTAAAACGGTAACAAAAAAGGATATACCTGTCATAGACTTAGAGCTTTAATACAGTTCATAAAAGGTTTATCCTTTTGTTTTTACTAATAATACGATATTTTCAAAACTTTTAGTATACAAAAAATATAAAAAGACCACTGTATAACTCGATAGCAGTGCGAAAATTCCATGGAATATTTGTGGGCGATCGACCGGTCTTGTAGGCAATATGGCCACCGGGTGACAAATGACATGATGAATTATGGTTTTTTTAGATAGTCAGTTGGGTTTAGAACAATGATGGATGACGCGAGTAAAAGAACGGTAGCATTGTATCGTTAGCTAGTATGTGGTAGGATAAGACAATTAATGCTATTTATAGTAGTTATCATTGTAATGAAAAAGACCACACAGATGTGTTAAGATAGAGGAGAGCTTACCTACATTTTGTTACGTATATCTTACAGCCTTGTTTAAAAAGTCAGTTTGAAATTTAATTTAGTTTTTATCATTAGGTATTAAAAGTAGTAATGAACGCTAGACGGTGACAGAGTATTGACGTTTTGTGTATTGACTTTTTAGAGATCGTTACCTTTTTGTGTTTTTAATATAAGTCGCAAATTTCGTCGAGCACTCACACACATTAAAATGTATAATATTTTAATGCCTATTTTAGTAAAAGACGCTTTAAATCAATTTAGTTTTTTTATGACACTTACCTACTTAATTATGAATTAGGTAGCCATCTATACACATACACCATTTATACAACATATTATACAGTATAAAACTGGATTTATTTGAGTTGTTTTTTACTAAACCTAAGCAATAAAATATTGTGAACTTTAGTATACTTGTTTAATATGTGAGTTTTAACTTAAAAAAGAGAGGTTCCCCTATATACTAAAAATTATCAACATGGGTGAGAAGGCCGACAGGTAAAAAAGTACCTCCCTTTTATTGAATCAATTTTAAAAAAATGAGATGCTTTTAAAAACGAACCAATAAATAAGGTGTCTCATTAGTAAATTGTTAATTTTATGTCGTATCTCTTTTGTTTCAATTCAAAATTCTTATTATTATATGATTTCTTAAATATTTTTCAAGACTTGACAGGAAAAAATGCAAGAGGTTTTTATTTCACCCTTTTTTTATATAAAAGCCACAAATGTGACCCCGTTCAGTCCTCGTTGGATGACCCTGTACATACAGGGTGTTCGAAAAATGCACGGCCAAATTTCAGGTGATTCCTTATTAAAAAGTATTTAAAAAAAGTTTCTATAAATATTGCTTTGCAAATGCATAGTTTCTAAGATGCAAGGGCTTAAACATTTTTTAACATAAATTGGTTTTAATTTTTTCTCGAAAACGATGCAAGATAGGAAAAAATATTGAGATACAAAAAAGTTGTATTTTTAGTGGCTTAATGTAAAAAAAATGCAAAAAAAGTCAGTGGCTGTCATTTTTTTCACAATAATTTTAGATAGTATGTCTCCTGTGACGCCACTGCACTTAATAATTTTAAATAAATTAGGCCCATATTACTAGAAATAACACCGACAAATTTGAAAAAAATCGGCTCCAGGGTATTTAAGATAATTACAAAAAGACCTATTTTTTAAAAAAGTTTAACACACTGTATCTTAGAAACTATGCATTTTTACGGTTCTCGCCCATTAGCGCGATGCGGCGCGACGCGACGCGGTGCGACGCGATTAAATGCATCAGGGATACTTTACATGTAATTAAACTGAAGCCCGCCCATCTAGGCGATGCGGCGCGGCGCGACGCGACGCGACAGCTCAGACAAGTCGGTAGAGCAAGCAAGCGACAATGTCGCGTCGTGTCGCGCCGCGTCGCTCTAGTGGGCGAGAACCTTTAAACCCATATTTATAGATTTTTTTTTAAATATTTCAATAAGAAATTACCTCCTGAAATTTGACCGTGCATTTTTGAAACACTCTGTATAATTGCAAAGGTAAGATACTCCCTGTGTAATATACCCAGGTTATCAGATCTATAGGTATGAAGAGTTTTCTATTATATCTAATCTAACTGCTAGCTTGTTACAACTCGTTAAAAAAAAAAGAGGGCAAATGGAAAGAAAACATAACTCTGTAACGTTAAATGACGTTGCGAACAAAAAAGGTTAAATTGGCAGTTATGTTGTTATGTATAACCTAATATGCGTTGTTAAAATACTTTTAAAAAACTTGGGTTCCAATTTAAAAAAAAACAGCCATAACGTCGTATCGTATTTTAAACATTCTGTTTAAATACTTCTTTTATAGCACAGAGCGCGACAAAAAATATATTAATCATCAACGGATCTGAGCATTTCTCCAAAAAAAAAAAAAACGTTTTTGTTTTATTGAATTTATTCCAAGTTAGAGACCAACAATGTATACTTAATTTAGGAGCTTTAATTTATACTAGTACACGTTACATTTATGACATCGGTGAAAATGAATATGATTGCATACACTATCCTATTCTTGATACTACTGTTAGTGTAGCATATGTGGTAAAACAATGCGACGTTAGGGCCCATTTTTTAACTTTTGCGAAAATTAAATAAAAAACAATTTTTTTAATATATTCGTAATACCCTGTATATCATTGTTATAATATTAATTTATTTATACGATAACTCAAAAATGTTTATTTTAATTACTGACTGTTAATTTCGATTCTTCATTTAGAATAACAATAACTTGTCACTACCCTTTGATCCGCTTTCACCTGACAGCGCATAAATTATGGGGTAAGGTCTGCCTGTGATGTTTCCGTAGGTCCCATAACATAACAACAACAAAGCCCTCTATCTCCTCTATAGGTCTATACGTGTATTTGATCGATATAGTCCGCCATTTCGACTTAATGAAGACAAATGGGCGCTGGGGATCTAATGCTTCAGAATTAATTAGAGCTTAAAACCTTTATTAGGACCCTTTAATGGTAAAAGGTTTTGTTTTGATGTTGGATTTTCATAAATTCGTGGTTTATAATTGGGACAGTAGACAAATTTATTTTAATTTTTGTGGGAAAATTTTTTAAACTTAAAGTAATTGTATTGTAGAAAATTATTAAATCTGTAATAAATAAGGCTTATACAAATGTATGCACAAAATTAAGACAAATTGGGATGCGTCAATTGTCATAAATTATTCTCACTTTATATTAAATTTATTTAAGTAAATTTATATTTTCGGGAAATTTTAAATCAGGGTTTTCGAAATGACAAAGGAATGTCTTTAGTTACAAATATAAATGTCGCTTTGTTTTGACCTGTCTTGGAAGTTATGTAGTCGGTGCGCTGGTGCCAGTTATCCATCTAAGAATCAATTTTTTCAGATTGGGTTATATTGATGTCCGACAGTTTTAATGTACTCGAAAATATTTGGAACTGTATATCGTCGGGATCTGTATATTGCTGATAAATCTTATAAGTAGTATTATCTTACTCGAGTAGAGCTGCCATGGATGCGGGATACCCGGATGTGTCCTAGTTTGAAGGGCGTTCAGGGGCCGTCCAAAAGTAATCTTTAAAAAGTAGTAAATTTACAAGAAAATAAAGTTAAAAAATTTTACTGGATGATTTTGCCCAATAATAAAAGTACTCCATGGTCTGATGTCAAAAAACAGTTGTTTTCGTCAGGAAAACTAGCATCGATATTGATGACGCAAACTTTATTGACGAATGGCCAAATATAATAGCTTTTAGCTTGAGCCTTAATATTGGCTCTAAGCTGTGAAGCGTAAACCTGCTGTAAATGATCTTTTAACCCCTTATACCGTGTGGATTCTGAATTGCTTAAAATAACACAGTATTATTTTTGTATACCAGTTCACAATGAGAACGTAGAAAGAGTCTTTACGCTAGTCACAAAGCAATGAAGAAAGAAAAGAAACTCAATAAACGTACACACGCTTTGTACTTTGATCACAATTAAGTATAATTTGAAGCACAACTTTTACAAATTCCTGTTAAAAAAGAATGGCATTTTAGCAAAAATTTGAAAGACTACAAAATAACAAAATAGGTAGTGTTTTTATTTTAAGGCCAAAACAAAGTCGTGAAAGAATTATTTAAATAACGTATTTGTGCTGTAGCTTAGGTCGATTTGGCAAATTTTTGTCAAATATTACTAAATCTTAGAAAGCTGTTTAAACGAATAAAAAAATTGAAACGATGTTTTCATTATTGTTGTTTTTTTTTTCAGGTATGTTCGAACAAAATAAAAACCAATTTAACTGAAATGTTCGAGGTTTCTAATTTTTTTTACCGGAGTGGCGTAAGCAATTTATATGATGGCAGCCCTATATTAGAGAGATAGATTGATTAACCGGTAGAAAAAATATTTGATAATAGGATAAGGCAGGGCTAGTTGAGCATAGGGGTAAGTTAGGCAATCAAAATATCTTACAAACTTTACACCGCTCGCTAACATATTCAATAGCGGAAAGACGCGATCGGGGGAGAGAAACATATATATATATATATATATATATATATATATATATATATATATATATATATATATATATATATATATATATATATATATATATATATATATATATGAGTCAACGATAGAGTAAAGTTCATTATTTCATTGGTTTCAAAAGTTATGAGAAAATAGTAAATACAAAAGATGTAAAGATTCTTAGGATGCACAATTTAAAATTATACAGGGAGGCTCAAAAAAGCGTGACGAATAAAACATACATTTTTTTAAACGAAACACCCTATTTTTAAATTTTGTTTTGAATTCCTTTTAAAATTCTTCAACTTTTTTATTAATAATAATGCATACCTAAACCTAATAGTTTTTCCAATATTTCAATTTTTCTAAAAAGAAAATAATTTTCACACTTGCAAAAAAATTACGATAGCGCCATTATTTTTGAAGGTAGATCACTCATATTTGATATTAGCATTATTCGAAGATGACGTAAAAGATATATGCAACGGAATTTTAATTAGATGCTACAGGGTGTTCAAAATAAACGAATATATTTGGATCATTTTAAATTGAAAAATCTCGATTTTTTTAAATGGCGCACCATATATATTATTATTTTTTCTGAAAGATCTTACAAAAACCCACAACTTTTATTAAGTATGTCATATACCTATTTTTAATACTTTGCGATTTATTTTAACTTTTCCAATATTTACCCTTCTTTCTGTCTAAGACTATTGCTATAACATTAGTTGGCCATGACAAAATGACATTGTCAAATTTTAACCTGACATCTGAGTAAACAAATTCATAAAATTTATTGTGGTGTCAGTAAATTAAAAAAAAATAAGTATGGATTTTCCTAAAGCTGAATTAATTGATATGATTTATATACTGGGTGAGGCGCAAAGAAATTCTTTGTTGGCAGTAAGACTTTACAAGGCGAAGTACCCTAATAGTCGTGTACCTACTAGGCAATCTCTTCAGTGTTTAATGGAACGGTTTAATGCTAGTGGTAGTATTGAATATAAAAAACGGAAAGTGGTAAACCGGAATGCTACCAATGAGGAAAAAGAAGAAAATTTTACTTCAAGTTCAAGATAATCCCCAGGTCAGTAGCCGTCAAGTAGCTAGCTTATGTGATACATCCCAATCTACCGTTAACCGCACCACTAGAAAACACAAATATCATCCCTTCCACATGGAACTACACCAAGAACTTCTAGACCGCGATTTTGAACAAAGGGTAAACTTCTGCACCGTTATAAATGAAGCAATAGAGGCCGATCCAAATTTTTTGTCTAAAATAATGTTTTCCGATGAAGCTACTTTTCGCAGTAATGGTGCAGTTAATCGTCATAACATGCACTATTATTCAACAGTTAATCCAGTCTGGGTACGGGAAGTGCAAAACCAAAACCATTGGAATAAAACACTTTAATGTTATTGGACCATATTTTTTTCGCGAAACAGTTAACGGGCCTAGATATTTAAACTTTTTGCAGAATAATTTACCTCAACTTCTTCAAGAATTTGATAACATTGAGATCCAACAAATGTGGTTTCAGCAAGATGGAGCTCCTCCGCATTGCAATCGAGAAGTTCGAGAATTTTTAAATAATCATTACCCACAGAAATAGATCGGTAGAGGTGGATTCATTGGATGGCCCCCTCGATCATGTGACTTAACACCACTAGATTTCATGTGGGGATATGTTAAAGATCGTGTTTATGTGAATCCCCCTACAACACCAGAAGATATGGAAAATAGGATTCGGGACGCGTGCAGGAGTAGACTAAACATGTGTATCCAAGTAGAAGGGCATATTTTTGAACATTTATTGCGCCATAATAATAATTAAAAATAAATTAACTTATTTTGTAGTAATAGGTATTTATTATTATTTACTTTTTCTGTGAATTTAAAATTTAAAAATGGCCAACTAATGTTATAGCAATAGTCTTAGACAGAAAGAAGGGTAAATATTGGAAAAGTTAAAATAAATCGCAAAGTATTAAAAATAGGTATATGACATACTTAATAAAAGTTGTGGGTTTTTGTAAGATCTTTCAGAAAAAATAATAATATATATGGTGCGCCATTTAAAAAAATCAAGATTTTTCAATTTAAAATGATCCAAATATATTCGTTTATTTTAAACACCCTGTAGCATCTAATTAAAATTCCGTTGCATATATCTTTTACGTCATCTTCGAATAACGCTAATATCAAATATGAGTGATCTACCTTCAAAAATAATGGCGCTATCGTAATTTTTTTGCAAGTGTGAAAATTATTTTCTTTTTAGAAAAATTGAAATATTGGAAAAACTATTAGGTTTAGGTATGCATTATTATTAATAAAAAAGTTGAAGAATTTTAAAAGGAATTCAAAACAAAATTTAAAAATAGGGTGTTTCGTTTAAAAAAAATGTATGTTTTATTCGTCACGCTTTTTTGAGCCACCCTGTATACTTTAAAATAATTTTAAATTGTGCATCCTAAGAATCTTTAATCTTTTGTATTTACTATTTTCTCATAACTTTTGAAACCAATGAAATAATGAACTTTACTTTATCGTTGACTCACCCTGTATATATATATATATATATATATATATATATATATATATATATATATATATATATATATATATATATATATATATATATATAATATAATATATTTATTTATTTTACAAATAAAAAAACTTGTGTTTGCGAACATTTCTTCTGTACAATCAAATATTATCTATGAGTCAGATAACTGTTGGATTTTTGTAGATTTAGTATTGGTCAAGTTCATAATTTCTCATTTTTTTTTAATTTTACCTTTATTGATAATCACATAAATGGTAATGTCTGATTTTAAGTAGAAAAACAGGGTTTATAAATTAACTTTAATATATGTTGGTTGTTTGGTGATTCTATTTTATGTTTAATATTTAAAAGAAAATCTCTTTTCCTCTTACTATCATTTCACTAAAAGATTATAAATAAAAAGTTAGTTGTCAAAAAGTAATTTTATTTTATGTCTACTGAACATTTCAGTCATAGTTTGGCTATATTTTCTCTTGCTCAACTTACCTCAATTGTTGGGTACGTTAAGCATGTTTAACTGTCTTTACTTTAACAGCTGTAACTTTTATATGTGACTTATTAGTCAGAGTCTGAGAATCTATGATCGATCAAGTAAAAAATTGCTCAACTAGCCTCCCCCTACCCTACGTAAAGGTCAGAAAAATTTGATTTCTAGAATGTTTCTTATTGTTGTTTCTTATTTAAACTTTCTTACGACTGCTTAACCATTTGACAAACAACATTTACTGTACAGCTTAAATAATATTTAATCTATAAAGTGACTTAAGTTGTTTAACTTGTCCATTTAATTTCCTTTCATGCGTTCCCAATAAGCATAGCAAATGGCACTCGAGCAATCAAAGCATCCCAAAAAAGAAACAGAAAGAAATCCAATCTGGCGATCTCAAAATGAATAAAACCCCTCGAACATACCAAACAAAAGGACTGCATTATCGTCTTCCATCTTGGGCTTAACGGTTACCCTTACATGGGCGTACGCCTTCGTAGTCGGCAATCCATCTATGTGTGCATGTTTATGGCCAACCAGAATTCAAATGAGTCTTAAAAAATCGTGTAATAAATGAGTTTTCTTTTTGAGAGTAGATTGCAGGACAGTGGCGCACATTAATGCTTTATCTGACTCTAGAAGGATTTGTTATAGTTAAGATAGGTTTAGCACGTACAATATAATTTAGAAAAAGAACGATATCAAAAGGGTAAACTTCAAATTAATGTAGAAAGACGATTTGGCAATGTATTTCAACGAGAAAACCTTTACATTGCCACATTTTAGGACTCTAGACTCTAGATATAAAATATTCTCCCTCCCAGAAGAAATTTTTGATCACATTTTAACAAATCTATAAATACAATAAGTCGGAATATACCGACTAATATGGATCCCAAACTTTGGAAGGAAAAATAGATAATGAACATAATACCTAAAAACTAAACAAATAAAGTCTTTTTGCTACATTTTAAAAATCTGTTTAGAGTATTACTTCTACTTTTCAAGCCAAAATATAAAAATAAACACCCATGAATGGTTACAAGAAATAACATTTAGCATCTCTAGCTCTGTCAAAAGACCACACAGACCGAAACAGAGAAATATCCAAGTCTTTAAAGTGCAGTAATAACCCTTTCTTTCAGCTTTAACTGGCAGTGAATCAGCCGAACAACTAATATTTACGACCCGAGAAGAAATAGCTATAAATAGAGCTAAAATGTTGATGTTTTTACATGGTAATATAAAAAAGTAATTACGTAGTACAGTACTACTAAGAAACTATAACTATGAATAAAATACTTATTTCCAGTGTCTGTCTTGTATTAATTATTTATAGTTTTGTGTGTGTTTAACATTATGCCTTATAAAGTACCAGTTATTATAGAGTACTATACAACTAGTTTTGACTTTAATTTTATAGAACACATTTTTTTTTTATTTATGAGAGTTTTTTGTCAAAAAGCAAATTATTTAAAAAAATTATGTAATACATTTTTAAAATATATAAAGAATGCATATTAAACATTTAAGTTAGCCCTTAAAACATTTTTACGGAAATTCAAGAAATAAAATCAATAAAATTATGGTATAAACGACGCCCATGAACTACATTTTTTTTCGGGCGCACCAAGCCAGCCTGAGTGAATCGACTATGCCGCGTGTGGTGCAGCATTTTAATGGCCTTTTTTCATCCCAGACTGGTTTTCGTAACAAACAACACGTAAATAACCCACGCAACGTTTGTGAAATGTAAAATAACTGGCTTTATGGCATTGCTGTCGTTCTTGTTGATCGTGTAAATTGTCTGTGTATCGACATCGAACTTTGTGGTAACGTTACACGGAGGCTTTGAAAAATGCATTATTTTTAATCGTTTATTGGGTTACTTAACAAAACTTGTTTTGTTTTTTTTTTTTTACAACAGCCCACGAAGGTTTATATGGGTTCCAAGTACCAGGTTCCGTGGGTGACGGATTTTTAGTGTATATATATATATATATATATATATATATATATATATATATATATATATATATATATATATATATATATATATATATATATATATATATATATATATATATATATATATATATATATATATACATATATATACATATATACAGGGTCCTGCAGTTCACCTCCCGTCTTAAGTAGCTGGTTTATTTTTCAATGTAAAATTTTCATATTTTGCAGACGTTACCTTTAACCCACGGTGCATTTCAGGAAAATAATTTTGGTTATACCGGGTGTCAGAAAAAAGGGTGACGTCACGATGGTGCATTTTTTTAAATGGAATGGTCTGTATTTTTTGTATATTTAGGTACCTCTTATAGTCATCTATCCTTCTCTAAAATTTTGTTAACATCGGTTTAGTGATTTCAGAGAAAAAAAAATAATATAATAAAAAAAAAAACTGTTTTGCACCACCGAACTTAAAAATGGATAAAAATACCAATAGTGCTTGATTAATGGAATTAGATGAGGAACTTATTAAGTAACGTAATATCAGTCGCTCAGGTCATGTTTGGTTAATTCGAACTGTACAGGGTGTCCTAAATTTAGTGTGTATTGTAATTGGTGCTTAGACATATAGGTATACTTGTAAAAAAAATCTTCATAAAAAAACGGAGATAATTGACCGCTCCAAGACTTCTTATCCTGTATATAAACATGTCTAATTGAGCTATTAAAGCATAAAAAATTTTAAGAAATATGTATAATTTTAGACTAAACTTTTTAACCACTTTATAAAAAGTTTGATAAATATAATATTTCTAAAAATGTTTAAAGCCCCCTATCAGCCAAACAAAGCAATTTCATATCTAACTAAGTTGGCTAAAATCCACTTTATTTTGAATGTCTCATAGAATTTTGTGTACGTGTTTCCCTGTATAAGGTTTCTAAATATTTACACAAATTGTATACACGTTCTAAAGAACAAGTTATTTAAGAACATTTTAAATGTATGCTGTATGTCTTGCTAAATGAGATTATTTGAAAATTTACGGAGGGTAGATTAGAGGTAATAGTTATTTATATACCATCCGTGGTGGCATTCCTTCGTTGTCTAAAAGACGTTGTGAATTGCAATAATTGCATGTTTTGGTACTTTGTTTTCGTAGAAAAGTAGGGGAAATGGGTTAACAACTTGAGAGTCTTATTTTTCTGTGTTTATTACCAAAAAACAATAACTTAAAGTACTTACGCTAACATATATTTAACAATATTTGTCCTGTATATAACCTCACCTAAAGGCAAAATAATAATAAATTAGCGCATATTCTTACATTAAGGTTCAAGTCAGGATGTTTAACTTAATTGAAATATTTTTTTCTATTTTATTGTAAATAACTATCAACTTTTACTACACATAGGACCTTATTTTCCCAAAGATTAACGTAGATATTGTTTTTCTAAGAGTGCACTTCTATCCTAGGAGAGTGCGTCCTTCAGACCCGCAGATGTTTTTCATTTTAAAATGTCGGTAGTTATTATTAAACTTTTCTGGTCATTTACAACAAAAATTCCCAAGTTCTTAATTATATGAAAACCCTTGAAATATTCTTCAAAACATTAATTTCTATGCAAACAGCAGAATATTCCGTTTTAATCTAAAGCCAACTCGAATTATAACAGTACATTATTCATGCATTAATCCAACTCAAATTTACATCTTTAAATCCAATTTTCCGAACCGAAAACATTTTAACTGTCTCTTTGTCTGACTAATTAATTGCCTTCCAGCCGTTCCCCCAATTCCCTATTTCTACCTGTCTACTGGTCCATCCTATTCCGCCACAATCGCGTTTCCATGGATACCAACCGGCAACCTGCCATCGCCGATTCATGGGCGCGCTTAGTAATGCATCCTAATGGCATGAGGATGCATACTGTACGGGGTAAACGGGGAAACGTAAACGGGCCAATTGAAACAAAACAGTGCAATTTGATTATTGTATATACAGTGTACAATGGTAAAGAAGTACTTCTAGTGTTTTCGTATGTACTGGTTTTTTTCGTATACAGGATAGTCAGTAATGGATAGATCATAAAGTTCAAAATTTTTTAAAGAATGTGACATGTTAGTAGTACTGCTACTTATCTGAATATGCTTGGGAGAAAGAATCTTAGTTGTTAGTGTCTTAGAAGAGTCGTTTATAGTAAGCTTTACATGTCTGCTAGTAATCAAAATGTTGTTTTTGAAATCCTTTTAGTTTAGATGAGTATTTCATCACCTTCCCATTATAAAATATAAGGATATCGTTACGTATTTACCCTTTAAAAACTAACTTATTTTGTGGGTTGATAGGTAGAACATCTAAATACCCAGCACGCTCAGTATCTAGTAATGGTGTACGGAGTCAGGCTGACTCAAGTACTGACTAATACCTACTAGGTATTCGAGTACCAAAAATACAATAATCGCATCCATAAGTATTCGAATGATGAATTCAAGTACTTTAGGATTTTGGATACAAGGGTATATTAATGGAAAATTTGAGTACTTTTGGTACTCGAATACTGTATTCGGATATACAGGTAATTGAATGAAAAATTTAAGTATTCGAATACAAAAAAAGTCGATGTCAAGTTTCGTGCTTTAACTGACAAATCACTGTATGATATTAATACTGGGGGTGTGCGAATAGTTGTCAAATCGATTCGAATCGAATATTCGAGCTATTCAAATAGTTTGAACTATTCTAATAGTTCGAAATATTCGATTGATTCGAACTATTTGAATGATTCGAACTATTTCAATAATTGTTATTATAAGTAACCTCCACAACAACTTTCCAATATTGTGGATTCAATATTAATGACTTGCATTCAAATAAACTTAAAATTTCAAATTATCACAAATCTTTCAAAATTACCGCCAAAATCAATTTCTATTTCTCAATAATCAGAAAAAAGTTTTCAATTCGGGTATTACAATTATTCAAAAGATTCGAATCATTTAAATAGCTCGAACTATTCGAATGATTCAAACTATTCAAATAATTCGAACTATTCGAATAGTTTCAACTATTTGAATAGGTTAAACTATTTAAATTATTCGAATATTTAATTTGAAATTCGAATCAAATAAAACGTATTCGATTCGCCTCGAATAATTTGACAACTCTTAGACACACACGATCCATAAATAAGTTTTGTACGCACGCACATATTATAATCAAATCACAGTAATTTGTCAGTTAAAGCTAGTTATTACACCACATCATGTTGACTTTTATTTAAGAAAAAAAGTTTTTTTGTATGATATTAATACTAGGGGTGTGCGAATAGTTGTCAAATCGATTCGAATCGAATAGTTATATTCGATTCGAATTTCGAATCGAATATTCGAGCTATTCAAATAGTTTGAACTATTCTAATAGTTTAAAATATTCGATTGATTCGAACTATTTGAATGATTCGAACTATTCAAATAATTGTTGTTATAAGTAACCTCCACAACAACTTTCCAGTATTGTGGATTCAATATTAACGAGTTGCATTCAAATACACTGGGAATTTTAAATTATCACAAACCTTTGAAAACTGCCGCCAAACTCAATTCCTATTTCTGAATAATCAGAAAAAAAGTTTTTAATTCGGGTATTACAATTATTCAAAAGATTCGAATCATTTAAATAGTTCGAACTATTCGAATGATTTAAACTATTCGAATAATTCGAATTATTCGAATAGTTTTAATTATTTGAATAGTTCAAACTATTTGAATTATTCGAATATTTAATTTGAAATTCAAATTGAATAATTCGTGTTCGATTTGCCTCGAATAATTCGAATATTCGCACACCCCTAATTAATACCTATTAATATACCTAATAAGGCATTGCTATAATAGTAAAATGGTGGGAAAAGTGAAAAAAGAAAAATTGTTACTATTTTTAATTTCAGAGATTACTTGTAAAACCTCATTTTTTACTTTGCACATCATTTCAAAAAAAATAGTTCCACCCTCTTAAATACTACACTTAATTTATTTTTTGAATATGAAAAAAGATAATTTAAAGTTTTTATAAGTGCTTACATTTTTTGCGTTAATTCTATGAAAATATAAAACTACATATTATGTTTATTATTTACTTGATGTTTTTTTATTTTGTTTAAATTACAAATGCTTAATGCGTTATTGAGAATTGAAAATTGTTCAATTTAGATTACCAACGTGATCTAAGGATTAATAGTAACAAAATTTAGTTTCGTTTATCAGAGAAGGTCAATTTTTTTTTCACTGTAAAAATTGAAAGTTCTATTCATCCGTTAACTAATGAGCATCGGTGCTTAATTCGAAACAGTATTTGAATTCAACTTAGTATTAGAATACTAGAATTAGTATTTAAATACTCGAATTAGTATTCAAATCTGGTATTAGAATTCGAAGACTGAAATTAGTATTTGAATACTGGAATTAGTACGAGAACGATTACTAATTTAAATATTCTTTTAACGAGTACTAAAATACTCAAATACCAAAAATACTTGACTCGGCCCATCATAAGTCTCTAGTACTGAAGCTTCATTCAAGACTGTAGGTCTTTTTGGAAATAAAACCCAAAAAGCTTAAGATTGTTTTCTAAATTGTACGGAGTTTAATGCAACTCGAGTAGCTTCTGTTGCAAAATTTATAACTTTTTTTATTCAAAAACCATCAGCATAGTAAGCGACTTAAACAAAAACTAATCCACCAAAACTTTCCGGTCAGAAACCAGGCTCGAAGCGTAATAGGGGAAAATACGGCAAAGTTTCTCCATTAGCCGATAAACGGCGGCTAGTTGGGAAAGGAAAAGGAAACAGGCCTTCGTTCCCAATAGCCAGAAAATCCAATTAAAATTTGTAGGACTTCGTCGGCCCTTTCGACGAAGCGTTATTCGAATTCGAAGCCCTTTATTTCTTTGATGGCGTGCGAAACCGTGCTAAAACGAAATTGAATAGAGGCAATTACGACACTGCTTTTATGTGAATCGCATTCGGAAAGATTGTAATACAAAACAGAATACGATATTTTTGTGTAGACAATTTTATAATTTTTTGTATTACAACCAAGTGTCATTAAAGTTACAATGGGATGTTCGACCTAACGTCAAACATAAATTTGTTATGTGTTTTAGAATTTACATTTTTTGAGATTCTGTTTATAATGCCCCGATATATATATATATATATATATATATATATATATATATATATATATATATATATATATATATATATATATATATATATATATATATATATATATATATATATATATATATATATATATATATATATATATATACGTTTGTGGAAATGCCGTTGATTTGAAGAAGTTAATACTCTACGAGAGTCTCCGAGGGTTTTCAAGTAAGCACTACACTTGTCTTTATTACCCCTCCACTTTGTTTTCTACCAAGACAATTTTTGATTGTGTTCTTTAACTTTAAATTGATTTAACACTAGTAGTATTTTTCTCTAAATTTATCAGAACTACTCATCTTGATTTTGTCTCGAATTTAACGCATTAGTTGGATATCAAAATACGACTAAATTTCTTTACCATTATCAAAGACAATTGTAGTTATCACTATAGACGCCCAGTCCCTTTGTATAAATACTTTTTGCCGACAATCGAATTTTATTAGAATATTTAATTTTTACCTGCTAAGGTACCTCTCAGCGTTGCCGTTTTGACTTCTTACTATGTCATAGTCTATTTAAAGCGTAGGTTCCCTCCGCACATATTTATGTTGCAAAAACAACAAACTGCTTTTTGCACAGATATTAGTCGAGAAAACGAAGTAATACACGATAAGTTTTTTGTGCTGTAAGATGTATTTAAATACGTTTTTTGGTATACAATTCGTATGAACCTTTAAAAACTTTGTAAACAAATTTAATTAACGGGAATGAAAAACTGCCGTTGTGCATTAGAAAAATAAATTTTTGAAATGCATTTCTTTAGTTTGTAATTAGAAAAAATATATGTAATTGTAAACTTAAAAATGCATTTGTTAATACACAAATCCAGTTTTTCATTTCCCATCAATTAAATTTGTTTATTGAGTTTGTAGCCGTTTATACGAATTAAATGCAAAAAACCGCATACAAATCCAATCTGCAAAAAAAATCCCTCGTAAGACCTATTTAAGAGACTGGTACGCTGGCCAGCACGCCATCGCTGTTAGTGAATAAATAAATAATTATTGTTAATATAATAACATTAGAGTGTTTGTTGAATTTAACTTTTTTATATAAACAAAAAGCTAATAATTGTGCAATTGGGCATCATTTAATATGAAATGTAATTACAGAGTGTTTCAAAAGTCCTAAATGGAACTAAAATTTTCTATAAGTTGGCTAATGAGCCCAAGGGGTTAAGAAAAAGCTGCTAAAAATATTTAAAAAATTTTAACAATAATATAAATCAAATTACAGGTCCTATAATTTTTTTAAAAAAGAGCAGACTTTTGAGCAATCTTATACAGTTATAAAAAAAAATAATCGTCACATCAGCTCGTTTATATTTATTGTACTTTTATTATAAAACTTTATTTACGTAGTATAAGGGTTGCCGGGTCTAAATTGTATAGTTTTTAAATGTTACGCAAATACCTATTTATTAAGAACAATATAAAAAACAATTATTTATTCTAAAATTTTGGTAATTGTTTAAAATCACGACCCCACTTTTTTGGGATGTAAAATCAATATGAATATTTTTTTAACAAATATTTTTATTTTTTAAGTTTATCGAAAATAAAATAATAAAAAAATCTAAAATGTTAATTTTTCAATTAAAAAGTTTTTTAGAAATTTTTTTTTGTTAAATCTTAAAATTGATATTAAATATTTGTCTTTACACGTCGAATATAAAACAAATTACTAGAAATTGCGAAACTTAAATAAATGCATTTTTATTTTCAAAATAAATAAAAATTTTTTTTATAAAACTTAACAGATTTTTTTGTAAATCTCGAGAAAGGGAGCAGATACGATTTTTATTCAAACTGGATTTTGCAGTACGAACATGGAGTATTCGAATCCCGCGCCCCGTTAGCTTTCACATATTTATTAATCTTACCTATGCTTCAGAGGTACCGTGCATAGGTAAATATACCGATTATTTAAGCAGGAATATAAACTATAATTGAATAAGAAAAAAATTACTATCCAATTAAAATTAACGCCTGACCTAAATTGTTTTCCATATTTCCCAGTGTAAGTGGCTTCCAATCCCCACGGAACTTAATTTTTTAAAATTTAATTTAGTCCTTAAATTAAATATAGAACCTTGTTTGTAATCATAAGGAGTAACCGCAACAACTGCCTGTTTTTTTTTCACAATTTACAGAGCTGAGAAAAAACATGCAAATATAAATTTTATACTAAATTACTCGTCACAAAAAATTAAGATGAGCATTGCTTTCCGTTTTTTGCAAATTTTAATAAATCACCTCCATTAAGGGGTTGAAAAATTGCCAAATCTGAAGAATTGCGAAAATTGTAGTGGTATTAAAAGTTTCTTCTCCCCGCGATTTTTGTTTCAAATGGACCTTGGAAAAATGAACTAATACATTTTCATCCCTAAGAAGGTTGTAAAACAACCCCCATGGACTATGTGTGGGTGCAATCATCCCCTAAAATATATAAAATCGTATACAACTTCGCATTTTTAAAACATGTCTAATAAAAAATAAATGTTTATGATAATCAACTACCCTATTCTAAGGGTGGAACTACCCTTATCAATAGGAACAATTAAATAAAATACTAGCTTTTTCAAGAAAAGTCTTAGTTGGTATTTTTTGATACAAGTATATAAACAAGGTGTAACTAGACTTTTCTAGTTTACTTTTAACCAAAACCATCCCTGCAAAGGGGTATATTTATCCTCTAAAATATACAACTAAAAATTGTAAAAGAAATATTTAGATGTTTTAGAATATCTAAAATATGATGGACAGTTTAGAGTGAGTTTTGATAATAAACCACTCCTAAAATTAAGGGTAAAGAAACCCGATCAAAAAAATTGAAAAAAATGTTAGCTTATGCAAAAAGCGTTTTGGCCTCATATTTTTTATCCCAGATGTATAAAATAGACCTTCTTAGGTTTTTTGAGTTCATTTCTAATTAAAGCTACCTTGCAAGGAGGTAAATTCATTTCCTTAAATGTATAAAATCATATAAAACTTTTAAAATATTAAAAAATATATTTGGATGTTTTAGAATATCTCAAATATATCATGAATTTTCTTAATTTTAGGAGATTAATTTACCCCCTTGCATGGGTGGTTTTGGTTAAAAGTGATCTCAAAAAATCTAGGTACACCGGCTTTTTATACTTGGATCAAAAAAATACGAACCTAAGACTTTTTTTGTAAAAGCTAGGCTTTCATTCATTTCACTAATAAGGGTAGTTTTACCCTTAAAAAAGGGTGGTTAACTATCATTTATTTTTTATTAGACATGTCCAAAATTTTTTTGCAATTTTTAAAGTTGTACATAAGTTTATATATTTTAGGGGATGATTGTACCCCCAGATAGTTTATGGGGGTTGATTTACAACCTTTGCAGGAATGGAAATGTATTATTTTATTTTTTTAAGGTTCATTTGAAACAAAAATTGCAGTGAGAATAACTTTTAATATCACTGCTATTTTTGCAATTTTTTAGATTTGGCATCTTTCCAAATCCTAAATAAAAGTGATTTTTAAAAATTTGCAAAACACGAAAAGCAATGCTCTTCCTACATGAATAAATGTGAAAAAACAGGCAGTTTTTAAGCGATTATTGCGGTCACTCTTTTAAATATCAAATATTTAAATTAATAACTATCAAAAGGTTACTCTAAACACCGATTAAATTTTAGGTGTCGATCATATAATAAGTATAAGGTATTTATTAGTCTAAATAATTTTAATATACATAGATAAATACTTATTATGAATTGCTTACATAGTGTACTATTCTTGTAGGGAAAACGAAAAAGCCTAACTTTATCTGCTCTTCGACTCACTCGGCAGTGAGTCGACATAGATTTCCCGACATAACAAGAATACAAATTTTAATTACCACCAGGAAAAACACAAACAAATCACAACGCACAAATGGCAATACGATATAAATGAATTAAACAAAAACGTTTTTTTTTTATTTAACTCCAAAAAACAAGCCGTTTTTTGCTTCTTTGATGGCGACACTTTAATTAATAATTCTTACTTTATTTGCCAATAGCAATAAACTAAAAAATACATGCGTTTATTTGGATTTTATTTTAAAAAGAAATTAAATAGATTTAGGTGAGCCTATACAAACATTTATTTTCTTGTTATGTCTGTAAGGATGTCTTATAATAAAAAAATAGAATTTGTAATTCTTATACTAGGTATAAATATATTTAAGGAAATAATTCCCCACAGTTAAAGTTTAAATAATTAAAATTTTATTATTTAATAAAGGAAAAAAAATAATAAGATTAAGATTATTAAAACGAATATAAATTCGAAGCCTATTTTCGACAGAAATAATTCCTACTTACTGTTACTTCTTTTATTGGTTTGGCAACAGCGTTCGTTTATACAGCAGCGTGTGCACGTATATTCTCTCGATGGACGCTCGCTCAAGGAATCTCAGCAAGCGAGCGTCCAAACCTATTACCAAAAATTTAACATTGTTCTGTGTGTCTATAGTGATAACTACAATTGTCTTTGCCATTATCTGGATAGGTATTTACTACAATACACTTTGTTGGTAAACCTCATGATCTAATTAGTCCTTATTCCAAGAAGGTTTTATTGCTCATCGGGCTGAGTTAGACATTTTTCATAATACAAAACAGAATACGATATTTTTGTGTAAACAAGTGTTATATTTTTTGTGCTTTGAAAGTTAAAATAAAAGGTTTGACCTAACGTCAAACATCTTTGTTATGTGTTTTAGAATTTAATTTTTATAATATTCTGGTTATAGGTATTATTTTGCTATCCTGGGACAGTCCACCAAAACTTAAAGCCTCACAATCATCTCCAATTGGCTTGCAAGTTACTCTGTTGGGAACTGCTAGGGGAAAAATATTATTCAAATCAGATTTCGTAAAAATACGTATAAAAAAAGGACACATACCCCACAACTTGTCCGTGGGTTAGAAGATAAAGCTTTCTTATAAGATTAATTTATATTAGAAATTTGCAATGTAAAATCGTTAAAAAATAAAAAGTTGAAGGTCCGAAAGACTTGACCATCGTATTTTTATGTTTTTAAGGACGCTGAATCCAAATCCGGGCTCTGTTTGATCCCGGATTCGGATTCAGCGACCCCAAATACATAAAGATACCATGGTCACGTCCTTCAAACCTTCAACTTTTTTATGGCGTTGTGTAATTAAAATACCAAAAAACCAAAAAGTAAATATTTGGTCAAAGTCTAGCGTTTATTACTACGTTTAATACCTATTGGTAAAAATGAAACATATAAGTAAATTAATTCTGTTGTTTCTAAAAATGGAACGAAATCCTTTTAAGTGAAACGGATCAAAAAAATTACGCTTTAAAAAAAATCAATAAAAAAGATGCTCCATTAAGAAAATGTAAATTTTAGGTCGTATCTCTTTTGTTTATTTAGTTTCCAGATTCTACAAAAATACAAAAAAAGCTAGTCCACATTTTTGTTATATTTGGAAATCCATTGAGTCCGAAGTGGATGAGGCTGTACATTTCTATTTTAAAAACATTAAATAAAGTGGGCAAAAAAAAGGTAAATATAACGTTTATATTTAAAAAAGATAATAATAATTTAACAAATATTTTCCAATCTAATAAAAGATTTATTTCTTTATGGAAAAATAAAATATGTAAACAACATATTAATTTTTGGATCATATTCAAGTAAACAACATACTTTTTTGATGTCCATCTGCCGCTCACTATTGCAATTTATTCTCTAGCCAAAACACTTGACACAAATCTCACCAAAATAAACTGATTTTTTTTGCCGAAACACTTTGGCGAGTGATTAGAACTTAAGGTGAACGCAAATATATAAGCCTTTTATAATTATTTTTGTTCGATTTTTGGTTTTTTAACAATACAGTTTGGCAGTGGAGGCCTTTGTGGACAACCCATTTCATTTTATGATGACGGGATCAAAAAATTCCAATCTGCTTGGAAAATGGGGTGTCAAAAGCAGAAGATTACGGGAAAGAAATGATGTTTTATTTATTACACCAACTACACTTTTTGTTTAAATTGGTTTATTTTTTTATCTATTATTTGTTTTCTGTAGCCCTTTTTTTATGATATTTAGTTTTAATTTTTCTGCACCTAAAATAAATTAACATATTTTCGTGTCAAAGAAGAAGCGAGAAATATAATTATATCATTTTCAAAAATAGTTTAAATTTCACAACAATGATTTTGTCATCGATTTCTCTATTTGGACTAAATAAATCGTATTTCGGAGTTTACACAGTTATTTTAATAAGCATAAGTTGCGATTCTAAATTTAGAATCCTCTAGTACAAAGTAATAAAATCCGTAAATTGTCAACGTTCTGGAAATGTTCCAAAACTTGTCTCAGAGGAAATTCCAGCAGACTGCGAGGTATCGGTTTACATTCTCGGGAATACTTTCTGTTATGTTAATTTTAGAGATACAGAGTTGGATTGTGTAAGTAAAAAACAAACAGTTCTGATATTGTAAATTAGGCAAATAGTTGTTTTATTTAAGCTGTTTAATTCCGTGTTGATTTGTAACTTTAGTAAATTGTATTTACAGAGTTGCGTCACTTTTTAATCCTTATTTTTGCAAAAATCCTGCTGTATGTTAGTTGGTTGGATGGTTAGTTTAAGCAAGGTTGGTCGCGTGCTCATTTTTGCACTGTAACTGGCTTATCGTGCTTTCCTTTTTTGTTATAGAAGCTCGCTTTCCTTAATTTGGTTTATTATATTTCTGCCAAGATGTTCATGTGGAAAACGGTTTTTGCTCTGTATATTTTAAAATAGTATAAGTATTTCGTATGCTAGTGCTTTGTAGTTCTATATTATGTGTAAGGGTTTTTCTTCCTCCTTTCCGCAAACCTGCGTTTTCTGTTAGTGTTTCCTTGGATGACAGTAATGTCCGTAGTCTTACTACCTGTCTCATCTGACTGTGCCCTAGAAGGAGGACCTCAGCTGTTAGTTTTTAAGAAGAGTCATCTCCTTTACATGTCTTTGACCAGTTGACGCATACCAACGGCTTGTTTCTGGGACTATTTTTCTATTGCAGGGTTGGCATAAAGACCACTTCTTTGGATTTTGACCCAACATGTACATATTTTGTTTTTTTTTTTTTAATTTGGCAACATCGCTTTACATAGAATCATGGTCAGTGCAACTGCCGACGTATCTATAAATGTAGGTAAGTTAAAAGGTACAAGAAACAAAATTTACACTTTTTTTAGTTTTGACCACCTAAGTCCCCAAAACTAATTTTGAAATCGTCCAACCTGGTTTTAACCAACATGCATAAGACTTGCCAACCCTGTTTTATTGTTGTTTTCGTTGCCTGTTTTGATAGTAGGACTGGCTATGGACCGTTCAAATATTTAGATGAACTGGTTCTTGCTTGTTCCTCTGTTTTTTGGTTGCCTTCTATTCCCGATTGTCCAGGAAGCCAGAGAAGTTCTATCCTGTTGTTCCTGGCGGCAAGCCCTTTTAGGTCGTGTAAGCAATCCATTGCAATCGTAAAACGGTGAGAATTCATGGCAACTTGACTGTCTGAGAGAATGCTTATGTTTTGTTTGTGATATACCTTTTTCCATTATCTTAAACACATGCTTTTGTCCTCCTAAGCTCTTTTTGCTGAAGTTCTCGCCGATCATTTGCTGTTTTCCAATTAGTCGAGGCAATAAAGCACTTAACCTCGGCATTTTTTATACCAAGACGGATCGAAATGCGGTTTTCTGCATTCGCTTCCAAAAATTTTTTGTAAAAAATGTACCTACTTTGTGACTTATACAAACCGCATATTGAATTACTGCAGCCAAAAATGCATTTTTTAAGATGGCTTTTGGAAGATTTAATAACTTTGTAAATAAGAGTCAGACCTGGCCCAAATCGGATTTCCGGTGGTTTTCGAGGTCGCTGATCACGATTATGATGAAATTGACCCACAGCCGACCTGGAGCACAGGAACGCCAATGAAAGTCTTCTTCCTGTGACTCTATCAAAATTCACGCGGGGAAGGAGAGAAACGCGACGCCCGGGGGTATTTTTGGGTCGCTGAATCCAAATATGGCATCGGTGAACACTCCCCGGACCCCTGGTACACCGGAACCTGGACGCGGACCTCATCTACGAGGGTTCTCCTCACCCAATCGAAAAAGACGAGCCGAAAATTGTTATGGGGGTTTTTTGGGGCATTGAATCCGAATTTTACGTCATTACCCCTTGAACACCTAGTGGACCGAAACCTGGACCCGGACCTCATCTCCGAGGGGACCCAAAAAATCTCCAGGCGTAGAGTTTTTCTCCTTTTCCGCGTGAATTTTGGGAGAGTCCCACGGAAATGACGTTCATCGGCGTTTCTGAGCTCCAGGTCGGTTGTGGGTCAATTTGAACATCATAATCGTGATCAGCGACCTCAAAAATCCCCGGGAACCCGATTTGGGCCAGTTCTGACTCTTATTTGCAAAGTTATTAAATCTTCCAAAAGCCGTCTCAAAAATGCATTTTTTGATTGCATTTTTGGCTGCAGGAATGCAATTTGCGGTTTGTATAAATCACAAAGTAGGTACATTTTTTACAAAAAAATTGTGAAAGCGAATGCAAGAAACCATCTTCCGATCCGTCTTAGTACAAAAAATTCCGAACTTTTTGCCTTTTTAGTGCTTCATTGCCTCGACTAAATGCTTTTGACCTATCTTTGTAAAATATGCTGTTAAAGTCAATTAGTTGGGTAAATTCGCTAATAATATAGAATTCCCTTTGGAAATATTGAACTTTGCAGTTTATGGACTTACTTCTCCTGAAGCAAGTACATGCAAAAACCCGTTTTTTCTTGTAATTTCTCGGAGAGGTCTTTGTCATTGCCATTTGTAATGATAAACGCGTAACCTGCAATGATTTTTACCAGCTGTATCACAAAACTAAGTTTCCCAAGTCTACCCCGTACCTTTAAAAACTGGGAGAACTGCTCCCAAATGTTTTTCGATGCCTATTTGTTAGCGGAATATTATAAATATTACCGCCTTTTAATATTTAACTTAGATTGGCATCCAAATCTTACATTTTCATTTAAATTATTTATTGCATAAAACAATATATTTTTTAGTATATGGTGATTTAGGAACTAATGCGTTTGAGTAAAGTCTCTGAGCAAGCACTACATTTTAAAAATGAATCTGCGTCGTCCTTAAACCAAAAAAATCGTTGTATTACCCTTGCCGTTCTCCCTTTCCAATCATTTATTCTAAAATATGGCTCTATAATCAGATACAGTCATCAAAGATGGAGGAACGTACAAAAGGCCTGTCTGCTTTAAAATAAACGATGTTGCAGGTCAAACGTTTAATATGAAACAGGTCGAGAAGATTGCGTTAGGCACAATAATTGTGAGGGGCCTAGAAAGACTTAGTCATGCGAGAAAATGGGAGATCGGCGATCTTTGATTATAGGGATTACGCAAGGAACTAAGTGGACGATATCGATATGAAAACGGATAACAGTTTATGGGTTAACTTGAAATAGGTAGTTCAATTGGTTTATGCTTGTTATAAAATTGCATTTTTCTGCAGGAAACTGATTTCCGGTGCAAGTGCGGCGCAATACGTTTTCAAAAATGATGTTGTATCTGGTGCGTCCATAACTATGTTAGCAAAGTCTAATCACAGTCTTTTGGTACCTAAAATTGAAGAGCAAACCATCAGTGCTGTCTTTTATACAGTGATGCATAGAAAAAAAGCCAAAATCTGTACTAGTTTCCCTGTTATCTAAATAAAGAAACCTGGAAAAAAAAGTAATTTTTTTCTTTTAGAATGCCAAATTTTGATTTAATTGTAATTTAATCGTGATATTGTCAATAGGTTTTTTTGTAAAAAATTGATAAACAGACAAAATGGTCTTTTATAAATCATTATCGGTGCATTTTTCGCAGAGTAAAGTCGGAAAAACCACTGAAGTTGACAATTTTTTAAAACATTTATAACCCTTTTAAAGTTGGACTGGACATGCTAAAAGCTGACGCTTTCCAACGAGTAGTTTTTTTTAAATCGCAGTATAGATATTTTGAAATTATATTTTGGCGACTCATAATATTTGCCCAATTTTGCCCAATTTACATTTTGTAAACGGATTATTAAATTTTAAATTTTATTCTACAACCTAAATATCTTTGATTTCCATATAAATTTGGCTTAAATTGTAACTCCGAACATTGCCCAAAACGCGCGATCTCACTCTTGGAGCAGAGTAATGGGTGGTTAAAGCAAGCCAGGAGAAATTTGGAAAAAATGCAAAAATCGAAAAATTTGTGTTAATACGCTGAGTCCAAAATATCATGGCAAAATATTTAAAATACGATTTTAGATACATATAAAAACGAAGATTATATATATTTCTTACAGAAAAAGTTATGCAGGCTGTTCGGCCAGTGACCCAAAAAAAACAGACTTGTAGCTTTCGATCTAGCATTCGACGAATCATTAAACACAAAGTTAATTCAATAAATACAACTATCGAGAATTATGAAAAATACAAAAGGCCCAACCGTTTTAGAATAAATGATGTTGCAGGTCAAACGTTGGACATGAAACAGGTCGAGCAGACTGCCCAAGGCACAATAATTGTGACGGCCCCGGAAAGTCTCGATTCGCCTCGATCACGAAATGACTCGATCATGCGAGAAAATGGGAGATAGACGATCTCTTTAATTATAGGAATTACGCAAACAACTAAGTGGACGATATTGACATGGTATGAATAACAGATTATGGGTTAATTTAAAAATGGGTAATTCTAGTTTTGTGCTTGTGATAAAACGAAATATTTCCTTTTATAAGCGTTAAAATATAGAGGTATTTAATTGTTGCATTTTATATATCCTTCTAGAAAAGGCGGTAGTACCGTCCAGGTCAGATAATATACTAATAGATCCGGTCACCCGCTTTTTTTGCAACTGGTCTTGAATTATGTCGATGCATTTCGATTGGCAGGATACAAGGAGAAATCTTGCATTTTTGCGATATTGTTTCAGAGGATCTTTCTGCGAGGAAGGATCGAAAAAATACAATAATTTAAGAAAATTTCTATATCGATTCTGGTTGCAAAATGTTAGACCAATGAATGAACATTTTGACTTCAAAATAACCGACCAAGCTGGATTTTTCTTAAGATTGTTTACTTTGGTGTTCTAAACATACTTCAAAATATCTATAAAATAATTAATCGGTAATCATTTCAATACTTATAATGGTAGAGTCTCTTATGTGACCCATATTCAGTTTATCACAACATCATTCCTTCCTTGAAAAGTTAAAACCTATTAAGTCAATTTTTGGCAAATTAGGGATCTCATCTCAAGCTTTTAGGTTTTAACATGTATGCTGATACTCCAATTACACGTTTATCTCAACAGCTAATCGTTTTGTCTGCTGAGATAATTATGCAATTGGAGTATCAGCATAAAGGCAAAACCTAGCGGATTAAGATTAATAAACATTCCAAATTCGCCAAAAATTGACTTACTAGGTTTTTCCTTTTCACGGGAGATTTATTTAGAGTCCAGATGTGACTTGGAAATAAACTAAATTCTTATAACTGGATGTCGGCAATTACCAACAATGGGCTTTCTTGCCACCAGCTTCCGATCAATTACTAAATAAATATTTTGCAACTTCCCTAAAGGCTGCATTGCAAGTTGTAGTTGTGGTTAGTTAAATAGGGTTTCACTATTCTGCTTTATGTGTGTATTTCCGAGGGCAATTCTTTTTAAATGCTGAGCTCGAAAAGATAGTTCAAACAGAGATTTATAAAGACATTGATTGTCTGGCTTCCTTGATCGCAGACATGGAAGAAACTGCTAATAAAGATACCGATTAAAAGATCAGGAAATAACGTGTGATATACATCAGGAGAACGATATAGAATAATTATTCAGTTTTATGAAACTACTTACAAAAGTATTTCATTTTAATGTGGATGAAATTAGGATAGGTTAGGTTACCACAAGAAATGCGCCTATACAACTCTGCCTCAAGGTTGTGTGAAAAATATTACCCATTTAAAAAAATGCTAACACAAGAATTTTACCTTTTCGTTTACTTAGAAACGAATTATTCTACAAAAAAGTGTATAAACCTTAAAAAAAAAATTATTAGCTAATATTTTCGTTATAACCCTTTTCCCCTGAATTATAATAATTTCAGACATATTCGAAAAAAACTATTATTTACTCCTTTTCACCACCCAAATATAAAAATACCCGTTGTTCAAATTAAGGGTACTTTTCAGACTATGTGTAGGACCCCTAAATAAAGGTATTTACATCAAACCCGCTTGGTCGAAATTTTTCCGACATTTTCGACCATCTTTTGTGTTTTCTTTATTGGGCATGTGGTTTTTATTTGGCGGTTTACTATACGAAAGATAAAGCCTGTTGTTGTGTTATTGAAAAAACGCAGGCTTGTTAACATTATTTATATTTTTGGAATAAATGCAGGCTTGTTAACATTAAATACGATGTTGTAATTCACTTTTAGAGTCTATGTATTTTTTACCAAACGGCAAGTAAACCAAGCTGAGATTAATGACCAGGATTTTAGTCCACCGACGCGTTGTCCCTTTTTATAGATATTTTCACGGCTTGTGCCTCCTTTCTCGGTCCATTTAAAGAATCCCCAAACTGCTCACTTTACTCGCTCTTACCTTCTTAGAGTTTATTGTAAAAACTGCTGCCTGCAGATGTCTTTCTTGCCCCTTTAAACCTTCGAATCTTGGAGTTGCCCAAAAAAATTTAGTCCTATTGAAAGCAAGAGAAAAAAAAACTGCCAATTTATAAAATACAAGCTAAATTATCTAGGTATAAATTTAACTCGGACTATAGGAAAATCGGCCAAGATATAAGATAGTCATCTCTGCATTTCAGACAACGTTTTAGCTAGTCGTTTTTCACATAAACGGCGCTTGTTACCTCCAACCCGGTTATTACACGCCATTTCAGAAAATTTACGTGAGTTCGTGCTCACTCTTAAACGGTTATTACTACAGACGAGGGAAAATAACACTCACAGAGAGAGAATGTCGAATATTTGCTTTTGAGTGTTCGCATGTTATGGAAAGTCTGTAAATGTTTATTAATTTATTATAATTACTGACAAAAAAGTGGGCAACCACAGAACCCATAATTTAAATAAATTTAATAATTCTTTAATATATTTTTGTTTGAAAAATAAATTATAAAATTTTTCGCTTAAAATGCTTTTTTTAATTTATTGATATTATATACTAATATATTGGCGTTTTTGTTCTGGTCTGTGTCAGATTTTTATTTTTAATTTAAAGAAACTTTTAAGAGTTAGGGTACCCCAACATGAAATGAGTATTTATAAAATTTTTCTACAGAAAAAATTTAATTTAATTTTTAACTAATTTTGAAAAGTTTTTGTATAAATTTTTAAAATTTATTTCCTTTAAAAAAAGAAAAAGTTTTGGAACAACTTTTTTTAAATGTTTTGTTGGACCCCCTTTTTAAAGTCGTTTTGGGTTCCCCTGGGAAAGGAATTTTGTACGGTTCTTCTTAAATCGAAAAACAAAAAAATTAATTTTTTATTTTTCGGGAAAAATTTTAAAGGGAAAGTTTTTCTTTGTTTTAAAAATTAAAACATTGGTTTTAAGAAATATTCCCTGGTTTTTTTAAAGGGAAAAACAAAAATTTTACGGATTTAAAACCCCAAAAACCAAAATTATCTTCGATAAAAATTATAATTTAAAATTTTTTAAAATAAACAAAGGAAAGATAAATTTTTCCCAAAACAAACACCTTTAAAGGAGGTTCCAAAAAGGGGTAATTTTTTTAAAATTTTTTAAAAAAATTTTAAATTATTAATTATTTAAAATTGGAAGCTTAAAAAAAAGTTAAAATTTTTTTCAAATTAGCCTAATTAAAAATTAAATAGGGTAAAAAAAATTTATTAAATTGATTTTTTCTTCAAATTTACTTGGTTTTAATTAAATTTTTAAAATTCACAGGTTTAAAAGGGAAATCTTAAGGAATAAGTTTTAAATTAATTTGAAACAAGGGAAATTACAAAATGGGAAAAAATTTTTCCCTCAACTAAGTTTTTTAAAAAATAAATAATTAATTTTAAAAATTTCAAAAATAAACCCGGTTAATAAAAACCCCTCTAGGTACACTATAAAATTAAGACGAAATTTGTCAAAATACCTTATTTAAATTTTTAGTGGGTGCCAGACCCATTCGTTTGACTTTTGAAATCTACAATTTCCAGATTCTTATACTTTCCTTTAAACGAGCTCAAGTTGAGCTCAATCCGTTAAGGCATTCTAAAGATACAACATTTTTTGAAATTAGTAACAAAAGCTTCCCCCACTACTTTATTTACAGAGGAAATAAAAAAAGGTATTAAAAAAAGTTGTAACCAATGAATCATTGACTAAAACTGAATAAAAAAATGTTCCACTTAATAATGCATTTTGTCATTTAAAGTCAATTTTAAAAATTAGACTACTAGGTACGCCCCCTTGTGGAGATTTGAAAGGTAAAAATATTTTTAATGGAGTTTTCATCTCACTTTTGGTATAAGTTTTTCCCGAACCCCTGGGGTCAACAGTTTCCCATATAAGCCCGGTAGACAGCCTTAATAAACACCTGTATATATATATATATATATATATATATATATATATATATATATATATATATATATATATATATATATATATATATATATATATATATATATATATATATATATATATATATATATATATATATATATATATATATATATATATATATATATATTGAATACAAATTTAAATTCTTGGGGATTCGGTCTAGGGCTGAATAAAACTCTTTTATACTAAACGCCGAGCTTTCGGAAATTTTATTTTTTCCTTTTTTAAAATATATATATAAGAAAAATTTTTTACAATCAAAAAAATTAATCTATAAGATTCAAAATTTCTTGGGTTTCGGTCTGGGGCTGAAGTAAAACCTTTTTTTTTTAAAACGCCGAGCTTTGGGAAATTTTTTTTTTCCTTTTTCAAGGCTACAATATAAAAAAAAATTTTTTACAATAAAAAAAAATTAATCTATAAATGCAACTTATTGTTTTAAAACGATAAAAAAATATACAATAAAATACAACAATAAAACTTACGTTTCAAAGTTTAGTTTTCTTAAGGCTAGAGTCATTATAAGAAACATAATCAATTTATTGTTTTACATCTTAGTGCTCATAATTTTTGAATTTAAATTTTTTAACATTTATACATCTTAGTGGTTTCTAGAACATCTTGAAAAATACTGTTAAGTTAATACATATCGAAATCAATAGCAGTAGTGGTATTATCAGGACAACATTCCTTTGTAGGGTTTTTTTCTTTTTTTTTTTATTTCGTCGAAAAAATATGTATAAAGTGTGCATGTCGGAAATTTTACAGAAAATTCATTTTAAAAATTTGTATTTAAAATATAAAGAAAGAAAAAATCCTTAAAAAAAAAAAAATCCTAAATAATTTTTAAAAGAATTTTCTGTAAAATTTCCGACATGCACACTTTATACATATTTTTTCGACGAAATAACAAAAAAAAGAAAAAAACCCTACAAAGGAATGTTGTCCTGATAATACCACTACTGCTATTGATTTCGATATGTATTAACTTAACAGTATTTTTCAAGATGTTCTAGAAACCACTAAGATGTATAAATGTTAAAAAAATTTAAATTCAAAAATTATGAGCACTAAGATGTAAAACAATAAATTGATTATGTTTCTTATAATGACTCTAGCCTTAAGAAAACACACTTTGCACGTAAGTTTTATCGTTGTATTTTATTGTATATTTTTTTATCGTTTTAAAACAATAAGTTGCATTTATAGATTAATTTTTTGATTGTAAAAGATTTTTCTTTATATTGTAGCCTTGAAAAAGGAAAAAATAAATTTCCGAAAGCTCGGCGTTTAGTAATAAAAGAGTTTTACTTCAGCCCTAGACCGAATCCCCAAGAATTTAGAATTTTATATATATATATATATATATATATATATATATATATATATATATATATATATATATATATATATATATATATATGCATTTTTTAAAATTGTAATTGTGAACTCTAAACGTTGCTCGTTATTGTAACAAAATAGACTTTTATTGTTGAGCAATATCTCGATTTAGAATTCGCAATAGCGATCAACAACAACAAGTCAACTTCAAATTAATTAATTGGAATGTCGAATATGCTAAAGTCATCGACCAAGAACATGTTGGAGTATGCTACCTTGTAGAAGAGCAATGGCGAAAAGCAGGACAATAGGACTGGTATTATACTGCTTTGCTCAAACTTTCTTCCTACGGTCTACCGTTTATTTGTTAACGTAAATGGTCACTCTTTTAGCTTTTCTTAAATTAGTACTGGGATACCCGAAGGCTCAGTACTGTCATTTACTTTATTTCTTCTTAACATTAAAAATCTTTCTTTCACAATTAACCTTATTCTTAATGGGCAAAAGATTGTTCCCTTCACTCAAATAATCATTTTCTCAAGCCTGTCTTAAGTCCGATTTGAAAGACAAGCGCAAGGTAATGCAGTAATCTCTTTTACGGGATCCCTAACTGATATTAGATTGTGGTACCAGAAATATTATCGACTTTATTACATCAAAGACGCAAACAGATTCGCTGATATTAATATATCATATTAGTATATGAAGATCAGAATATTGACGGGCCAATATTGTGTCTTATTTTGGGCTTTATTACAAATTGATAAAGCAACTCTAATTTGGTTATTCTTGAGTATTTTTAACGACTATCCAATAACATTTGAAAATGCGAAGTACGTAACACATACAATACGATTAAATGATACATTTTCCGTTATCCAGTCTAGGCTTTTATATACACCAATATTGTTTGGACTATCCACCGAGACAGATTTAATTGTAATTCCGGCGGTGATCAGTAGGGGGCGTGATCCGCATTCGGACACGGACGACAGACAAACGGATTGCGGATGCGAATGACATGAATGGATGAATTTTTAATCGAATACGCACACGCAGCAGGAAGGGGCTGGAGACAAGATAACAATTTTGGCCGATTGAAAAATGACAATGGAAATTGTTATGGCTGAATAGATATCGAGTGTTTTGAATAGAATTATTTGAAAAAGTTTACTTTGCATTTTAAAAAATACCTTATATTTATATAAATATAAGATATTTTTTAGAACATAAATAGTGATATTGTGTCTTTATCTTATTAATAAATATTAGAAGCCCGCTATTTTGGTCTTTAGATGGTAAATTAGATTAAATTACTTTTAAATGGTTGGTAAATGTTGGGTACATTGATCTTTTTCCACTGCAACCCTAACATTAATTGTGGTCCCTTTATGATGTCCTTCAAGGGCGGTCTTCTTAAGTAAACTCATAAACACTACTCAGGCTTTTCCCTATACTTTGACAGCCTTGGCTTTTCCTCGCCGAGCCTTATAAACTTAAGCCTGTATATTGCCTCATATTGGCACCACACATGTTCACCACTATTCTTAATGCCTTGCGGCTGTATTTTAGCAGATGCACAATTTATTTGTTTATTTACTCATTTCACTTAACAGATTCTTTACAAAGGAAGTATCCAATTACAAAGTAAAACAAAGACAACAACTATATTATAATATTTCGCTTAATTTACTTCTTAACCCCCTATAACTAATATTAAAAATGTCCAACCTATCTTGAACACTGTTATATGTTTTACATATATTATATAAAGGGAACCCAAGTGTCTGTTGTTGTGGGCTACCTGTGGTAGGTAGAAGGTAATTAGGTTCCTCGTAGGGTATGGTGGCACATTTAAATATGTACTAGAGATAAAATGCACATCATCCAGAGGTCCATTAATGGCCCTGTATAAGTATACTATACCAAATATACGTCTTCGTTTTTCTAGCGATTCAAGACCATATCTTCCGTATAATGGACCGATTTGCACATGTTGATCATAAAGTCCAGTTTCCTTAAAATAAACATACCGAATCATTTTGTTTTGAACCCGCTCAACTGCATACTTATAACAGCCATAAAATGGACTCCATATTAAACTAGCATACTCAAGAATACTTCTCACATATGATATGTACAAGCACCTCAGACATTCAACACTTGTAAATTCCTTGGTATTACGCACAATAAATCCATACATTTTGCAAGCTCTGCTGATGATCTCTTTAACATGCGAATTAAATGTTAATTTGTGATCAAATGTTACCCCTAAATCTTTAATTTCACTTACACGTCTTATTATATTATTTTGCATTTTATATTCGTATAAGATGAGAGTCTGCTTTCTAGAAAATGTCACAATGTTTCATTGATCTATATTAAAATATAATCTATTCTCTACAGACCACTCCATAATATTATCTATATCAGTTTGAAGGGCAAGGCAGTCATCATTTGTTTTAATTTCACGGTAGATTTTTAAATCATCTGCAAATAATAGGCATGATGAATTTTTAATTACAGTTGTAATGCTATTAATATAAATTAGCAATAATAATGGACCTAAGTTGGAGCCCTGTGGTACTCCAGAAGTAGGAACAAATGATTTTGAAGTGTAGCCTTTCAAATTTACTGTGTGTTCTCGATCATACAGATATGATTTTAAAAAATCTACTAAATTGCTATGAAAGCCAAATTCTAATTCTAGTTTTTTAAGTAAAATTTTAAATGACACTCTATCAAATGCTTTTTCAAAATATGCGTACAAAACATCCACTTGCCCTTTTACATTTAAAACATTTGATATAGTTTGCGTAATTGACATTAAGTTAGTTATTGTAGATTTACCAGTTAAAAAACCATGCTGAAGTACCGATATGCTCTGTCTCAAAGTAAAAAAGATAGACTTAAAAATAAGTGATTCGAATATCTTAGCCAGTACGGAAAGCACTGCAATTCCCCGGTAGTTAATAATAAGTGATTTATCTCCTTTTTTAAAAATTGGGCAAATTTTTGCCCTTTTAAGAATATCTGGAAATGTTTTTGTTTTCAGACTCAGATTAAACAAGAATAATAGAGGGTAACAAATAATATCTATGAACCCCTTAAATATAAAAGATGGTATGCCATCCGGTCCAACTGCCTTACCCTCCTTTAGTTCCTGAATAGCCTCTATTACATCTTCCACCCGCACATTATTCAGAACAACCTCCATGGCATTAATCTTATTGTAAATATTAGGCACTATGTCTTCATCTTTCGCATATACACCGCTAAAATAACTGCCAAAGGCATTACATATATCCCCACCATTATCATATGCTACATTGTTCCAATACATTTTGTTGGGAATATGAGTTGAGCTTTTTTTATTGTTTATGTAGGACCAGAAAGATCGCGAGTCAACACTAATGCTATCCTGCACACTTTTAATATAATTTTGACGAGCAAGTTTTATATCTTTTTTTATATCAGATCTTAGAATTTTAAATTGAGTGTAGGTTTCCATATTTTTAGTTTTTTTATGTTTATTTCTCAGTTTATCTTTAACTTTAACTTTGTCTATTATACTCCTTGTAAACCAAACAGGATACCTTCCGGATACACATTCATGACTTTTCGGAATACATAGATCAAATATTTCATTAATTTTATCATAAAAAGCTTCTGTGGCATCATTAACACCAGTATATGACTCGAGAAGGCTCCAGTCTGCCTGATTAAATACACAGTACAAAGATACATAATCAGCCCTACGAAAGTTGTATGTCTGAGCTTTGGATTTTAATTCCTTAATACGTGAGACATCCATTGACAGAGTGACTCTTAATGTGGGATGAAACCTATATTCAGTAACAAAGCTAAATTCGCTTCTCGTTACCTTACCATTGATTTTTGTCACAACAATATCCAAAAGACGATTCATCGAATTTACAATATGATTGATTTGTGGAGCATCATAAAAACTTAAGAACCGATTGAAGCTGTCCACATAATTGTCAGAGTCGTCATTTAATTTAGATACATTAAGATCACCCAAGATTACAAACTTTGAGTCCAGAAGACATTGCTGGTGCTCAATCATATCATACAACCTCTCGTAGGAATGAATATCACAAGAGGGCGCGGCATATATAACTATGAAGTATACACGATTAAAAGAACTTAGGCTAATTCTAACACACAATATATCAATCTTTTCATCTTGAAAATTTAGATCAATAAGTAATGAATCAAATTTTGTTTTTGCAGCCAATAATACTCCACCTCCTCGCGTCTTTCCGCTTAATTGATAGTTACGATTAACTTTAAAAACATTAAACATACCATTAGGAAAATATTCACTATCATTAGTAGAATCATGCAACCAAGTTTCGGTTAAAGCAATAACATCATATTCTTCAGATGTAGCCCAAACACTGGCATTAAACTCACTCACTTTAGAATTAATCCCTCTTACATTTTGATATACCACACATAATGAACCTTCTATTTTTGATGCATTCGAGTACCTGCATGTCGATTCAAGTGTCCTCGTTGTGGGTAAAACCGTCTCTCAAAATTATGTGGTTGCTGCGCGCCATTTGGTCTTGATATATTTCGGAAAGCAAATGGCCTTACTGTCACGTTAGTGGGCCATATAGCACTGTTTTTAATGGCTGATTCTAATTGTGGCACTATGGAGATCTTAAATGATGCTCTATGGTCCTCTGAACCTGGAAGCTTTTCACATGTGAGCGTAGGAATGCTATTGGTTTCTAAATGCTGTTTGAGATGTTCCACGGTACAATCATGTTTTAAATTACCAACATAGAACCATTTTCTTTCAAATGCTGCTGAAATTTTAGATAAAGTGCTATTTGTACCCTTTACAAATGCTTTATTTTTTGGAAATTGCACTGGATTGGTCTGCCCAGCATTGGAATCGACTGTAGATGAGCCCTGTTGTTTAGAATGTGGTGACTCATTATTTACATGAATGAGATTTGGCATCACAGGATTCTGTAGGAAAGCCTGGACCAATTCCTTATTTGTACTCTTGATCGCATCTACAACGCCTTCGGGTTTATCAGCTATGACGTCAGCTTGGTTTTCTAATTCCTGTCTAAGAACTGCAACCATACCTGTATCCAAGTTTGACTCGGATACATTCATTAATAAGTTTTGTTGCTGTGTGGGATTTTCATCGGTTGAGCTTTGTTGATTCTTTAAGACAGTAATTTCTTTTTCTAGTTCTTCAATCTTCTTTGTTAATTCCAAAATTTTATTTGCAGAATAATTGCTCTCATCAGCATTGTGTGTTTGATTTGATTTACGTATATCATTTTCCATGGCGTCCACTTTGCTAGTTAGTCTTTGCATTAGCTTACTTTTCATTTCAATCTCCTTAATGATTTTGTATCAACATGTCGGCACTGTCTTGTTTTTGATTCGTTTGCTTGAGTCATACAAGCTGGATGAAATAACCCTCCGTACTTTAGACATTCCACGCTAGTCACTACAATCTTTTTGCAGTGTATGCACTTGGCCTTACCAGTGTCGACAATTCCAGTTGCGTTATCAGTATGATCATTCATTGTTGGGGTATTGAATGAAATAAACACACTACTTTTTGTTAATTTATTTTGAATATTATCGTCTATTGTTAACTGTTTTTTTTTACGTCCTGGATAAATTTTAGATATCACGTTGATATTTAAATCAATTATTATTTCCGTGTTTTTCACTATTAAGCAAAAACCAAAAGACGAAAACAATAACACAAAGCAGAGTATGCACAAAACTATCTATTTTACACTTAGATTTAGATTTAAAATCACGAAAATTACCACTCAAATTTGAATATTTTACGGAGCTAACTGTGCGTAAACAACCCACTACCTATTGTTCTGATCTGAGGATCTGAGGTCTGAGGTAAATTTCAGCAAAAAGCCATTAATGAACTTTTTCGCTTACCCTGGCCTTTCTATTTATAACGGATCCTTAATCTTTTCTTAGATGTTCTAAAAAATCTGATGTCAGAAATCCTGATGGTTCTGGTTCTACCACCACCTTGTTTGACCCTTGATTGGCTAATTTGTCTGCCTCTTTATTTCATGGCCTGTGGTACAATCTGTTTATAGTTCAATTTCTTTTAGGGCAAATACATAGTCAATGACCAGTCTAGAGCTTATTTTATAGAAGCTTCTTGCTTTAGTGGCCGCTTAACTATTCAAGTAGATGACACTGTTTCTTCATCGTACTGCCCTTATACTAATCTTCATAAAGCCGTATTGTATTGTCCAATTTTCATTTAAACGACTGTAGGGTTGCGCCAACATGTCATAAGGTAACGGGGGTTGAAGTTTGACCTTTGGCCTCGGACTAAACACCAACACTTTTAGTTGGTAGGAATTCCGCCTGAACCTTGACGACCAAAACTCACGCTTTGTAAATGAGTGTATTCTGAATAATCCAAAAAGTAAAGTAGATTGCATCAAATAAGAGAAACGTTTTATTAAACCTGCAGTCTCTGCCGGTGAAGCTGCCGTCTCTAGTTGGTTGGCGCCTTGGCAAAGGTTTTGGACCTTTAGATGTCAAGTCCAGGTGGACTTTGAAGTTTACCGGTCAGCTCCATAGTAAATAAATTTTTACCAGGGTTTGATTCAATATTTTTGGAGTAAGTAGATATCAAATAAATATAGGTTAGGAATAATAAGATTGAAGGTTATGAATAAAATAAATAAAGTAAAGAAAAATGAATTTTTTACTGTATCTCTACAGTAACGCTTCCACCTTTTCTTTTAATATATATATATATATATATATATATATATATATATATATATATATATATATATATATATATATATATATATATATATATATATATATATATATATATATATATATATATATATACAGCGTCCAGCAGCTCACCTCCCGTCTTATGTGGCTCATTTACTATTCACTGTAAAATTTTCATATTTTGCAGACGTTACCTTTAACCCATGGTGCATTTCAGGAAAATAATTTTGTTTATACAGGGTGTCACAAAAAAGTGTGACGTCACGATGGTGCATTTTTTAAATGGAATGCTCTGTATTTTTTTGTATATTTAGGTACCTCTTGTGGTTATTTATATTCCTCTAAAATTTTGTCATCATCGATTTAGTAATTTCAGAGAAAAAAAAATATAACAAAAAACTGTTTTTCACCATTAAATATAAAAATGAATAAAAATACCAATAGTTCTTGATTAATAAAACTAATCAATGAACTTATTAAGTAACGTAATATCAGTCGCTTAGGTCATGTTTGGTTAATTCGAACTGTACAGGGTGTCCAAAATTTAGTGTCAAACTTTTCAAATTTGAAAGCACTTTATTTATCTTATTTTAAATGTGAGCCCCTGTATATTTTTAGGTCGTTAGATAAAGAAATAAAAAACAAACATTTTTCTAATTATAACCCTATCGAAATTTCTAACACATTAAAAATTATTCGTTAAAAACTCATTTTGACATCTATTTTAATAGTAACACCATGAATAAAAATGATAGGTGGCTATGAAAAACAATTTATTTCATTGGAGTTTATTTAACTTACAGAATCTTATTTTGACGTATTATAAAAATTCGAGTAAATTATTATTATTTATTAATTAAATTAAATTAATTTAAGAAAAACCTTTAAATGTTAAATAAACGTAATTTTTAATTTTGGCTAACATTTATGTAACTTTAACCAATTTTTAGGTAATAATTAACGTTATTAGGAAACTCTAATGTCAATAAATTGTTTTTCGTAGCCACCTACCATTTTTATCCAGTGATATTACTATGGAAATAGATGCCAAAATGAGTTTTCAACGAATAACTTTTGTGTTAGGAATTTTAATAGGGTTAAAATTTAAAAAATGTTTGTTTTTTAATTCTGCATCTAACGATCTAAAAATATACAGGGGCTCATATTTAAAATAAAAAAAAATAAAATGCTTTTAAATTTGAAAAGTTTGACACTAAATTTTGGACACCCTGTACAGTTCGAATTAACCAAACATGGCCTAAGCGACTGATATTACGTTACTTAATAAGTTCCTTGTTTAGCTAACATTAAATATCTTGTTTTCTAACTGTTGTATTTTTGTATTTCCTATATTTTTTTACTTTTTTTACAATTTATCATTTTTAACAGCTAAATTATACTATGTAATTAATTAAATATAATAAACAATAATTGTATTATTAACTATATGATTTGTAAGGTAAGCATATGTATCTTATTTTTGTAGTATTGCGCAAAATATTATCAGTCAAATAAAAGATAAAAAAATTGATCCCCTAGAAAATTGTCAAAACATTCCATCACCTCAAAATACATTTACTTTTGGGACAGTTACCTATATTGAGCTACGGGGCATCCTCAATAGCATAAAAAACAAAAGTGGTTGTGATGTGTATGGGCTTAATGCAGCAATGATTAAAAATAAAAAATATTATCATCATTCCTCTTACCAAACTTATAAATGAAATGATTACAGCAAATATTTTTCCGAACATTTTAAAAGAAGCAATTGTACTACCAATCTTTAAACAGGGTGACAAAAATGAATGTAGTAATTATAGACCCATTTCAATATTACCTATAATATCTAAAATTATTGAAAAAGCTATGGCTGTTAAGATGGTGAGTTTTCTTGAGGAGAATAAATGTTTTAGTCTCTGCCAATTTGGCTTTAGAAAAATCAAAACACTGTCAAGGCAATTTTAAATCTAGTATCAAAAATACTACAGGCCTTCGAGGATTTTAGGTATGACGCAGTACTGTTCTGTGACCTCAGTAAAGCTTTTGACTATGTGTCGCACAGCATTCTGCTTCAAAAACTTAAATATTATAATTTTCAGGACGACTCTATTGAGTTAATCAGATCATATCTGGAGAATAGAGTGCAAAGGGTGAGGGGTGTGGTAGGTTTATCAGCGAGGAGGGCTGTCACCATAGGTGTCCCTCAGGGCTCAGTTCTAGGACCCATCTTATTTATGTTATATATTAATGACCTTCCTTATCAACAACGGGCAAGGTGTGACTATACACTCTTCGCTGATGATACTGCTATTTCTCTTACTTCAGAAACTCTAGACGAAGCGAGGCAGGAGCTGTGTGACGCGCAGTTGGGTGCTGAGGAGTGGTTCAGTGCCAATGGGCTGCTTTTGAACCACTCAAAACCAAAAAAAAATTTTTGCTTTGAGGGAGGTTGGAAATGAAAATGACAGCTGTTCCCGGATTAAATTTTTAGGAGTCATACTGGATCCCAAGCTAAAATGGGATGCCCACATAGATTATGTGTCAAGTCGGCTCAGGAGTGGCTTGTTTGCGCTGCGAAATTTGTCCCGGTGTATTGGAACAACTACCTTGAAAATAGCATACTTTGCTCTGTTCCACTCTGTTATGACATATGCATTGTTGGCATGGGGACATTCCCCACAAGCTGCCAGAGTGTTCGGGTTACAGAGAAAGGCTATAAGAGTCATATGTGGCTTAGGATTTAGAGAGGATTGTCGAGACGCTTTCTTGCGCCTGGGTATACTAACATTACCATCAGTGTACATATTCGAAAATCTTCTCCACATAAAGTGCAATGAGGGTACATACAGAGTGCACAGTGGAGTCCACGAGCATGATACTCGAAACAGAAAAGATCTTGTCCCTGCATACCATCGTTTAACGAGGTGTCAGGATGGTCCTGGCTACTTGGCTATAAAATTCTTTAATAAAATGCCCAGCAATATAAGAACATTGGATTTACCAAGATTTAGAGCTACAGTAAGAAGTCTTTTGTTAAGAAGGGCTTTTTATAGTCATAATGAGTTCTTAACTGCAAACTTTACCACGGAAGAGTAGGGTAATATTTTTCAAATTTAGTTTGTTAAATATGTATTCTATTTTATTTTATTTTAATTTACATAAATTGACCCTTTGTTATATCTGTGATTTTACTGTATTTGTGAGATAGACATTTTATTTTGATTTTAAACTACATAAAATTGTACCTCTCCTATGACTGTGATAATAATTGTTCTAATTGTTTAAGATTTACTGTGATATGATGTTTTATACAACATTTATGTACTTTGTTTGTTGACGAATGTGAATACTCTAATTGTATATTTGACATGAATAAATTATCTTTATCTTTATCTTATCTTTATCTTTATCTAAGTAAATAAATCCTGGTTATGTTTTTATTAAATAATAACTAGGTAAATGATGACAGTGGCATCCTTCATCGGATAAATATGAAAACATACAACCAGGAAATCAAAAACGTCTTAAAAAACTATACTACTCTATCCACGGATCCAACATCAACTATTAAAGAAAGAATTTACAGACCATGAAAGAAGTACGAAAGTTACATAACAGACAAGATCCGAATAATGTTAACACTAACTACACCATAGTCACATAGCAATGTTTCACTTTTTTATGGTTAATTATCTGCTGATAAAACTTTTTTACCTATAAATTAGTTAAATTTATTTTTCTATTTCTTACACTATTTTTAGGAGCGTCTTTCATAAAAAATTAGGAATATTTTATCCAAATAATCTTAGAATCGTCCAGCAAGGCGGAGTTGTCTTAAGGAAAGTAAAAGGAAGTTTAGTTACCCAATATTTAAAGGTTGAAGGGAAAGGAAAAAACTCTGCATGTCGCAGGACTAGGCAAAAGTATAAGAATTGTATTTCATGCTGCTCTATTAAAAGCTGCTAAGGAAATAATTATATCGTTTAATTCTTCGAAGCAGAAGCCGTAAAAATATTTATAAATCTGGGATAGGTCTCCTACAACTAGTCAATGGGCTCAGGAAGGAAGCTTTCTTGTAAAAGTAACCTCGTTAATAGAGAAAATGGCTGTTTTTTGGATAAAATTAAGAACTCCAAGTATTGCGGCAGCTGCCTTCTTATGATTTGGAAAACATGTGTACAGAGTGTAGTAATTAGAAGGTGGAAAATACTTTTTAGCTTGCAGAAGGGATCCGAGTTTTTTGTAACTGTTGCACATAATTAGTAGATTTATTTCTTTGCGGCAAACGTGATAGTGTCTTTAAGGCAATAAATTGAACAAGATGTTTTGTACCTCAACTTAGTAGTGATTGATGATCCTGTAAACAAATATCTGCATTACCCTGCGCTTTCTTTAAAAAAGGACTTAGAGATTGTCTTGAGAAAACAAATATTACAGTGGAGGTGGTTCCATTATTAGCATTTTTTTTTATGGAAATATCCATAGAAGAGAGAAAAACACCAGCATAAGTTTGCTGAATGCTAGAAAAATGACAGCCTATAATAACAGAAGAATACGTCAATAATAAATAAAACTAATGAGCTAAAAACAAAATTTAGATGAAAGACTGTAAGAAGGAAGTGCACAATAGGGAACTCAAATAGCCTTAGATATATCAAGGACAACAATCTTTGTTTCGCAAAGGACCTATTTCAGTTATGTGCTATCTATAATAAAAGAGTGGACCATTTGTAGAGAAATCCGCACTGTCTGTTATATATAATTTTGTGTTTCTCTAAATTTTTGAAAATTCGGGAATTAATATTTTTTTTATTGCCTTGCCAACCACTAAGAGTAAGGATATAGGTCTATAATTGAAAAAAGGATTTCTGTATGCTTTTTTGGGAATAGGTTGCAGACGGGCGGCCTTTCAGCTATCCGAAGGAACTCTCTTGTTATAAGATACCCAAAACAGGCCAATAGAGATAGGTACAAGTCCAGGAGCACAGTTTTTAAAACGATTGTGGGAATGCCATTCAGCCTAGAGGATTTATTTATTATGAGGGGAATAAATACACTTGACCTTATGTATGATTTTAAATGATTAATAGGAGAAGGAGTAATTATTGGAAGAGCAGAATTAACAGGACAGTTTTTGGTCGTACTGGTATCTTTAAAGTTAGCAATTTTTGTTAATATTGACGGAAAACACATTCTAATATTTATTTTTCCAGGTATTGATTTACCTTTAATTTTATTTTTTACCATAATTTTTTTTCTGGCGGACGTAATAATCGATTTTTTTCCACTTGGATAAATTAATTCAACCTTTTTTGCATAATTAGGAACATATTACAAAAAACTTTCTTCTCTCTGCATAAAAGTGGTCATATCCCAACAATAATGTTTAAACGTTTTCTTTCTTTCTTTTTAAAAATAATAGATTGTTACAAAGATCTGTTTTCATTTTTCCACAGTAAAAGAGGCGAAACACTACGTCTAACTGTTTTATTACGTCTTTTGTCGTCTGGGATCGATACAAAGTAGCTCCTTTATTATTTGCTTTCCTTAGAGACGAGATGGAATTTTATATTAAAAAATAAACTGAAAACAAGAATGTAACTCAATATTGTAGTCGCTACCTACATAAAATTGGATTGGTAAAAAAACCTTCTTATAAAAAGAATAAAAATATAAGTTAACATCGATAATATACACTGGCAGAGAATAAGAAAATATTTATATTTTCTAGAATAGAGTTATCTTAATATTAAAAAAGCTGCATTAATATTATTATACATGACTTTATGACTTTTATTATACAGAGTGATTAAACTTTAAATCGTTATTATAATAAAAAACTGTAGACGCCGAGCCGCGAGATATCCCGTGAACTTTAAATAAAAAGGATCAATGATCGTCATAATGCTGGTCTGGTTTTAGTAATTGGCAACATCTAAGCCGCAAATATTATGTTTATTTTTTTTATTTCTTAATTTCAGTTTTACTTGTTCGCTGGGTTTGTTTTTTTTTTATTTACTTAGTTTTTTAACTTTACATCGAGTCATGCTTGTAGCAGCATATTAAAAATTTCCCTAAATTTTTAGGAATAAGTTTTCAAGCAACCTGTTAATTAATTACTAGAATAGGTTAATGTAGATAACATTTTATTCTATTTATCAACATGACGAACAGTATTTAAACCATGTCATAGCACACATTAATACACAATTAACATCACTTTAAAAAAACTCAACTTTTTCCTTTTTTTGATATTTAAATAATAATAAAATAATATAAAAACTTTTGAAATTAAAGTTTACAGAAAACCTACACGTACAAACAAATATTTAAAATTTAATTCATATCACCGAATTATGGTTAAGAAGGAACTTTATATAAATAAAAATTGGTTTTTCCAATAAAAATATCAATACAGAAAAAAATTCTAGTAGATATATTAGTTTAAAATAATTATCCCTTTTGAGTTTTTGAATATGTATTATATTTTCTTACCATACATTCTTGGCTTAATAGAAAAAATTGGCGAATAGGCAATAAATCAAACATTTAAAAAAATCCCCATAAAGAAATTAAAATAAACCTAAATGGTTCCGGTATTTTAACAAAGAAAGTTACCGTAGAATAACGTAAAATAAAGGTTGGTGCTTTTATATTATTAAATAAAAATATTTGCTTAGCTTCAATCTCGGTTAATTTAAGTAATACTTGATTACCTTTGCCTGAGTAAATTCAGAAAACCCTAAAATCATTTAATTTGCCACCCTTTTGGTTTTAGAATATAATAAATACTTTTTACTACAAATTAATCCATCATTTAAGACATTATTTTAATGTTAACAAAATACTCTCAGAATTTCTATAATTTTTTAAGCGAAATTTAAGTAATTTTAACTTTAATTGTTATTTACATGTAAAATAGTTTTTTTATATCTGAAACAGGGTAGCCGATTTTTCACCTTAATATTTTTAGTTTTTAAGTTTTTAAAAGTATTTTTTAGGTTAATTTTCTATCTAGCGATAAAGTAAAAAAAAATGATGCCGCCAGAACAACATAAAACGTATCTTAAACCTATGGGGTTGGTTCTTTAGGATAAATTCAAATATAAATCTTCTAATGGGTTAATCTTTAATAAATATTTTATAATTATCTCCACAGGTTTATTTTTGCTATACAAAACATTATAATGAAGAAACCCTTATTTGTCAGATTTATCTTTAAAAGCATAATCAATTTCATTGCAGTACCGACTACAAGGTTACGATAGGTTTGTATGTTTTTTTTAACCCTCATATATGTAAATTTTAGACAGTAAAAAATAATTTCCACTTCAGTAAATTACTTTTTTCAGACCTTATAAAGAAATCAGTTAAAAAAACTTTTAAAGGCCGTACCATTATATGTGCTTTGTTTTGAGATATCTTCGCTCGGCCGATTGATTCCAGGGTCTGATATTTCGTTCGATTTCCACTGATAACAAGTAAAGTTAAAAGTTGCTGAACAAAAGGTCCCCACTTTTTTATAAACAGATGGAAAAAAAGTCGCCTTTCGAGTTTTAAATAAGTCGTGATACAGTAATTTTAATTTAATGTGTTTTTTTTTGGATTAGAAAATATTGAATTTGGAAAATTATTTTGAAATTAGTGTAAAAAGCTGGAATATTTTTCCACATACGCCAAGAGGGAAATGAAAAATAAGTTGCTTAAAAATTGTAATATGAATCAGCTATCTACCTACCAATCGTTTTTTTCGAAACATTAGCCTGTTTTTCAAACACCTGAAACTTTGACTAAAACGAATAAAATACAAGGTATACTGGTCATAAACTTGTGTAAAATGCAGGATTTTTTGTTATAGAAACTAAAAAATCCCCTTAAATCAAGTATTAATTAACCCCCTTATTTTGGTATTACGCACTTGCAAGAAAAAGATTAATTGCTACTGCCCAATAAAAAATGTCCGTTCTTTACATGCAAGTATTTTTTGCCAACTAACCACAACTCCGTTGGCAATTTTTTCCATTTTCTTTCAGTCTTTAGCAAATTGCTAAAAATATTTAGAGGAATTTAAAAAAGTAATGCAAAGACAAGGGGGGTAAAATCCCCTTAAATCAAGTATTAATTAACCCCCTTATTTTGGTATTACGCACTTGCAAGAAAAAGATTAATTGCTACTGCCCAATAAAAAATGTCCGTTCTTTACATGCAAGTATTTTTTGCCAACTAACCACAACTCCGTTGGCAATTTTTTCCATTTTCTTTCAGTCTTTAGCAAATTGCTAAAAATATTTAGAGGAATTTAAAAAAGTAATGCAAAGACAAGGGGGGTAGTTAACCCGTTTTTTGCTACTTTGGGTCCGCAATGTATGGGGCGAGCCTTCTTTAACGCATACCGTTTGTTGTATTTTCATTTGTATTTTATAGTTTGGTTTTTTCTATTAAAGATCTAATAGTGTTTTGTGTTTTAAAGACAGTGCGAATGTTAAATTATTGTCTATTCGTCGAATTTTCTCTATGAGCCAGGAATGTGAGGTTAGTTGTGGTAAGTATGGATTTGTAATAGGTCAGTTTTGATGTTGTCCTAGATTTGGTTTTTTAAGAATTTAAAGTATAGAGGATAATTATTTTATACTAAAATATGGTGAACTATGGGAAAATGCTATTGAGTATGGTAATCTTAATAAAGGGTTATAAACATTTAATATGTAGAGAAAACAAAACAATTCATGCTAGGTAGTTTTGTAAATGAAAATATTTCCAGTGAATGTATTTCCATTTACACAGTGACACACACGTTCCCATTGAAGAAATAATTTCCAAAAAAGTACGAGTATTATTACGATTACAAATATTAAAATGTCTCGAGCTCGGACATTCACCGATTATTGCTTGTTGGCTATTGCATCTGTGCAACCCCATGGAGAGGCATTGATGCTGAAGATATGCCTCTTCATCAAATTGCTCAACTTGTGTCTTGTGGTCATGTGTGATTACGTTTTTAGAAATTTTACTGTTTTCTTTCTATTTTTAATGCCTAAAGTTTGATTCATGTTAATGTATTTTGCGTTCTATTTTTTGGATGATCTTTTAACTGTTTAATCTTTTGAGTTTTGTAGTTTTTATTTTTATATATTTTATATTTTTATATGTTTTCAAGGGTTCCTAATATATTTCCAAAAATATTCCCCATATATATGTTTCCAGTGCTAGTGCACTGGTGCTAGGTCAACATTAATAAAAGTCTTAGCAAGGTATATCCATTTTACGTCCACCAATGCAAGGTGGGTCACGAACTAGCTGGTCGGTTACGATTATTTTAAAATAAAATTTAAAATATTTTTAAACAGTTATTTTAAAAAAAAAGTATAAACAGGTTACCGTTCCAAGATTCGGAGAATAATCAATTAACAGCTGGGTTAGGGGCAGGTACATAGCTACCCCATTTGGTACGCCCGTACCAAATTGGAAAGTTTGTAATGTGCTTTATACTGGGTCCTATAGTTTACAGGCTACAAGTTTCCTCGGTATAACTACCCGATATGGAAAAAACCTTAACTAAGTGGTGGGGGCATCAAAACGAGATGAAGTGTCCTTCACATGTTCCTTCACAATATCTGCTAGACATTAATTTACTGTGTTTATATTTTAATTAGAACAAACAACTTTTGTTTTAATTTTATAGACTTTTTTAACATATAGCCGCTATATTCTAAAGAACCCTGTATACTTTCACTTGCGTCTAAGCAAATAGATTATTCTTAATGTACTCAGCATATTTTAAAATCTCTGCCAGCGAGACGTTTTCTGTCTAAAAACAACGAAAGTCATTAGTAATGACTCATTACTCATCACTGTCAGCAATTGTAAAAAGTAAAATATCGTTGACGCGGCGTATTTGTAAAAAATGTACACTACCTCGACACCATTCAGATTTAAAACGCAACGTCTCGTTTGCAAGGTCGAAAAGGTCATACGGCAAAAAATGCAGTTACGAGGCATAGTCCGCATAGCGCGCTGCACATTGTGAAATACGAGAATGTTTTGAACGCTTGCAAGTTCTTTTACTTGGAAGAGACAAAACAAAAAAGACGACAAAATATCGGTTACGACCGGTTCGGAGCAGGATTTTTGTGTTCGAAAATGTTACAAAACGTAGCATTTGTAATTGTGTAAGGTTTTAATAAAGCAGTGCGCTTTGCGTATGAAACTAATTTAAAATTTAACCTTGGCTGTAATAATATTTTCCTTAGATCAAGAAGAAGTATAAAGATGAAGCTTTTTATTCGTTATTATACCCACACATTGAGCGACAATTATGATATTAAAGATTGTGATAAAAAAGTGAGGTTAACACTTAGAGCACAGATGTCATAACTGACGTTAAGTTTAGTATCCAACGTGAACTGAGCAGAGCCATATTTATGAAGCTACTCGTATAAAAACATATTCCTGTAGAACCTTAAAGATCACTTAAGAAAATGATTTAAATTGAAACAGAAGAGGTACGACACAAAAATATCATTTGCTTAAAGGGACATCTTATTTTATTAGTCTGTTTAACGTTTCATTTTTTTCGACAAGTTTTGATACAAAAGGATTTCGTTTTTAATTCTAGCAACGGCAGAACTAATATAATTATATGTTTTACTTTTACCAATACGTATTAAAAAATCTATTTGGACAGAATTTTGACATTTTGCGTTGTGGTTAGTTTTTTACTAAATTAACTTATTTTTTCTTAAATTTAAGTTTCCAAATTTGTATCAGTTTGTATTTTTAATAAATAAATAATCACTGTAAATTATGCCCAAAAAATTGTTTTCGAAGAACTAACTGTGTTCTCAAAATAGTAGATCTTTTACCAGATGAATTATTTTTTCTCTCATCAAAATAATAGTATCACTTAATTTGGTTGGTTTTGGTTAATTCTAATTATTTCTGGTTAGTTCCGATAATGTGATTTTATTGTTTGGTCATTAATTACATTTTGGGGGATTGCACATACACTTACATATAATTGTTTTCAAATAGTTTGGATGAAGTTGGTTACGAATCTATTATTTTTAAAACACTAACTAAAAAGTGCACAATTTGGTGACTGACTAAATAACACCCTTGTTAGGTCATATCTCTTTTGGTCTGATTTAAAAATAATTTTCTTAGGTATTCTTTCAAATACTAGTGGAAAAATGCACAAGATAGCTATATAACATTTTTTTAAACGAGGAAAGCCTACAAATATGGCGCTGTTTTTCGTTGGATAATCATGTACATTAGTACTTAAGTAAGGGGTCTGTCTTATATAAAAAAAATAGGTTTGTAAAGACTGCATGTGAGAACCCGACTTGTAGTATAAGAAACCCGTTTATTATGTAGTTTACCTTTAAAGGTTTAAGTTCTAAGCACAGTTTACCTTAAACGTATATATTGCTTCGTGTATACCCAGCATGGCCGTATTTGTCTTCTAAAAAGGTTAATATTAATCTGGGGAAATTATTAATTTAATAACTTAAAACCTAATGGGAAAAGTAAAATTCGGTTACAGAATTATAAAGGAATCGGTAAAGTTTTGTCGAAATAACCGATAGTTGCCATAAAAAATACAACAAAAATAGCATTCCCGTTTTTCTTGTGAAAAAACTGACTAATATTTAACTAAAACATTATATGTATTTGTCAATTAAATAAATTTTGTTAAAATTACATGTTTTAAAAAAGAGAAAATACGTTTTAAATTAAATTAAACCCATCAAAGTATTACATTACACAGTTTATATGACATAAAAGCTTGTAACGAGGTTTACCTGTGGAGATAAACTAGAATACAATATTGTAAATATGTTCTGTAGTTTTGTGGCGGATTTATGTTTTATTAAGTACTTGTTGGGTTAACTAGCCTGAAAAGTTTATATACAATGGGACCGCTTTGGTCCTGGACCAGGGATATAGCGACAGAGTGTGTTCAGCCCTATTGACCCCTATGAACTGGTGGATCGCCTGAAACAGAAAAAGGAAAAATTCCCCCAACAAACCTAAAAAATGTAAGACACTTATTTCACGTTTCGGTGGCAAGTCCGCCACCGTTATCAAGAGAAACCTAAATAAAAAATAAAATATAAGTTCAAATTAAATTTGTAAAAATTTTATAAAATTTTTAAGATTCTAAAATCGTTTAAAATGTTTTTTACTAGTAATTTTTTTAGGTATTGCGTTACATTTGATATCCATATCATGGGGGTGCATAAAAAATAACTAGTTCGCCATCTTGAGCGGTCCGACATATTTGATAAAAAATGACGTCACTTTTTTGTAACAACCCAGTTCGCAGCTCAAAATTAATAAAAGTGATTGCTGACCGTGGAATCACTTATTTTTCTTCTTCGCGCCCTATCTCCGTCGGTATATCTGACAAATTCCACAAATTTGAGCGAAATTTTTGTTGGTTTAAACCAGTTTATTAGACATAACTTCCAGGATTTCTGTATATCGTTTTTAAGTATTTTCTAATTTTTTTATATGGAACAATTAACGAAAAAACTAAGATAATTAATTTGTCCTATAGAGGGATATCCATATTCCCATTTTCTTTGAGAGATTATTGTACCTATACATATTCCATGACGGCGGTCAAGTACACGGGAGTGCCTGCTCCAACTCTTTGGGCATAGTTGCCTTTACGAAGCAAATGGTGAATACGAACAACTAAACCTCAGCTTAGTTCTTAAACATAAGAATTCACGGTTTCAGTATTAAATATTATTTTAAACATATGGAAGGTAATCACACAAAGGAACGTTCATCATAGATTAAAAAAAATACAGTAACGCTCAATGTATTTCACCTCGAAATTAATTGGACGAAAAAATAATAAAAAAACTCTATATTAAATCAATTACCAATTAAAAATTGCAAATTAAACAGAATACATAAAACGAAGACGGTACTTGTTATAACTAAAGTTGCCTGATCTTATTCTTTTTAATTTTTTACATTCTTTTCAGTCTTTTTTTCACGGAGAGCAATATATTTTATTTAGACGTTATTCGAATTTATGAAAGGTTGAATTGGAAAAAAGAGATCTGTGCAATCCGCAGAGTTTACAGTTTAAATTTTAGATAATTTAAGAATGAAACATTAAATAAGGTGGGAAATTCGAGACTTTACAGATAAGAGGTAAAGAGATGCATGAGGGTTAAGGCTTTGTTTTCCGTTATATCGGTTTGATCTTAAAGTAGACGCCGTTGATAAGACAAAAAAGTATGAAAATAATAAATGTACCAGTAAAAACAAACTTATATGTCGTATATGTTCTATTTTTTTAATCTATAATCACATTCTTAAAAATTTAGTTTTAATTTCAATTTTATTTTTTTTTCGAGGTTTATCTTGATAGCGGTGGCAAAGTTGCCATAGACATTTTTTACGTTATTTGGGTGTTTTTTTAGTGTTTTAAGCAAGGCTAGTTTATAGGGGTCAATAGGGCTAAGCACACTCAGTCGCTATACCCCGGGACCAGGACCGAAGCGGTCCCATTGCATAAAAACTTTTCTGTCGCGTATGCCCAAAAATATCTTTAAAGAAAAATCAAGTTGAAAGTGTTGTTAAAATCAAATAAGTCAAGATAATAAAATTGTTAACGGATTACGCGAAAAGTATGGAGCCACCCTGTATATACAGGATAATTCTTTAGCGCTGGAGATGCAGAATTTTCTTGGCCTTACATTCAGCTATGGAAACGGCCCCAAATTTATTTTTGTTGAAATATTTTTTTTTATTTTTAAGGCAGCACAAAGGATTTATGAAGCCTAAATACTAAGTACCGTGTTTGCCGGGTTTTTAGATGTTTAATCCAATTTTTCCTTTACTTCCGTCAACGTTGTCCAGGTTATGAATCATGCAGATATTGCATTTCACGGCACTTTTAGACAAGGTGGTAGTGCTACCACGGACCATATGTAAATAACTCTTACCTCTGAATTACCCCCCATAAACGTCCGGGTAATGTCATTCAGGCGGGATTTACAGTTTAAAGTGGGTTCCGAACCTCACCCAACGACATGCCCTGTTGGCATTGACTGGCCGTCAATCAGTGTTTATCAATAAATCTTGACTCTTGCTGTGCTCCGGTATAATATTTATCAGGAAATTCGGATGATAAACAGCTACTTTGCAAGCTCCACAGAAATAGCTCGCCTTTGTAAAGAGGAAAACAAAGGTCATTTAAAGGACGTTACCCATTTTGTTTAGATTGCAATAATGTGTTTAAAACTTTTTGTTGGTAATAATTTACTTCCTAGTACTTAATTAATAAGCCACCCTGAATGGTACTTTTTTAAAACATCTTTTCGATTAAATTTAGAGGTTAGAAATAACTAGACCAAACAAAAATAAAAATTAAGCCCTGATTCAAGTTGAGTTACACGAAAAGCAGTCCCGGAGGAATGAAAACTCGCATACAGTTTCCCGGGCACGTTTCAAGCGCTCGGAAAACGCCGACAATAAAATGGAAAAGAGAAAAATCTTGGATCGTAAAATTGACAAAAGATAAAACTTCTGTTCGGGAAAGAATGACCGAGTATTTTGAAGGGAAGAAAAATGAATAACTATATTTGGCCTTATAATTTAAATTTAATTGTATTTTAGATCTTCAAGCGCATACTAATAACTATTTAGTTATAAAATGGTTAAAAAGTTTTTTTAAGATCTTAGTCAAAAAAATAAATAAGCCAGCATGGAAGCAGGAAATTATGTCAGAGACCGAAGTTTTTTTTTATTCGCCTAAAAAGTCCTGTCTTGCTGAAATGGTGGTAATTTTATTTTGACCACCACTTCTGCGACAAGATTATCTTTACATTTAAAGAAATTAAAAGCCGAATTATTTGGTTAACAGTTATTGCTAGTTTTAGTCTAGATCTTCCTGTCCATATTGAAGGCCAGGCAGAGTAAGCGCATTTTTTTATCTGTTTATATCAAGAAGTACTCAGGGATAGTTGGCATACGCGCAGTTGTGTGTTTCTAAACTTGAACCTATTTTAACTCGCTTCTATCCTAAAAAAACATTTAAAACTCTCCCTTATAATTAAAGACCCATATCTCTTTTCTCAGTTTTTTGTAAGGGAATGCAAACATTCATTAAATACTGACATTTAAAATATTTAAGAAAAAACACCAAAATAAACATGAGAAACAGTAAAGATTTCGTTACCAAAAATCCACTGCAGATTTTTCATTTGTTTCAGAAACTGAAACAAGTCTCTTGAGTTCCTTATCGAATCCTAGATGTTTTGTACGTATTTAAGGCTTCTGACATGGTCTTACATAAGGCTACTTGACTTCTACGGTCTTTTACCTAAATATTATACTTGCAGTTTTTTCTTTTCGTATATCTATTTTGGCCTTTACCAGCATTAATGCGGGTGCTCCTCAGGGCCTATTACTGGCACCAACTCTATTTATTCTTCATATCAACAATCTATTCTTTTCTGTGATCAATACTGGTTTGCTGAAGATAATACCCTTCATTCAAATATTCTGTTTTCTAAGCCACTCTCTAATGCCTGACTTGGAGAACAAACGCAATTTATTACTGGTCTGACGCACCAAAAATTTTATTCAGTTTAAACTCTAAAATCATATCTATAGCCACAATAGCTTGGAAAAAGCCTCAAATTCCTTTTTTTTTCTCTACGCAGACACCTTTAAGTGGCTGTACCATACAGAAGACACTGGAAGGAAAGCCCGTCATCGAGGCAGTCCTAATCTTATATATCGATATCTTCAAAGCCAACCAAGATGTCGAAATTGGCACCTCTAAGGATAAAAAAGGTTAATAATCAAAAATAATTGTGATCTTCTCAGGCAGTCAACAGCGCTAAAGGCCATCAGCTTTTAAAAAATTGCTCTTGTTTAGATCTGTATATCTGCCTTAGAGGAACTCACACAATCTTAGGTCTCAGGCTATAAAAGCTACCCAGGAAATAGGGAAGACAGATTAACCATGAAATGTGTATATGAGACTAGTTATAAAGGTTTTGAAGGAGCCTGTGTAATGTTAAACTCTAATTATTACAACTGGTCTTAAGACGGTACCTACTTTAAAACATTAATCGTTTATCGGCTTTAATTTAATTTAATAGTTTCGCTGATGTTTATCTAAAAGTTAACAACTAGCTTTTATAACAAAAATGTTCAAAATTGTACTGTATTTTTAGTATGTTCCAATGTTTTTTAAAATATGAATTTTTTGAGAAGGGCCTATAACCAGAAGTTTTTCTAACATTACAGGAACTTTAAAAAATAACTTTTCATAAAATGAGTTATTTTAGGTTAGACAATTACTGCTCATATCTACTTATAGTAGATAATTTAGATAATTTTCAATATCGGCAAATTGGCTTACATTCACCATAATATATATTAATCGATTAATCAAAGCAGGTAATAGATTCTCATCGGATGTAGATAAAAGTAGAATATGTAAGTGGTACTATAAGGTACTATTTATGGGTAATAAGTTAATATTTATCCATATTATATCTGGCATCTGTTATTAGGAAATATTAACAATGGTAGTATTTTACAGTAATTAGAAAACAAATTTAATGAAATGATAATTATTCATTGTAGAATAATTAACTGTGTGAAATGAATAAATTATTATTTTAACATGTAGTTATTGGCAATAACAGAGAGATTATAATGTCTACGAGGAGGATTTACATATAAACTGAAATTTGGCTGTAATTATTTAACTGCAAAAAGTATATGATTTCCCTTATATTTTTATTATTATATTTTTTAACCCTTTAAATATATGGACGTGAACCACCCACTCATCTACAAACTCCGTAATATCATAATCGTCTTGAAATTTTGAGCAGTCCAGGTACTTTTTCTGCGGTCCAAACAATTGGAAATCACATGGTGATACATCCGGACCATAAGGTGGATCTGATAGAACATCCCAATGTATTTTTTTTTCAGGACACTTGCTCATTACCTTCATCTTGGTATTGCCTGAGAAGCTCAGTAAAGACTTCAACACTTGTATCCACTCTGTACTGCAGAAGGGAGTGAATAATTTTCTCGATGCTACCAACTCTAATTTGTAATGTTTTTGACATTTCAATGACTTTCTATAGGAATTAATAGGGTAAATACGACCTTATTTGTATTAATGTTGGTTTGTGTTATCAAAGTTTCTGGATATGCTGCATACCGAAGTTTTTGCCCGTTGTATGATCCTCCCTAAAATCCTTAGACCTATTAATCATCAGGTTCTTTAATAAGGTTAATTGCCCGCAAATTATTTAAAGTCTGCCAAAAATCAGATGATTCACAAGCAATCTAACTGTTATGCGTTGCACAACCAAAACCTATACTGCCTGGTCTGTCATTTTGACAATTACTTTATAAGAACAGCTGCGTGGCTATGACAGTATACACGCTTTTAAAATAGTATCCTCCAATAAGAAAAAAGTATTTCGCATATTAGCCTTAAGAAAGACATTTTAATTTTTTGACTTTGGAGGCAAACACTGTTCAACATAAAGATTTAACATAGGAAGAAGAGCCCCTTAACGAATATGAGGCAGATAAAATAATGGGTTATACCTCCTAACATAACCTTAATAATTTAAAATAATAATTGTGTTTTCTTTTTATTGAAAGCCATCACTCATCACTAACCAACTTTGCACTATAAATACACCCAAACCAAAATAATAAATAAATAACAAGCTATTATATAAAAAGAACAAGTCCATAAAAAACGCAAGAGCCATAATCAACAAACCGGTTCGTTTCACAACACAAAGAAAAAAATGTATCAAGATAATTTAGCGTTAATAAACGACCTGGTACAATATCGTGCGGAATTTTATTACATTGTTGTTCTGACCTCGAAAAACGCTATGCGAATTGAATAACATCGAATAAGGCTGCTATTGTTAGCTATCTGATGAAAGAAGCATATTTTTTTATGGAGTGACATAAATTTTTACAAATTAATTAATATTTTACACACACAAAAGGTATAAAGGCTAAAAAACATTATCTATAAGTGAAATTAGAGGCTACCAGCATTCGTTAAAAAAATGTATTCGGCAACCTGCACCTATTTTAATCCACCCCTTTTGGGTTTCTTATGTCACGGACATCTTTCCGAAGAGTTAGAAGGTTGCAGGAGTGCAATCTATACCCAAAAAATGAGACCCAAAAAATGGTCTAAAACTCGCCCTTCTAGTTATAGAAATACCTTTTCTTTTAATTGATGGTAAGGTAAAACGATAGGTATGGCACGTTTCACAATAATTCGTTGATTTCTTGACCGCAATAAAATATAAATTACAACCCTCAGAGGAAAACCCAACCATAAATAGGTTGCCTGACAAATATCTATTATGTAGGCACCGCACCTTTTAAAAGGGTACAGGTCCTGATTACCTACTAATATTAATAGTTTAGGTTAGCTATTTTAGAGGCTCAATAACACACACGAAAATACATTGACAAATTCCAAACGACTGATAAACTAAGACGAAAAGACTCTGCTTTATATTCAACACCTGCAATTTGCCTATAACCTACATAATATACCAAAAAGTAGGTACAATAATAAACAAAGAAAATTTTAAGTCCGGACCTACATGCGGGTACCCAAAATATATTGAGTTTTACGAATAACAGTAGCAGGTAAAAGAGAAATCAACGAATTATTGTGGAACGTACTGTAACACAAAATTATACGTAATAGACAGTACGCTTCAAAAGATCCACACTAGATCTTCTGGTTTATTTGTTTTACATAACAGAAACAAGCCTTTTCTGGTTCGTCTCTGAAGTATCAAGGCTATAAAACCTGCTGCTTGCAGAGGTGTTTTTCCTCCAGACTCTAAACATTTTATTCCCATGTCAATTAAATTATCTCTTACTATAATAAAAACCCAGGGCTTGGACAAGTAACGATAAAAAATTACTGTTAGATGTATTTTTAGAATGCACAGCACCTATATGTAAGCAAACTTTTAACAAAGTTTTTTTTTGAGTATACGTGTAAAAATTTCTTAAACAAAAATGTAGGTTTAAGTAGTAACAAATATAAATCGGTCATAACTTTCCAATTGATACTTAATTTAATACTAAAACTCATTACGACAAATGCACAAAGTATAAACTAGTATAAATCTTTAAAATGTATATCGCAACCTCGAATATGAACATTTTAGTGCACTGAGCAGAACATTTACCTAATAGCTTTTGAAATAAAGAACCAGAACTGCTTCCTGTAAAGTGAAATATCTCTCTGCCTAATGATCTGTGAATAATGACCATTCTACCGAGATTTGGCCGGCTGCAGTGTATTAGAAAGCTTGTTAAATAACAAAGGAGAATAATTTAGGTTGGCTTTAAGGATTAAAATTAAAAAAACTCTACTTTTTGCTGAAAAAAGGACTCCGTTATTTAATATTTTACTATTGCAGCAAAAGTAAAATGTTTTTAAAAAGAAATGGCTTTGAATTTGGGAAAAGCATAATTCGTAAAACCCCTTAATTTCATTATTTTATAAAAAGGTAGAAAACCTTATGAAAACATTAACGGTAAAGGTATATTAGCCGTTGATCTAGAGCTAATAATAAACAAAAGTAAAGGAAAAGGTTTTTGCGTTGCTCATGTATATTTGGTTGCCTATTTGCGCGTATTGTAACATGCATTTAATTGTTAAGGTGCATTAGGTAATTAGTCAAATGCCAGATTGGGATAGCGCATTGATAAAATAACAATGCAAAATCAGCAGTTTAAAATATTATATTATTAAAAAGTAATTTGCTATGAGAAAATTTGGTAAAGTTTATTTGACTCCACCAGAAATGTTTAAAAAAGGACCAAAATTTTGTCATGCGTGTACAACAAAGGACATTATAAGTAAATATAATATATATATATATATATATTATATATATATATATATATATATATATATATATATATTTTTTTTTTAGTGTTAAAAAAATCACGAACTCCTAAGGAGTTTACCAAAGGGTCCGCGCTGGATTAGAATATCAAAAATATTTTCCAATTCAATTATTTAACCTTATTTGCATTACTTTTGCAAAAAAACCTTTATTGGTATAAATACAATAGTAATACCCGCGGCCGCGTGGGGAAAAAATTGATTGTTGGTTGTATATCGATCATTGCTTTAAAGTTAAAAAGAATTTCTCTTCCCTAGCATGTTTGAATACTGTTGTCATGTCTGGGAAATAGCTTTTTTCTTCTCCCACATCAGTTAACATTCCAGATTCCATCCAAAAAAGAGTTGTTTGCTCTATGAATGACCTTACTCTCGCAATAAAACTTTTTCTCTTCTTCTTTTTGTTCTTCCAGGTACTGTAAGGGGGCTCTTTGTCCCGTTATAGGTGTTTTTACTTATGTTGCTCCAAAAATTACCCTAATTTCTTCTCAGTAACTTTCAATAAAGTAAACCCAATCGTTACTTTTATGCATCCTTTAATAGTCCATCTGTAAAAGCTTACTATCTGCAATAGTCTTGATTTTCCTTTTAAACTTAAATTTTTATGTCCCAATAGTATATAATTTTAAACTGTACCGTAACAGTAGAAAATCATTTTGTTTTTGTGTCGGGTAAGGTAACCCATGGTTAAGAAAAATCTTTTTGTGGAACCTAACTTTTTAGCAGTAGTAAATAAAATAAATAATCAACAAGGGTTTTTACAAAACACTAAAAAGTAAATTATTATTTTAAATTAATAATTTAATGATCGTATTGGGCCCAACATTTTTTTAAATTTTTTTATGACGGAAACATAATTATATTTCTTTTTTTTTCCAAAAAAAACCTTTATTTAATTTTATGTTCCTATTATTCGTGCGTATAAATTTTAATATTGAACCTCTCACAATCAGAGGACTTTACTTTACCTAAGTTGTAGCACGGTACTCTGTGGCTAACCTCATTTCTCTATCTATCGCTTTTGCCCTTATATCTTTTAAACGTGCTATGGTACAGATGGTTAGAATGATATGTAAATAGAACACTGAGTCCGTGTATTCTAATTCTAAGACGTCCTTGGTTGATGCACAACATCATATATAGCTTATATATTATGTGGCCATGCCAAAAAATCATATTATTTAGGAATTTGTATTTATCGCTTGGAGTGCTAAACTACTTTTGTGAATTACACTTATTGCTTATCTTCCCTGCTAGAATGAAGCTGCACTTGTGGTAACTCATACTGTGCAGATTATTTGGCAAGTAAGTTTTATTTGCAAGCTAATTGGTAAGCGTTTTACTTAGTACATTAAATTGTTTGAAATTCAAATTATATTTAAAAAGGGTTTAATATTTGATTTTAACTTATTTTTTCTCTTTTGGCATATTTTAACCTTTTAAGCAACTTTTTGGGCAAGCGATGGTGCTATTCGAAGTTTAATACTCCCTGGTGATGCTCGGCCTGAAAGCATAGAAGAAGAAATAAAAAATTAATAGCAGGGGACTACTCTTTAAAAAAAGTCCTGCGGTTCCCGATATTTTTAAAAATCCAGTCACAAAAAAGATTTATTTCTGACAATATTTTGATTCTCTGATTGGTTGGTATCTGCCATCAAATTATATTTCTTTGTCTTAATTTAACATTTTCATTTTTCACCATTTTTATGTGTCATATAAAATTTAAAAATCTAACACCTATATATCTAGCTTTATTTAATGGAGTGGGTTAACTACAAATTTATTAATTCAAAAATTTAAAATATAAATTCTTAACATTTTCTGAAAGCATTATTTATTTATTTATATTTTATTTATGTTAAAAGCAAGGACCTACACACAGTTTATGTCACCTGTAAAATCTGGATTGACCTTTATAATAGTATTATAGAATAACGGAGATTTTAATATGTATTTTACGAATCCTAAGCTAATGCGCAGTTATTTCATAGGTGATATTTATCAATCCTTATATTTTAATTCAAAGACTGTTAATAAGATCCCAACTATATAAATGTCACAAAAAGCCAAGATATGTTAATACGACATATTAGTAAAATTTGCATTCGAAAAAACGACTTTCAACCTGTTGTTTTTAACAATACAATTACAAGAAACTTTAACTTACCCTATGTGTGGAGGAGTTCAAGCTCTCTTGCTCTACACACAAAAATATCGATGCTTAGAAAAGTCGGAAAGTTTAAAATGTCACAGCACTCGCACTTTCGCACAATAATATCTTGCTACAGTGGCGATTCCTGCAACCACCGTAACACACTTCCTGCTAAATTGAATTAACTAGGATCGGGACGGTCGGTTATCCTCCTTCCCTGGCCCTGTATCGATCTTGCCCACTCGCACTCGCAGCGCGTGTAGCATCTATTTATCCATACCAGGACTTTCTTATAAGATTTCTGACACACAAGACGAAATAAATAGCAAATAATTTCGGATTCCTGCTCTGTTGCAAAAAGCTCAAAAACAAACAGCGCGTACAAAGAGATGCAATGACGCTTTCGATTCCTGAAAAGCTGGTATTGCAGTATAAGCGAGGGCCCGTTCCTGCTGCGGGGCGCAGGGAGTGCGGGGAGGTAGTCGCGCCTCGCAAACCGGTTAGATCATTGCGCAAGCGCGGATAGGGAATGTTGACGGCCGTTTATATGTCTGCGTATAATCCAGTTAAATGTATGCAAAATCTACAATAGCTAACAAAATATTTTTATATGACTTAAGTGCGATATATTTACTTTTAGTAATATGGTAACAGATTCCTAAGATACAGACAGTCAACAGTACAAAAATATTGACAATTCAAAGCTAAAGCTAATATAACTTTATCATTACATAAAATCTAACTAGTTGTTTTAATATTGATTATATTATCAGTTTTTAGTGTACTGTAACAGAAATTAGACTATTAGAAATGCATCACAATGAGATCGGGATGTACGATATCATATGCTTCTCAGAAAGTAAAACTGGTAAATATTTTGGCAATTCCAGAAAGGCCTTTTGCAATCATTTAAAGCCACATGTAGAGTTCGTTTACGGATCTTGTAAGGGTCTTAAAATTAAAAACCGTGTTAAGAGAGCTAGAAAAACGAAACATTTTGTTATGTTATTATTATAAAGGGTTTTTCACTTTTAACGCTTTCTTATAGGAAACAGCACTTGGCCAAGACAAATGTAATATGCTTTATGCAAGCTAATATTTTTAAGTTGGCAATTCGAATATTGCTACATATTAGTAAATTTCGTTTTTCAGATTTAAGTAGACTGGCTTGAGAATTTTGGACCGTACTGGAGGGATTTTAAAATTTTATTATCTTTAAGAATTTGTTGTAGAAATTACAATAATTAAATTTATCTGTAAACTGTGAAAGCTTGGTGTTTGACAATTATATTTTATTAAAAATTATCATCTTCATTAACTTTTTATCATTTCTTAGGTTATGTATTTATACCTTTAACTCATCACAGCTCTGAGGTGGGTTTAAATCTTTCCGGAACTGGAGGAGTAATCACTGTGATTCATACTCTAAAAAAATGTGTATTCCAGTGGGTAGTAAAAATTAAAACAGCACAAAATCTAATAATTCCTAAACCTATTAGTCACTTTAAAAAACAAAATAACACACTTAAAAACACAAGAAAAACTTATAGCGAAAACCATTGGTAAAGCCAGTGCACACTGAGTGTATTTCTAGCCTTTATTATCTTCATACGTTGGTTTTCGCTATTTTTAAGCTACAATTTTTTTTTTCAACAAGCCGGACCCAGGTGAGCCAACCTAAAAGTATTAGCTTGTATAAAGTATACAACTTTATACAAGCTAATATTTTTATATTTTGGTGGGGTACTCAGTCAGTCGTGACATTTTACCATGGAACGGTACATGATTGAACAACGAGCATATATCGTTAAAATGTATTACTAAATTCAGTGCTCAGTTCGCCTTCCTTGCGCTACGCCCAGTATATAGTCTTAAAACTAGTCTTACACAACCTGGCCGCTGGTAGACCAAGCAACGCCTGTTTACTTTTAAACGCAAGATTTCTTTAAAATTTAAAATACTGCTGCAGTCTGGGAAATTGTGTGTCATAAACCAACAGAATCAATGGCGCGTAGTGTCCAAGAACTTGGCTTTATTCAACGTCAACTTGGCGAATTCTGCTTAGGGACTTGGATCTTTTCCCATATAAGATGTAATTAACTTAAGAACCGTAACAAAACGACAATAGAAAGCGCCATTCATTCGATAACTGGGCTCAAGAACAGTTAAATGCAACAAGGCCCATTGCTGATTAAGTGGCATTGTAAGCCGAAATCGGGGCGACGAAAACCCACGGGATCTTCTTTAGGTTTCATTACATTCCGGAAAGTAACCTTTCAGGGTGCATTTTGGCCTTGCAAAATAATCGGTCCATTTTTTTTGAAAAATGCGAAAACTGGACTTACTATCTATGAAAATTGCACCTACGGTGTATAATATATAATAACTTTTTTTACCAATATTGGATGTTATGGACCTCGAAAAAACATATGGTTTCAACATGATGGTACTACATGCCAGAGTGCACGTGAAACGTGAAACACTAAATTTATTGCATGAGAGACTTGAAGGCTCTGTTACAAGCAAGGTGACGATATCAATTGGCCACCCAGGTCCTGTGATTTAAGAGTCTTGGATTTGTTTTTAAATAAAATCTCGAATCTAGGTCGAAAATTACAAACGATTGCCGCCCTAAAGACCAACACAGATCGAATCATTGTTAAACAATTTAGTTTAGTTTAAAGATAAGGACTCACTGTAAATAAAAAACCATTTATATTTTTAGGTTCACGGTGTTTCATGTATTGATTTTACCGGACTAAAATACCAAAATTGAAAATGTAGTTATCAGGATTTTCCTTTTATATAGAACGAGATAGCGTTATCCGTCTCTGTGCTACTCTCTTTGTCCGCGTCCCTTATATGTAGGATATTTTCCATTTTTACTGTTCGCTTGTTTGGGTTTTGTTATTCGGAACATTTTTGACGCCCGGTCAAAAGATCCAAGGTATAAACTTGTCTGTGGACTTTGAAGAATTATTATTCTAACGTGCTTTTAATTGTTTGTTTTGAGACAATGTTAAAAAAAGTTATATATGGTTGCGGCGATTTTATTAGGTAAAAATTGTTTATTATAATTCTTACAACATTAAAGTTATAAGTGGTCAAAAATATGAATATTCAACAAAAATTCTTTTAACGTTGCTGTTATATATTTATTGAGAATTTTTTGAAAGCCTAGCTGTGGCATATTTTTAATTATATTAAGCGTGTTTAGTTAATAATGAAAAGAGTTGTGCCTTTCATGTTTTTTTTTTCCTTTTCAGATCAACCTAAAATTTCCACATTCTTATTTTTAAAAACCTTTAATAAAAAAATATACCGATGATAGGTAAAACGTTCCTTAAATAATCGTACTTTAAAACATTTTAACTTAGTATTTTAAGAACCGTTAAAGAAACTGTAAAAAGACGAAAAAATTATGGGGTTATATTCTAATAACCCGTATTTATTTATTAAATGTATAACCATTTTTTAATTGCGTTACTTGGGTTACTGTCTTTAGCGCTGATTATCGTTTCTTTGTCCTATCTAAAGGTATTAGTAATAGATTGGTATGCTGCAGTTTTATGATATGGCGTTTACAAATATTTCCAATTCAATCATCATCGGGATCAAATTTTCATTTCATGAAGACACCGTTCTTGCGCGGGTCAAAAATGGCTTAAATATCCTAAACAGTTTCACGTAGATCTGACAGTTAAGAGCCACCATTTTAACGAAGATGCAGAACCTAAAGATATTGGAATATGTGGGATGACGTAAAAGGTTTAGGATAAAACTTACAAAAGATGCTCTTATTATCCCTACTTATTATTAAAACAAAATTTATTGTCAATGATAATACGCATAAAAAACCGCTGATAGATCTTTAAACATGGCATTTACAGAAAGGTTACTGTGTTGAAAATAAACCTAAGGGTATTTAGGTTGTTGTAGAAATTACATCACAAGCTATGTAATGTCGCAAGCGTCCTTTCAGGTTATACACTTACACGACACCAGTTCCTTGCGTACAAGCACTAGGTTTTTATAAATGTAACTTTTATTTTGCTGAACTAATACCTAGGTACATTATCAAGTACATTGGTTCTGATTGGCTGGATAAATGCATGTTCTTTTCGAACCAAATAAAAAGCTAAAAGTAAAGGGGTTTCTGTAATTTCTAAAACCAAACCGTTCTTTAAGATACCTACTTACTGTAAGAGCTTATTATTGCTTGTTTAACAAAATGCAACGTTGCTATTCGTTCATCCAAATTACCAATATCTCTTTTCTCTTTGTTTTTAACCGACTTCAAAGAGGTTATCAATTTGACACGTATGTAACACGAAGGTAGATTATGAGCAGGAGACGTAATCTAAGAAAGGATTTTAGAAATAGAGTAGAATGGGGGGTAAATGTTTGAATGGGAACTTCGTCATTTCTGGACTTAGAAGTATGAATATTGGTATGTAGGCTATTGATGATATATTTTAACAATTTTGGAATTACATCCCTTGAGAGTTAAATTATAAATGCAAGTTTGTATGGAAAAATCGTTATTTTTTTAAGTAGTAAATATGGGAGTTGGTAATTAGACTCCTAGTTACCCAGAAAAATAGAAGACGTCAGCTAAAAGAAAATTGTAGGAAACTCCCCTCCTAAAGGGGTAGAATGGGGTTGGAAAGTTTGTATGAAACTTCGTCATTTCTGGACTTAGAAATATGAACATTGATACGTAGACTACTGATAACAAAAAAAAAGAACTGTTTTTTAAAAAAATTGAATTACATTCCTTAGAAGCTTGAAATGGGGATAAGAGTTTGTATAAAAAAATCGTAATTTTTGAGGTTGTAAATAGCGAAGCTGGTAATTAGGCTTTTGATTAGCCAAAAAAATAGAAAGTGGTAGTATTTTTGTGAAATTAATCCACTGGGGTTAAAAGAGAGGATAAAAGTTTGTATGATAAATTTGTACTAATTTATTCACAAAAGCCATTAATATTAAAAACTTATAGGGAATAAAATGCGATAAAATAAAAAACCTTGGTTAAATTCTAGTGCATGTAATATCTTGGATTATTTACAACAAAACTATTACTTTTTTAACAAGGGAATTCAAAAATAATAAATAAACTTAAAAAAAAATAAAATTATAAAATAATCGTTTTTATATATACACTAAATTATAGAAGAAACACGAAATTAAAAGTAGGTACGAAACAAATTAGAGAGCTACATTTTTTGGGGTCGGTGCCAGCACTAAAGAAAAATACCCACCAAATAAATTTAAAAAATAAATGCTATGTTAATTAAGTTTTATATTCGATGGCTTTGCTGGCACTGAAACAAAAGAAAAAAAATTGTGGGCGCCTAATTTGTTTCGTACTTCCTTTTTTTTTATTTCGTTCTTGTTGGATAATTTAGTGTATATATAAAAAATATTATTTCATAATTTTGGGTTTTTTTGAAGTCATTAATATTTTTAAATTACCTTTTTATCATTATCATTTAATAATCTATTAACTATAAGGAAAAAAAAGAATACTAGGGAACAAATTCGTAAGAACAATTCTATGATAGATTATGGTTTTTAGGTCCCAAATACGTCTTATAAAGAATGCTTTTTTACAAAAAGACAAATTTATGGCACCTACTTAAGTTAGAAAAAAAAAATATTTTGGTAAATAAATGTATAAAAAGAAATATGAAAAAACCCGCTGTTTTTTTTAATACTTTTGTCGACAACTTTTCTAAGGCGAGGTAGGTATAGGCCTTGCTTCACAAACAAGAAAGCTGATATGATATCAGATCCTTCAAAAATAAGCCTGGCTAAAAGTATTTTCAATAAAATTTGATAGAGATATTACCATTTCTTTTTTTTTAATATTTTTTGTTTTTTAAAAATAAAAATAAATAAGTTGATATGAAAAAAAATTGGCAATAACTAATTAAAAGTTTTAAATCTCAAAAAATTATATATCTGTCAAATTTTAATGAAAAAACTTTTAGCTTGACTCACTTTAAAGGTTTTGACGTCAGCTTTCTTTTTTTTAAAGCAATAAATCCTATCTTGTCTCAGAAAAAAGTTGTGGGCAAAATTTAAAAAAAAATGGAGTTTTGTTATTTTTTAAATTCCTTTTTTGTTTTCATTTAACAATAAAAAATATCAACTGTAAAAGGAGCCATTGCGATAAAAAATATCATTTCTACAAGAAAACTTTTCACATATTTTTGCTAAAAATACGTTTATTTGGAGATAATTATGATTGTTTCATATTTAGCGACCCAAAAACCATAATTATAAAATTGCTGTTGCCAATTTTCTTCCCTGTTCAAAGTAATAGTCAATAGGCTATAAATTGTCAGATAAGTGTTAAGAACACTGATTATATTAATGCATGATCTTCGACAACTGATCATGTAAGCACGAAAGTGAAACAATTATTCTTGAGTATGGCCAACATGTGGTGCGACTGTTAAAACAAAGTCGTAGGAAAAAACGTGTGTCTAAAATAAATCATTAGTGAAATAATATAGTTGTATTACAATAATTTAATTTTACTGACCAAATAAACATTAAAAATACAACCAATTCACCTACAAAAATTCCCATTACACCAAAAACATTTATTTAATTTTGATGCCATTATCTGCGGCAGGTAAAAGTTTTTTGTTTGTCTGATGCAAAAGAAAAACATTACTCATTGTATAATGGACACTAATCTTTCGGTCGAGCGGAACAGGTGTAACGGTATAATAAACCGCAGCATGCCAGGTATAGAATAAAGAAATAAGAAGTAGAAAGAAGATAAAGAAGATAATAGTTGTGTAGTTTTAGCATTGAAGTTTCCCGTAAAGAAGGGAATTTGGCCGTTATTAATAGAGTGAATAAAAAAAAATGCTGTGTCAAGAATACCTTGTCTGGAACATTATAAACACAGACTTGAAGAATAGCAAAATCCTGAAGCTTTTCACTGCCATAAACAGAAAACCATTACTTTTAAGAATGGGATCCTAAAGTGGTGACCAAAGAACAACAAAAAGATTCAGACGTTGAGAATACTATGAAAATAAAATCAAAAATTTCAGAAAGAACCCCTTATCAAGAACTTACTTTAAAGTCTCCAAGACATATCGGACTCTTTGATAATAAAAAATGACCTTTTAAAAAGACTCTATTGTTGTGAAAAAGTTCTGACTGCAAAAGTCATAAATATCAGAGAGTAATACCGATTAAGAGAATTCCAGCAGCAATACATGCCTTCGACAATAGCTGCTTACGAACAGCACAAATTCTGACCTAAGTTGAAGGAAACTAAGTTAGTTGACCGTACGATTTGTCACAGCTAAGTCAGAATCTGACCTCTCCCCTTGCCCCTGCTAAGGTACCCGGATTTCTGTCTGAGATATCTTGGCTAACCTAAGTTGAGCAAAATTTGACATTTTTTAACGTTTTGGGGAGTCGTAACTTGACAAGCCGAAATTGCGTGTTCGATCAAACAACTTAGCTCTGGTCAGAAACTAACTTTAACTTAGGTAAGAAAAGTGGTTGTTCGTAAACAGCTATTGACATAGAAGGTAGTCATGTTGGGGTTATAAAGGTTCCAGAAATGTTCCACTGGCTTGGGAGCTATAAAGAATTAAAAAACTGCAGGGGATTTAACCAAAAAGGTTAGACCTGTAAAAAATGCTTACACATTTAAATCAGTTCCAGATAAAAATGTCCTGAGAAATTGTGTGATGAATTTGCAATCAGATTTTTTTCCTTTTTTAATGGCCTCACAAAATGGTGTATTGGTTAATCTGCAATACGGAAACTAGAGGAAATATATAAATATAATATATTTGAACGTGTTAGACTTTAGTTTGCACCTGAAGGTAATCGGTTTTATTTCTTGTCTATCAAATAAAAAATTACGGAAATCAAATTTATATTGGTGTAAACCATCTTTTATCTACTGTTACATAACTTGAAAGGTAGAATTTGACATTTAACTCTGTTTAATTAAAAAATATTTTGCGTCATTAGATAGCGATACACATAGATTGCAAGGACTTTTAATAAAAAGAGAAATGAACATTTAGCAGACATTGACGATCCTTTCGAATCCATTCCAGGTCATTTACCGTGGAACGAATTAATCCTAACGTATTTAATAATTTTGGGTCTGTCATTTTTTATTTAAAATAATTTATAATTTGGATATGTTTGGAAATAAGTAATAACAAAAAAAATATCGGTCCTACTTTTTAAAACAATTTTATAGTATACTTTTTTTATTTTAAGTTTTGTTAAACTATTATTTCGCATTCCTAATTATTACAATCCTATGTAAATAAAATATTTATCTAACGAGAAAGTTTTTTTTAAATAACCATTTGTACGCTCATGACTAAAGCGTAGTTCATAAGCTTGCGAAATGCGATTTACGAATTACGAATTCGTAAAATTTTTCCGCCGGTTTTTTTGGTATTTCATAGCGCTGCGACTGCGATTTTTAGGGATTTAGTGCTGGAACTGTTGGCAAGATGTAAGATGGAAGTATTGACGCTCTGTATTGACGTTTTAATTAAATTCCCTTCTTTAAAACTTTTTGTGTTATTTATAATTATTTTTTTTCTAACAATAATAAGGATCAAGTTGAAAATTTTTACTGGTGAAGAAGGGCTATTGCATTACTGACCTTCATAATTGCATCTTATAAGGTGGATTTATTAAAACAAACAACAAAAACTATAATATACTTTCTTCCCATAAAGTCTTTATACAGGCAAATAACATAAAATAAAAATAAAAAATTACATTAGATCACAACTTATTTTAACCTTTGAGCATATACTTATAGAGGAAGCCTTGCTACTAGGCAGCAAGCGAGAGCGACAGAAGAATTACAGTATCCCTTTCCCTCTCGCTTCTATGTGCTCATTGGTCGGTGAGAAGGGTATATATCCCACTCGTCGTGCTGATTCGTCAGCCAGTCCTTCTCGACCAATTAGCACGTTGGAGCGAGAGAGAAAGATTATATTTTGATTCATCTTTCTCTCTTGCACGCTTTTTGGCACTGTCTTAACGGTGAGGCTGAATCATTAGGAATATGCTAAACTTTTTATTTTATTTTTACTTGAAATCACAACTGCATATGTGCTATTAAAACATATGAGAGAATGACAGGTTGTCATGAAATAAAGGATCGCTTTAATCCTATAAGATTATGATTTTATCGAAAAAAAAACACCCTAGTTTTCTTTATTTTAGAACTTTAAAAGCACACACACCTTTTAGACAACGCTCTCATAAGAAGCGGTGTTTTGATGCTGCCACGGCCGTTGGTATATATATATATATATATATATATATATATATATATATATATATATATATATATATATATATATATATATATATATATATATATATATATATATATATATATTATAATGTATAAATATTACATGGCCCCAGGAATTGAACTTAATCTTTGAGCAACGCCAAAATCAAACGAGTATCTATATCAATACGTATGCTCGTGGTCTTCAATTTTTGCGGAATTCGCAAAATCTTAAATTAAAGTCAATTTTCCCGCTTCTCACATTTCAAATATTACGAAACGCAAAAAAAGTGACATTATCCTCTTGGACAACTCACATATTTTCAGTCGACCAATAAGAATCCGTCAATTTTCCCGCCCCCTAGATTTTAAATAATGCGAATCGCAAAAAACTTAAGAATAGAGAGCTCCTACAATTACACATTTGAAATCGACCAATCAGAACAAGTTTCGCAATTCGCAAATCGCATTTCGCAAGCATATGAACTACGCTTAAAGCTGGACAAACGACGGCTGCACTAGCGGCGGATGACGTCGTAGGTAAGTAATTGCGTATAAATTCTAATAGTGTAAATTTAATACTCACAATCAGTTAACATTACAAATACAGAATGGCTCGGCTACACAGCTGCGAGCGCCTCTATGGTCATCTCTATGTTTTTATATAACGAAAACTACCGTTCGACATATATGGATGTAAGATTTGCGTAGTTAAAATGGGCATTATAAAAACGTTTTAATCTAGCAATAAAGGTTTGATTCTAAAATATTTACAAAAAACTCTATCCACCACCTTTGGTGTATTTATTTTATTTAAGTTATTGGTGTCAATAATACATACTAGTACTTACACAAGTCAAAATATAAAATAGAAAATTTCTAATATTTGAACATTATTCCTTAAACACTAAATACAATTACATTTAAAATATTAAAACTTAAAAATAAAACAATAGGGTTTTATTAAGAATACATCACAAGTTACAAGTTAAAAATTCTTTAACACTGTAAAAAGTTCTTTTCAGCAAAATAGTCTTTACTTTGTATTTTAAATTTTTTAATACAGTAATGTCTTTGAGCTCATTTGGGAGCTTATTGTAAAGCTTGACTGCAAGGCATTCAGGGCCATTTTGACACCTTTCTAGACAGCGTTATAGAGGTTTAAAATTATGTTTATTTCTGGTTTCATGGTCATGTATAATAAATTTTCAAGAATATAGGTAGATGGAAGGGTCAAAATTTTAGAAGATACAAAAGTCAGTCTGCAGTGATCCCTATATTCCAGTCCGGCAAAAGTTCTAACAGGCTTTCTCTGCAAACCAAAGATCCTACCCGCACCCGCCGCATGCCCCCATACAAGTACTGCATAGGTCATCACTCATCACCGAGTGAAACAGATTAAAGTATGCATTTCTTAGACAATGGCTCGATACACACTCTTGAGAGCCTTCTCCGTGCAAACTAGCCGCTTCCTAGTCTATTTAATAAATGATTCATATGTGGAATCCACCCCACTGTGGGACTCAGATGGACTCCAAGGAACTTTACTGATACAATATCATTGTTTAATGACTCTGTATCCCTTAGTGAAAATATTACTTTGTTTTTTCTTAATTAAGAAGCAGTTCGTTTGCATCAAACCAGCTGTTTACCCTCGACTGTGGATCACATAACTCCCGTACTGTTCCATCCACATTGCTACTGGCTACAGACAGAGTGGTATTGTCGTGTAAAAATTATGAAAATCCTATTTCTTTTTAAGTCACGGTCACAAAAATAATTAAATTTTTATCCTAATCCGTGGCTTATTTTAGATCGTTTTTGGAGCTGCTTAATTGGACTTTTACAAACATTTGATATTTATGGTATAAAAACTAAAGAGTTTGTTTTTGTCTTTGCCATTTTTAACAAACAATATAACTGAGAAGTTGGGCAATTGGGTGCTAACGTGAAATATGTGTTCGGTTTATGTAGAGAAATTGATCAGTCTCGCTTTTGTTTGGGTATGTACGATGGTCGCGCAATACTATTAGTATTGCGTAAAGAAAGCGTCTTGTTAAACGACGTTAGTTACAGTTTAATATGAAGATACAGATCGTCGTATCGTGGGTGTAATGGTATGGAGTGCCATCATAGAGAATATCTTTATAAGAGGTAACTTGGCGGCCCTTCTGTACATTTAGAAAGAAGTTAAACCTTTCACATCTTAACACGATCTAAAACATCATTTTTCTATAAAACAACACCAAATTATTAAACTTAGTTCTCTTATTGATCATGCGATTTGGTTAAACACCTTATCATTTATTAGCTATTTTAAGCTATTGTAGAGATCGAACGCTGTTAGAACAACACCGATACGTCACCATTTTATATCAGTTTGCCATATGAGACCGTGACGAATCGGTGTTGTTCTTACAGCGTTCGATCTCTACATGTAAGCATAAAATTATTAAAATAAATTGTAGCTGGTTACCTTTTTTTTGTTATTGAGTTAATTATTATATATGTATCAGGTTATATACGCGAGACCAGGTGTCTTTGAAACATGCATGAAACAAGTGCACACAGTTCAAATTCAGCTCTAAAAACAAACCAAAATAAACTTAAGTAAGAACTCATGTAATAAATTTAAATAATGTAAATTTCTTCATCCTGTGTACCACGTCGGTTAAAATATAGACAACATTCTAAGGAAGTAGGTATGACTAACGCTTTAATAAATAAATTATCAGATGAGAAAGACAACTTTCCCGCATAATGTAATCATGGTTGGCAACGGAGCCAACATTCTACGGCATATAGTTTTCGCAGAGCGTAACCGAAGTTTATTAAATATTACGGTATTTCTTTCTATCTTTTGCCTATATTCTCCAAATATAATTTAAAACTTCAGGCTTTAGAAGTTACGGCCTTCTTTGATGTCTAATTATATCAAGTTTTCTTGAATTATCAACTAAAACACAACTTGCCTTTATTTAACAAGATGGCAAACTTTCTCTTAAACAAGCAAAACACATGCATTTCCAAAACGTTCTTTTACAATAATTTGTCATTTCTGTTTTTCAGAATATTCTTTACGATCTATACACTTCTGCATGCGTACGAACCGTTTGTCCAAGCATTTTTTCCATTTCGCTTGAGACACCTGCAAAACATGGTTTTTGAATGCATCATCGGCTTTTTCTGCCGACAAAAACCGTCCATGCAATTTATTCCAATGTTCAGGAGCCAAAAGAAATCATTTAGTGCCAAATCAAGACTGTAAATAGTAGAGTGTTAGACGAGATTTGTGATAGCTGCATTATCTTGATAAAGAATAATCCGACGGCGATTGTTTGTTTTTCTTACTTCACCGTACCAGTCAGAATTGACCGTTCTACCTTCCTCTAAAAATATATTGCTTCTACTTTCCTCTAAAGAAACTATTGCCATAGGCTAAATGGTCATGCAATATTTTATATATGCTGGTGGAACTTCTGCCTAAGGTTGTCTTAGTCTCCCAGTATGTCGCATGACGATCTTGTGTTATTAGTTTAGTCACAGCATCAGTGTTCTCTGACACAACTGATTTTGAAGGATCTTTACGACTTTCGTCAGACGCGCTTAGGGACTGGTTTAAGAAAATGAATCATAGAGTAAAGGGGCCTATCGTTGGCAAAACTATGAATATGTTACTCGTGCAAAAGAGAAGATAGTTAATGCAAATAAGACAATATGTGCCAGTAATGAGCCTTGATATTCCGGCATCGATTTGGTGACCACATACCATAATAAATATACGTTGATTAGAAAGAAAATTAGAGATCCAGCCTTAAAGTTTAGGTGGAAAACCGTAGAAAGAAGTTTTGTTAAGGAGCGCAGTATGCCATACCTGTACAGATACCTTAGATATGTCAAAGGCATATTAGATTCGCCAATATTCATTTAGTGAGGTTACCGTAGAAGGAGGTCGCACGTGGCTTCCTAAATCTGGTTCGATTAATCTTATTGGTTCGGATACGCTCCTTTGTGTGACCCAAAAAAGACCTATTTTGGATCTTTTGCAACTAAATCCGTACTGTCTATCGTTGAAAAATTCCTGATGTGTTTAACTCATAACGGAGCAAAGGTTATAAAACTCATGTAAGAAGTATTTTTGTCTTTAATAGTGGCAGTAGGTAAGTGTCAAAGTATAAATGAAATCCTTGTATCTGCATCGTTGTGGCGAGAAAGTATTTTTTTAAATCTACGTAAATTGGTTTATGAATGTAGACATCAGTTGTTTCATGTAACTAATGTCGTTTTGGCCAATCAAAAAACAAACCCTAACCCAAACCGAACGGAACTGAATTAATATCGCTTAATTTGAAGCCTGGGACTTAATTTATCGATAATTTGAAATATACAAAAGGGATGTTTCCCACGCTACAATAATCAACAAAATATTTATTATTATTTTGTAAATTTCTCACCACCGATCGTTAAAAGACATAAAGCCCTTTAAGTAGTAATAAAAACTAAAGGGATTTTTATACAATATATGTGTGTTGTTCGGTAATATACATTTTGCATATTAAAGAACACTGTAAACTGCTTTCTAGGTCTGAAACCCCTGTGTTAATTTTTAACGTTAATCTATGTGTCGTGTCGAAAACAAGTTTTTAATAGACACCACACAAGCTGGCGTTTCCTGTTTTTGCCGTATCATATTTAAATGATCCTAATGTTAAATGCATAATCTAGCTATGGACATACCGTTATTGATGATCAAAACAGTTTCGAGAGTAAATCATTTTTTTGGTTCAGCTAATTTGATTTAATTTACGGATTTAATTTGCTAGGACATACAACAATTTTGGCATTTTTTTAGGATTGTGAGGGGTTCATTTCAGAAAAAGTAAAGTTTTGCCATTTTTGCAACTTCTATCAATTATATCAATTTAGGAATTAAAGTGTAATCCCACCCAAAATTGTTATGTAAAATAAGAGCTTTACTTTTGTAGCTCCTCTAATTTTGTAATATAACTCTACAATGCGTAGCCGGGGTTCTAATAAACATTTCATTTTTTTAACGTTAATTTGCTACTTATTTGTGGAAACTATAAAAAAATTTAAAGCTTTATTTTTTAGTTGTCTGAATGATACAGGTAGGTACTCAGTTATGTATTCTAGAGCCAAGAAGGGTGTAGTGGGTATGGGTATGTAAATTGTTATTTAGAATATAATTGTGGACAAAACTTTATCAAATTTCAGATCTCAGTACTTTAAGACGCCGAGATTTTTACATACATAACACAGTTTTGGTGCGATTGGAAAAGAATAGTTAAGGAAAAGTGATAATTCTTCTTTAAATATGAGGCTTTTACCATTCTTATTCTTTAGACTGAATGTAAAGTACAAAAATTGCGTATTTTATTGTCCCTTAAATTGGGCCTGGTTTGGGGTTTAATAGGTAAAATGTAGCAATTTTCTTTGTTTAGTAAATAAAGTCCTGCCGGCATTTTAAATTCTAAAACGATTATGACCCTATTAACCCAGGTTTAATCGGATTGCGAATTTCTAGAATACTTCCTAAATATACGATCTTACCGCCCCTATTTTAGGGCGTTCCCAGTTAAAATTTTTAATTTTCAGAATTGTTGCTTTACTTGTGTCCTAAATTCTACTTACTCACCAAATTTCAAGTTTCTACTCTCTCGGGAATGGCCCAATAGTTTTGATGAGACCATGAGTGTGAAACTATCAAAATTGTAAAATCTAATTAGTTTGTTTTTATTTTGACGTTACGCTGCCAGATACCCAAAAAATTGGTATATACTCCACTTATGCGTATTTGTGGATCGTTAAGGTTAAATATGTTATTTGACTTCAGAATTGTAGCTAAAAACATATATTTTAAACCTTAATATTACCGCTCTGTAAATTACTGTGAGATTGTTAATTAAAATATATAAATAATATTTAAATAATTTTAAAGTTTAAGGTATAGGTATATGTATAACCATGTTTTACGCCAAAAGCTGCTAAAAGGGAATTATTAACGCCATTATTGCTGCTAAAGAGGCAGTAATGATAGCTACTGTCGTCAGTAAACTACGATTTGATCTGAAAGAGATAATAAATTTAAAAAATTCTGTGAGAGTCTAGAGAAATTATTTGATAGACCGTTATGAATGGATATAAATGACTACAAAACTGAGTAGAATTTAAAGATGTAAGCTAATAAGAATCACAACATGATAAATGATTATATATCCAACGGCAGTAAGTTAAAATTTCCCAAGGACTTATTTCGCTTATATGTAAAAAATTGGAAATCTGTTGTGAATCTGTTATGACGACATCCATCCAGCAGGTACACCAAATAACAAGAAAAATATCAAACAAACTTTAATATTTCGTAAAAAATAAACAAACAGAAAAAGCTACCACTCTTTACAGCCGTCTTGTTCCGCATAAACCTTTGCCAACTGTTTGCTTTTTACACATCAACACCCTACGAAAAGAAAAACAAACACCCGTCTATAAACAAGAGCATTTAGATTCCCGAAATAAGCGGTATTCGTTTGTTTAAAGTTATGTTTCGAGAAATAGAGAGTTATTGTAGTTATGTTTATTATGTTTAGTGCTCAATAATATTATCGGACTGACTCATATTGCGTTATTTTGTCATTTCCATAATGATTATACACGCAGTATCATCGATAAACTCGGAATCAAGTGGAAAACTTCGTTATTCATCGTTTATTAGGGAGAAATTTAGTTTTCCAAAAAGGCAAAACATAAACTTACTAGCACAAAATAAATTTTATAAAAGAGCCTTAGATTTTAAAAAATCTGAAAGTCGACCAAGGAAACACCAAAACACTAAAATGGACATTTGAATAAATAGGTATACATGCGCTAATTTTCCATTTAAAAAAGGGCTTTTTATAGTTATCAGATGGACATATATATTTAATGAAACATTTTTTTAAATTGAATTTTTGCTAGAGAAATGGGTAACTTTTGATCTGGGGAGCTATTCTGAAAATTTCTATATGTACAGCACGTTTTCCCAACCAAATATTTAAGATTCGTATTTGATTCGTACAAGAATTTTTCTTTGTATACCTGAAGTAACCTATGACGTCTACCACTGCAATCGAAAATGGTGTCAGCAACGCTAAAGACGTCAATGTAAATACTTACGAAAACGTAGAATTTCACGTTTTAGCCGCGTAAGAAAATATATTTAAATTAAGTTAAGGCCTTGGTTAAATGGTTGGATCATTGAACACAAAGAATACTGTTTAATTTAGTTTAAATTTGCTGTTAAAAATACTTTTACCTATAATTATTTTTTTAGTAAATTATCTGATAACACAGGATTAACAAATTTATGACTACAATAAAGAGTATTTTAATAAGAAAGGCCTTTTATAGCCACAATCATCCTAATTCTTAACTGCAAATCTAACTACGGAATACTTAAAATATGGCTAACTAAGTAAATATATTTTTTTAAGATGTTTATTTTAAATTATACTGGGTGTTCACAAAATGCACGTCCAAATTTCAGGAGGTGATTCCCTATTGAAAAGTATAAAAAAAGTTTCTATAAATATGGCTCCGAAAATGATAGGGTACAGGTACAGGGCGTTAAACTTTTTTTAATGGGTTTTTGTTTTCTTGGAATTTGTCAGTGTTATTTCTGGAGTAAATTAATGGAGTTCTCAGACTTGCAATTAATTGGTTTTAATTTTTTTTCTCGAAAACAAAGCAAGATAGGAAAAAATATCAAGAGACAAAAAAATTGTATTTTTAACTGCTAAAAAATATGAAAAGTGCAAAAAGGTTAGTGGCGTACATTTTTTTACAATTATTTCCCCTGAGACGCCACTGGACTGAATAATTTAAATTTATTTAGACCTAAATTGGGCCCTTATTATAAAAAATAATATTGACAAATTTTATGAAAATCGGCTATAGGTTGTTTAAGATAATAAAAAACTACTTTAAAAAAAGTTGAAGACCATGTATCGTAGAAACTATGCATATTCGGACCCATATTAATAGAACCTTTTTTTATTTCTTTCAATGAGAAGTCACCTCTTGAAATTCGGCCGTGCATTTTTTGAACACCCTGTATATCAGTAATATAAATGGTCTTAATTGTTTATTTATTTTATTGGCTATGACTTAGTGATGTATTTTTAACAGAAATAAAACTATCTTATCTTTTATCTTTATTTTTTATTATAAACAAGTTGCAAAGGTAATTTCTTTTCATATTTATTTAAAACTGCAAACTGAAGTATAACTTAATGTAAAATATAATGATATTCGTAATTATTTATATTTTAGTAATCATATAAACTGGTATGTTGTGGTTAGTGGTAAAATGATAGATATGTCACTCACTTTTTGAAGCAAAACTATTTGTAAATTTATGTGCAATTAATGACTAAATAATTAAATTATATTACCAGAAGTAACCAGAATAACACGACTAACCAGAACTTACCGAATTAAGTAAAGCTATTATCTTGGTGACAGAAAATATAATACATCTGGTGACAGATCTACTATTTTGGAAACACAGTTATTATTTCGAGCACGAAAGCAATTTTCTGGCCATAATTTACGGTGATTATTTATTTAGGAAAAAAGTACTATAAATTTGGGTACAAAAATTTGATAAGAAATAAGTTAATTTGGCATAAATAAATATTGGAATTTAATATAATATTATAACGGCCGAGTGATGATCGCGTTGTTAAATTTAGCAATCGACTTAGCAATTGTTAAAAGTTAACAACGGTTTAGAATGTTTAACAAAACGTCTTTGTCAGTGTTATTCAATGATTTTAGTAGGCAACCTGTCAAAATCTGACATTTTGTTAAACATTCTAAACCGTTGTTAACTTTTAACAATTGCTAAGTTAACAACGGTTTAGAATGTTTAACAAAATGTCAGATTTTGACAGGTTGCCTACTAAAATTATTGAATAACACTGACAATGACGTTTTGTTAAACATTCTAAACCGTTGTTAACTTTTAACAATTGCTAAGTCCATTGCTAAATTTAACAACGCGATCATCACTCGGCCGTAAGAGAATTTTTTAGGAGCAAAAATATTTTATGATGCTTAAAAAATATTTTCCAATGGTAATAACAAATCCATTAATATTTTTAAAAAGAGCTGATTATGGATGTAAATACATTACCTTCATTATTTTTATTATTAATATTATAAAAAAATTGTTGATAATTTCTAGATCAGTTTAAAATTATGGTTATGAATATGATAGATTCAGTGTTTTTAAAGATATGTTTTATATTGTTGTAGCGGCTTCTCGCCTAAATAATAAATTTAAAAACTAAATTTATTAATATATTCGGTTAACAAAACTATCTAATATAATTTATTAAAATAATGTTCGAGTTTATAAGGTACTAAATAGACTTGTTGTAATGTAGCACTAAAGGCTCTTAAAAAACGATCCAATATATAAGCTGTCCCGTTAAAAAAATCTCTTTTGTTTCTCTTTAAATTATTTTCTTAAGGTTTCTTTTAGATCCTGCGGGTAAAAATACACAACATGACCAATTAACATTTGTTTAATACGAGGAAAGCCACAAATATGTCCCTGTTCACTCCTCGTTGGATGACTCTGTACTTTATAAAAAAAGACTATTGACGTTAAAAATGAAACCTTCAAAAACCCCGTTTTAATAGCGATATGTCTGTGTCCTTAGCATTATCTTTAGTTTCTACTATCGCACATTTTATGATAAGATGTTCTAAGATAGGGTTTTGTCAGAGGTATCCCTTGACACTCAGAAACTTTCACTGTCGCAATAGCTCTCTATATTCTTATTCCGCCGGGCTAAGTTTTAGATACACGAACCTTGTCGTTTTATTTTAGGAAACCAGTAAAATGAGGTCAACCACACGAATAGACCGGTTATTTATTCAACATTTATCGTGTTTAATCTGCGGTTTATTTGGGGCGATAAAAACGCAGCATTAACATCCTGCAAATTTATGCGAATATTTGCTAAAAATATTCGAGAAATGTGTTTGCGGTTGAGTTAATTTCTTTAATAACCACAAACTTCGTTCGATGGCATATTCGTTATTAAATATGTAAATTACCTTGCCAAAGAAAAAACATCATATCTCATTGTATATGTCTTATATTGTAGCGTGTGCATACACAAAATCGAACGATCCCTACGAACTTGTAGTTCGCTTAAAATAAACTAAAAAAAACCTAAATAATCTCATAAATTTTCAAATTTAAATTATTATTTAAGTTTTGTAATTTTTTGGATTGATTTTGGCTTGAAGCCCTTGGTAGACTTGCCACTGAGTTGGGTTTTTCTGTTAGTAGAATAAAATGTCTTCTCATTCCTTCATCTTTTCTTATTTTCTTTTTTCATCTTCTTCTCTTTCTTCTTCTTTCTAAGTTGATGTAAATTGTTTAAACAACGATACATCAGTTGTTTCGTCGTTGATGTAAGGATCTTCTTCTGTTGGAGATTTAACATATGAACAAAATAAACCAACCTTTTTGCAGCTTCATTTTGAATTACACCCGTTTTTACAATTGCCAAAAATACTATTAAGGAGCTTCTCTGGTGCAGGTGGAAGTAGATATTGTGGATTGGTTCCAATACATTATTATCAATTAGATTCCATCCCCATTCTTCTGCATTTAGTTGATTACCAAGCTGCACTTGAACCTGATAATATACCCGGTAAAAATGTTGTTGAGCAGAAGCCCAGGTTGGAATAAGACAAGCTAATTGCACACGTTTTTAATTTCGAATAAGTTTTACAAAATATAACTAACATAACTAATCTATGCAAGTAACTTTTTTGTAGTTCCATATACTGCAAGAAAAAACCGAATTCCGTAGGTAATTATAATTTTTGGAGAAGAGTTAATATATTTAAAAACTTTAGCAGATGTAACTAAGTCTTGTTTTTCAAATAATTTAAAAGCTGTTGTTTTACCCCTCCGGAACATTGCAGAGGTTGTATCACAGCCAGTCATAATATGTAAAAATAAAATGTGATTTTTATATTCAGGATAACCGATAAAGTCGAATTTTAAAAAATTTGCGATGGTTGTTGAGCCTTGTCTGGTTTTAAAAAATAAATGATTTGTTCAATTGGAGTTCGAGCGTTAAGTAATACCAACAGATCAACATCTTTACCAACAACAACATTTACATCAGTTGAATTGAATTAATTCATTGCTGTATCTATGATGACTACATCAGTATAAGTTACGCATGATGTATATAGGCAGCGTAGTCATGCATAGTATAGGTAATAAAACTTTAGTAAATTTTAGAATCGCTTTTTCTCAGAAATGGTAAATTTTAGGGAGAAAAGTGTAGGGACAATTTTTGTAGAAAATTGCATGATCTACAATTTTTGTCTAAGCAATTTTTATCATAAAACTAACCGTTTCGCTAAAAAATCCAAAAAACCCATTTTCGCAAAATTTGACCTTGTATAATTTGAAACTTTTTATTTAAACCAAATAATTTTTAAGCCCTTTTTATTTTCCATATAACTGCATAATATGTGATCGTGTGGCCATCTTGAATCGCCATTTTCTCGAAAACCAGCAAAGATAGGTATGGGATGTAGAAAAAGTTTTATATCGAAAATGGCTCATAAAATTCAAAACTTAAAAAATATACAGGCTGCTCTCTTTAAAATATTAAAATTCACGCCACTTACGTTTGAACCTGAATTGATAGGTAGAATTAATATATTCAAAATCGGCAACTGATGATAAAACATCATCCTAAAATTTGAAACAGTTATGTTCTTATTCAAGAAAATAAAAGGCTTAGTAGTGATTCACCCGTATATGACGAAATATTCCTTTTTGTGTTATGGCATTTTAGACATTTATTACTACCTTTTTCTATTTTCTAGTTTCAAAAGCAAACTTACATGAAATAAATAAGGTGCTTTCAAAAACGAACCAGTTAATAAGGTGTGCCATTAAGAAAATCTTAATTTTATGTCGTATTTTTTCTAATTTAAATCATTTTCTTAGGTGTACAGGGTGGTGCTTTTTTGATAAATTTTCAGAGTATCGGAAAAACTACAGGAGATTTTTTTATTTTTATTTAATTTTATATGGCTCACTAAGAGGTAGATTATACAGGGTGTTATGGAAATAGTTAAATATATTGAAATCACGAGATCCTGACTTAGAAACAGATTGAATAAAAGTAGTGAAAAATAGCGGACAAAAGTAATTTCTAGATGGTTTATTTCCGCAATCTAAAGGCACATTCATGAGTTCGATTTTGGAAACAACTGCAACGGTGAAAACAGATCGCGGCTAACTCGATTCGTCTTGAAGGTACAGTCTTTTAAAAGTATCAACGATTGGTTGCCTTCTTTCTGGATATCTAGCGAAATACACCTGTAAAGCATTTGCACTTTTTTTCCGGCTCGCAATATACCATATAATATTATTATATATTTTTTCTACTCCTATATTAGTAAGAACCTAATTACACACCGTCTACTGTATCAGTAAATCTCTAATTACAAACACTATACTGTAAGAAGCCAAACTGTGCGTAAGGGCAGTTACGTAATATATATATATATATATATATATATATATATATATATATATATATATATATATATATATATATATATATATATATATATATATATATATATATATATATATATATATATATATATATATACATTAAAACGTAACAGTTCCACAATCGCATTAGCCACGAGCCACCAAAATCTTGAAAACTTTCAATAGATTTTACGTAAAGCTGGCTATGAAACAAATAGCATCCCTTGACAACGCAAATGTTTGTATTATTATTTTTATTGTTACTTAAAGTTTACATAATCTTCTGCTTTTAATTATAAAAAAACTAAACATAAAGTCGTGAAAAAGTATAGTACACAACTCGAAGTGGTAGCCCATACCTCTTTCGATTACGTTACTCGCTCACGCTCGTACCGTAATTTTCGAAATCATGTGTAATGGGCTTCTCACCCTCTCGGTATGTAATATACTATTAAAGTTTTTAAACTTCACTTCATTTAAATCAAAATATAAGAACACGAAAGGCTGGCCGTATGTAATTCTTATTTCTTGCTTAAATATTATACAAAATATTGCAGCAATCATTTGTTTCTATTTCAACTTAAATTCTATTAAACAAAATGTTGCTTACTTAATTGAAATTAAAAATAAATAAAAAAAGGAGCAATTAGCTAATAATTTTTAAAATATTTTTAATTATTTTTTGTAAAAGTAATCAACTTAAGAATTGTTGAGTTAATCGCAGCGTATATTTTAATTTTATACAAAGTGTGCAAAATTTAAATCTCATGAGGTTTTCCTTGAATTTTTTACAAATAACCAATTTCTTTGATAATATAAATTATAATATAATATCAATAAATAGGTAATTTTATGAGGAAACAAATAGTCGAATAATATATAGATTGTCTCATTAAAAAAAAGCAATTTTCAATTTTATCTTTAAAATCGTTCCCGACAAAAAAAAATATTAGGCACACCACTGGATTCTACGTAAAATTCTTTATAAATAAACTTTTTGCCATTTTTTTCTATCTTCACCAAAAACCGAGATACAGAACTGTACGTCAAAATTGGAAAAACGCCATGTAGCTCCGAGACAAATCAAGTTAGTCACGAACTCAGATTTGCTCTATCTCTTGTAGTTTTCCTCTCGTTCTCCTCGTCTTCCTAAAAATCCATCGAAAAAGCGCTACCCTGTGCTTTAGTATATAGGAATAATACCCCAAATAGCATTTTTTTAAATATGAGGAAATTCCCAAATATGGCCCTGTTTCTTCTCGTTGGATGACTTTGTACAAAAATGTCTCTCAATCGCACACAAGAATTCGTTGATGACACAGATATTTTAACGAGAATCATACTACCTATATTAGTAAAAGAGAATAAAAGGAAACTTACCTGTAGCAGTTGCGTATTTTGTTGATGTAACAAAGCCGACGACCTCGATCTTCTTGGCGTTATTCCAACATTTTCTCCGCGCATAATTGATTCCACCACTGAAAAAGCCACTGTTAATATGTGTTTATAAATTACCCACGATATTTTATAGTGAAATCAAATAGTTCCAAAAAGCTTTGCCGTAGCATGCTTAACAGGTAAATAAGTTCCTCTCTGCATAAAGTGTTTTTTCCTCTTAGATTGAATTTTTATGACTTATGACTATATGTAATACAAAAAAGCATATATAATTTTAAGGCTCGTTATGTTATTTAATTCTGTTTTTATTATTTAACCTATTTTATTTCCGGGGCTTTAATTTTGTATGTTGCACTTCAGGGAAGGCGTAACAACAAAATTTGCTTTTTTTATATATTGTAAGTTTAATGAGACGTGTTATACTTGGTGTTTCTTAATAACATGCTAATATTTAAGGAGGTCGATACGTCAAATAAAAAAAAATCAAGAATCCAGATTTGGTCAAAAAGGAATGAGGATTTTAAAAATAATTTTCACTTTACGAAAAAGCAGTGGCGTATTACTTTTCTCTTTAAAGTGATTTAGTAGAAATTCCACACGAACGCTACTGGAAGAATAAAAAATTTTAGAAAATGCCTTTTGCTGCATAGAAGCTACATACTTCGTATCACAAAAATGTCTGGGGTCATAAAAATATTTTTTTACATTTTAGCACTCTGTAATTCAAAAGTTAAGACCTTTAAATGTTGTTTTCTTAAAATAGGTTTAGGAATAGCATCCCTAAATATTAGCAAGTTATTAAGAAACACCCTTTATTAAGTTGTGTTATTACTTAAAACATTAAAATGTTTAAACAATATCTTTAATTTAAAATTCATTTATCGAGAAATTTATTTTTGTCCTGTGTACTTAAAAGGTAATACATGCTTTAAGGCATTTAAAATGCAAGAATGTTACCTCCGTCGCCTATGAGACGCATCTGTACCAATGCGGGATCTTCATTATGCTCTTCAAGTACTGTATCATCTGTTACTGTCAGGTCCTACAACAAAAATAATAATTTAATTTTATTACAAAATACTGGATGCATTGGAGAGTAATAAAAATATATAGGTATAGCGATTTATTGTACAACAAAGAAAATAGTTGTTAAAAACAGAGAGTTTTTAATCAAAAACGGGGCAAAATGTTAGAGTTCTGAGAATTTTTCAGCTCTTTGTATTTTCGTTTTCCCAAAGGTTGTGAGAATATTTTTACCACTTTAGCAATGCTCGCGGTTATCCATTGTTTTGGAGTGATTCTTAAAGTTTTTGTAACAACACGTGTAAATACTGTGGTGTGTTGTGTAATGCTTCAATTCAGGTTCAAAATGGATTTTTAAATAAAATACATAGGACACTTGTAATTATGTTCTATTATACTATTATTATACTATTATCCATCTGGTATAGCTATTTTACTAACAGGGGTATTAATAAAGGCGATTAATAATCGAGGCCATTTAACGCGCGGGCCTAGCAAGCGCCAATCATTGCCCGAGTTAGTTACATTATTTTTTCGGCGATTGTTTTGTAATTAACTTGTGGAAATCATAATTTTTAAAGGGATGTTTTTAGGCAATTAACTTGACAGGTGCTTAAATAGCTGCTATTCGAGTGACAAGGTCATAAATATACTCAATGTTTTGTTTTGTGTATTTTTAGTTGCCGATACTATAATCGTTTATTAATAGAAAATTATGCATTAATAAGGACTGTTAATTCATGATATTGTATGCGTTAATAATACTCTATAAAGTAAATTTTTAAAGTTTTTATAGAATTTTAACTTTTTGTTTTATTAAAATAATATATCCTTCACCATTATGTCAGGTTTACTCTAAATACGGCTAGCTTTACCAAAGGCACTATTTTTTAAATTTCAGATACGTCACTATGATTTATTTGGAAATTGTGTAAAGCAGCGGTTTCAAACCTTTTTCTGAGTGCGTACCTCCTTGATGTGTAACTTTCCTTAATGGTACCCCTTGTAATCATAAAGTACGTTTTTTAATACACTGATTTATCGATAACATATTTCTAGTAATTTAATATATTTTATAAATTTAGAAAAGAAAATAGAATGAGTATATGTATGTTTTTTATTTAAGAATGTATACAGTTATAATAAAAATAAACATTTCAAACTGCACACAAAATAATAACACAATTAACTAAGGAAAATATTTAATTTCGTATGAACAGGAATTCAGTGTGATCACAGGCCTCTAAAAAAACTAGAATACTGACTCCCATAAACGCATATGTAATACAAACCAGTCGCATAGAAAATTTGGAAATAACTAGGACTTGTAGTGGCAACACTACATATAATAAAGTTTGTCAGCTAGTTGATTTAGTCGATTTAGTTTTGTTAATGACAATGTGATGTGTTTTTATCTTGTTGCCAGTTTATATTTTTGCAAAATGTATAGTTTTTGGCTATCTTGCGCGGTCTTTTGTATTTGTGCAATCTCGCCAATCTAGATTTTTCAGGATTGCCAAAATCGTAAAGAAAGAATCCCTTTGTGGCTGGCTTCGCACGAGTATACCTTTTTTAATTTTTATAGTAAGCAATTTAGTTCCTTTTTGACATATACCGGTTCTACTGATGCTTAAATCTAAAATTGCATTCAGTTTATTGCGATTTATTTCTTATAAAACTATATGAAGGGAAAGCTGTTTCCACAAGCTGAGTACTTGTGAGTGGAAATAAAAACTTATGTGCTTTGTCAGACATTAGCTCAAATTCTCTGCTAATGTCTGCTCAAAAGTTGATGGGATATTTTGCTTTAAGCTGAGATTTCAATGTAATATCAGTTGAAAGTTAAAGCAACTTTTTTCCAGGATTGACCGGTATTTACTTTTAAACGGTAATATATTACAGCATTATTTTTGCGTACCTCTATACAAGTTATTGCGTATTCCTGGGGGTACGCATATTCCGGGTTGGAAATCGCTGGCGTAAAGAATCAATGTCAATTGAGGTATTCCAGGGACGTACCATTTTCCAAACGTGGAAAATGTCGAAATTTTTTATAAATGTATTAACTGATTTTTTGTTAATGGAAACTTACAAAACATATTTACCTAATTTGACAAAATATGACATTTGAAATTTTATTAAGTGGTATTTTTATGTGTCCTAAAAATTCTATATAAAAAACAGTATTACTATTTCTATATTTTAAATAATTTTTATAGTTTTCACCATTTGCAGGTATATTATTTGTAATAGGTATACTTTCATATAAAATAAAGCAAAATGATTTAAATAATCAGGTTCCTTTATGTCATTTTATACTTTACATTACCCTAATTAAGTATAATACTGTTCCTTATGATACATAGTTTATAAGTTTCTATTATATTTAATAATAACTACAATTAAAAATCAAGTACAAAACTTAAAAATGTAATAACTTTTAACTGATACAGACATAAAACAAGAATTTAAACATAAGTCCATTACTGTTTAGTCCAGTACAAAAAAACATTATTTATAACGTTTACAATGCCTTATATCACCAGAATTCATCAGACAGTATTGTTTAAATAATCAAAATATGTGCAATAATGACAGGAGTTGCTTAATCGACCATATAATGTATTAGGTTTTAGTCGAAGAAAAAAGTAAAACTGTAAGGTTACCATCATCATCAACAAAAGAATAAATCCATTTTTTTGAACCCATATATAGTATTTTTTAAGATATAAGAAAATGACTAAAAGTCTCGGCTGCTTCTGAATGCAATAGGGGAGACCGGGGTCGGTTGTGACATTTATTTTCTAAAATGGCACAATTTTTTATCTTAGCGATTATATTACTCAATTATAGGTTTCTTTCATTAAGCAACTATTTAAGATTTAAATTTTAACATAATTTTACATGACAAAGAGGCGTGTCACTTTCAACCCCACGTCAAACTTCTCTTAAACAAAAACAAAAAACAATCAGCTTAGCATCTTTGCGCTTAAAATAAAAATCAAAAACAATCAGACACTAAGGAACCAACTAATGTCGTTCAGTTACTATATTCTGAACAATCACTCTCGCAATTCAAACAAGTATAGGAGAGAACATTTTCTTTAGCACATTTCACATGTGAGCACAACTTATTGTATATACATTGTACCCATTCCTCACCCGCTCGACTCTGGTCAAATGGTTCGCAACACATCAGACAAAAATAGTCATCTTCTACACTTTCTTTATCAAATTCCTGTAACATCTTTCTCTTTACAGAAATCTTTTTTGCTTTTTTATTTGTTTTCTTCCATTATTCTTGGTCACCTTTTCATTTTTAGTTACTTTTCTTTTTTTAGATATATTAACCTTTTTCTTACGTTGTTCCAGGGCCGGCAACAAATTTATGTGTTGAAGTGTTCAGTCATAATAAAAATATTACGGGGCTGGTTGTTACATGCCACAACCTACCCTAGCAAGTGTTACTTTTAGCCCCAATATCAAAACTAACCTTTTAAGGTTACGCAGTAAATACGATAATGAATGTAAGTGTATGAACGTACATGCATTGCAAAAACATTTCACCTTCTACAGGTAACAGATTTTGGACCAATATTACTGAAAAACAAAAAAATTACTAAACTGCGTTGTTTACAACTGCGTGCACGTACTCCTTACACACATCAGGGCCACTGTGAGTCGCGCGGCGTGGGGGTCGATGGTGGCGTAATCTTTTGTCTCTTTTTAGCGTTTATCTATCTTTTCCGTTTGGCCACTATTGCCGCTGTAACTAGCTACCCCTGTAACAACCAGCCCCAGTCTCCCCTAAATCCCTCGAAATTAGCATTTTATGGTACCATTAGGGTAGGTTGACCTAATTATCATACCTGACCGTACAGGGTCGTATTTCTACCTGACCGGAATAATATATAATTATTCATGATAATTTTTAATTCTCCTGGGTTTTTCGGTCATTTTTTTAAAAAATTAATTTGAAATAAAATTAAAACATTTCTTTGACGTTTCGGTTTATTTCCAATTAAACCATCATCAGAATCTAGAACAATAAGATGTTCTTAATGTCTTTATATATACAATTGGAAACAAAAACAAATAACAAAAATTAATTAAAGGAAACAAATATAAAGTTACATACCTTTTGCCTTTCATAAACTTACACTATCTAATAAGATTTTAAAAAATCAAAATAAAGATAAAAACCAAACACTTAAAAACTAAACGATGAAACTATTACGCTTTACATCTTGAATGTTAGTGATGAAAAATAGAGTATATTTTATAAATGTTGGGTCTACCTCTAACTGTACATAATTTTGGGCTTTCCAGCCCTAATAGGTGGTAAAAATTTGCATTTATTATCCTGTAATTAGGTCGTTATAGACGATACTTAGATTACCAGTGTCAGTCCTAAAAATTACAGTAAAAAAAAAAAAAACAAAAAATACTGTAAATTTTAGGACTGACACTGGTAATCTAAGTATCGTCTATAACGACCTAATTACAGGATAATAAATGCAAATTTTACCACCTATTAGGCTGGAAAGCTCAAAATTATGTACTTAGAGTAGCCAACATTTATAAATATACTCTATTTTCATCACTAACATTCAAGATGTAAAGCGAATATTCATCGTTTAGTTTTTAAGTGTTTGGTTTTTATCTTTATTTTGAATTTTTAAATCTTATTAGATAGTGTAAGTTTATGAAAGGCAAAAGAATGTAACTTTATATTTGTTTCCTTTAATTAATTTTGTTATTTGTTTTTGTTTCAATTGTATATAAAAGACATTAAAACATCTTATTGTTCTAGATTCTGATGATGTTTAATTGAAATAAACGAAACGTCAAAGAAATGTTTTAATTTTATTTCAAATTAATTTAAAAAAATGACCGAAAACCCAGGAGAATTAAAAATTATTAATTATTCATGATGTTTTATCTTATTAGGATAAAGTGCGGACCTAAACTATTCTTACCTCTATTATCATGGCCATAAAGGACCAATTTCGGAGATTTTTATTACAGTCAGAGATAATCGATATGTATAGTCATTTCTTATATCTTGAAAAATTCTATACCAATAACAAAATTTTGGTCGAGGTTACAAAGTATGCAAATGTTTCCTCAAAGTGTGGAGACAAAATATGGAAAAGATTTTGTCTGCATGGTTTTTAATATAATTATCATTTGTTTATAGGTACATAAATTTTTGTATTCTGTTAAGATAATTTTAAAATAATAATTTACGTTTTTTATATTTTTCAATAAAATTAATTAAATAACACAATAAATGCCTACATTACATTCAAATTATATTTCCGTAATGTGTAAATCAAAATAATTTATTACAGAATTTATTAAAATAATGAAATCGCCCGCTTCGCAGAATTAAAATATAATATTTTCATTATTTATGGCTTACGTAAACACACACGGAATAAAATAGCGTGGAGGCACACAGACAATTTTTAACAATTTCATTGTTTTATAAAAACAAAACTGGGCATTCTGTGTGCACGCCGAAGGGATGACGTTGTATTGTAAAATTTAAATATTGCAGTGTTTTCGAAATAAAATTACCCCAGTGTTTTATTAAAGTTATTTTATTTTTAATTACAAAATGTAAATATTTGTTTCATTTTATTTTTAATTACAAAATGTAAATACTTGTTTTAAAAAAGCTGGTTTTTACCCTCAAGCCTAACTAAAAAACAAACTTTAATAATATCATTGTCATTTATGCAACTGCGCTATCTTTGTTATATAATACTTTATAATTAAATATATGGTTACGCTAGTAGCAGATTTTGTTATTTTCAAAATCATTGTATGGATTTTCAAATCTAATTGTAAGTCCTATATCATATTATATTATGGTACCTGTAATTTGCATATTATACCGGCTGCCAACAAAATCACTACTAAGAGTTTTATTTTCTTGAATAAAAACGTATCGCCTTAAAATTTAAGGATAATATATTGTGTCATCAGATGCCGCTTTTGTGTTCCAGTTTAACGAAAGTGGCGTGACTTTTAAAATTTTAAATGAAATACTATAATTTTTCAAAATGCGAATTCTACAAGCCATTCCTAATATAACACCTATATTATATCCTATACCTATGTTTGTTTGCTTTTAGAAAATTGCAATTAAAAATGTCTAAACTTCCACTCCTTAAAGACTCTAGAGACATAATAATACATACTCCTTCCGGCTTTACCGGAAGTGCTGCAAAAATTTACTTTCTTAATAATATAAATTCAAAAATATTTTAATGGCACGCTCTGTATTAAACATTAGATTTTATTTTAAGGCAATTTACAAAGGCTGAAGGCCTAAGTACTAACATACCGTAATTGTCTTATTTAATTTTTTATATTAAAAATATCTTTCTGAACATTTTTGTTTGTGGTAATGTTAGTCTAAATTTAATATATTTTATATATGCACATAAGGTTTATTGTTGATATAGTTATATCTGCTATGCTATAAATTCTTGGATGAAATTTGTAACTCGTTTCTATTCTGAGCCTTATTTTAAATTATATTATATGTTGGTACTTCTAACTTGCATAATATATTAAAATATGTAGTGCATTATATTATATCTAATGTGCATAATATGTAATAATATGGAGTTCATTATGTTGAATCTAAGTTGCATAATATTATAACAGAGTTCATAGTTTGTTGCTTTTTTTTAATTTGTGAATGACGTTTACAATAAGCATAGGAACCGTTTTATCACAAACTTAATTATAATCAATATAATTTACCGATGAAATTTGTTCTTTTATGATATAAATAAAAAAATATATGTATTTTATAATCTGAGTAATAATGCTGATAGTGCAAAAAAGAACAAGTGGAGTGAATGCATTTTATTAATTCTAAATTTAAATCTCGTGTTTATTCAAAAATATTTAATATTGCTTAAAATGCAAAACTCAATTTAGTTTTAACTGACTGAAAAATTTATTGCTTTTGGCCCGCATTCAACACTTTTTTGCTCTGAATGTAGTTCAAAGCACGTTTAGCTAATTTTAGTGCAGATTATTTTTAAACTGTGTTTATTTCTGCAGGATTTATGAAAAATATGGTTACAAGTTGGTATATATCTTTTAAATAAGCAAGGCGAGGTGAGATGTAAAGTTTAAATAAATATTGCGTGTAATATAAAACATACTTCGAAATTAAAATGTGTTTACATAGCTGTTGCAAAAGCTATACTGATGCATATAAAAAACGAGGGATGTGCTAAAAATTTTTGAATACTAAAACGCTAAATATAGACATATTCTATAACTTTTGTGGCCGGCAATTCATCTTTAAAGCACCAAACTGTTGACCGCCTTTGGTTTCAGGATCTTAATAATACATCCATGATTTATCACCAGTATCGATATTAAGAAACGATTTTGCTATGGTCGTTAGCATTTTTTTAAATTACGAATTTAGATTTAGTCCATCAGCTTCTCAAATGAGGCACCTTTCTTGAACATTGTTAAGTGACACGAAGGAGATCTTTAATGATTGTTTGCACAGCTGCCGATGTAATTTCCAAATTCTGCATAATGTCGTAGTATGTCACATGACGATCTTTGATGATAGGTTTCTCCCTCTTAAATTTAGTATACTATTCGCAAATATTAATGATCTTTATTTTGTAGACTGTTTAAATGGAGAACAAATTCGTAAGAGCAATTTTATGTTTAATTATGGTTTGTTGCCTAAATATAAAGAACTAAAGAGTGCTAATAAACTCAGGCTTGTGTTTTTCAGAACGTGTTGAAATCTATGCATTTTTAGCAAAAATGTATAAAACGTTTTCTTTTGTAGAAAATAAAACTTCCTATCGGAACCACACTTTTTAAAGTTAAAAAGACCTTTTTTTATTGCAAAATAGATGCAAAAAAAAAGAAAAGTTTAAAAATCAAAAAACCATTTCTGTTGCTTTTTTAGATTGCTTCAGAAAAAAGAAAACTGACGTCAAAACCTTTAAAAAGGTCGTATCTAAAAATATTTTCATTAAAATTTGGGAGAACATATTTTTTAAATTATTGTGCCTTGTTGTTAGCTTCATTAATTGTGTATTTTTGTTATGAATTTTATATATAATTTATTGTCAGCAGTGTATATTGTATTTTTTTAATGAACCTTTATATATAAGTTTCTTATGTTAGATATTTATAGCTTTAATTTTTCTTTAGTGTAGATGATTGTTTTTGCATTCCTAGCAAGGTTGTATGTAAGAGTAGTCCCAGCGACTAAATATCGCCTTGCTTTGGATTGCGGTCTTTTTCTTTGTGAAAAACAAATATTCTTTGTTATATTCATGTTGTTGTTCATTAAACACGATGATTATTATATTATGATTTTTTAAATTTTACAACAACCTTTCATCAATTTTTGAGGATTTTTTTTTGTTTTTATTATAAACAAAAAGTATTTTTATTAAAAAAATGGTATTATAACGTTAGTTATATTATAAAACATCTAATAATCATAATTGTTAATCAGAGCAATGAAAAGGATTTATAATTAATCCACTAAAATGGCTTAATGTCTGTTCCACTAGCTAGCGATAGCTTGTAAAGATTCAAAAGGCTGACAAGCAAGGTGCAGGAAATTTGATATTAAATGTTACATTTTTGAAAAGAGCGCTCAAGAGCAAATTACGAGAATGCAGGCAATCTTGAAAAATCTGAGAAAGACATAAAAGAACATATAAACCATGAAATAAACATTGCTTTTAATATCCAATTGTTTTTACGTAATTCAAATAAACTTTTGTTACCTTTTTTATTAAACATAAAACTTTTGTTTTTATTAATATAAAACTACAATGATCTTTTACGTCAAAAGCATTTATAGATTTTACAAAAACTTAAAGTATGTATGGTACATTATTTTATAATTTAAATAAAGTTATAAAACAAGTTGTTTTTTAGATAAAAAATATTTTTGTTTATAAAAACTAAAAATAATCTTATACAAAAGAAAAATCGGCGAAAATTGATAAAACGTTGTAATATTAAAAAAACCATATATATATATATATATATATATATATATATATATATATATATATATATATATATATATATATATATATATATATATATATATATATATATATATATAATATTAATAAACTTTTAATTTTGATTAATAAGAAAAAATAACCCGATCATTCTTGACTGGTTTTCCCCCAACCAACCCGGCTCGGGGAAAAAAAAATCTAATATTGCATTAAAAACCCCGGGAAAAATTAAATTTTACATAAACTTGGGGCCAAAAATAAAAAAACTTTTTAAAAATATTACTACTTAACTCTTTTCCAAAAAAATTTTAACCCGTTTTTTTTTAATACAGCAATAGGGGATCAAAATGACAGGGTAATAACGGCATCCCCCCGAAATGAGTGCATTTATTAAAAAATCCTCCTTTTTTTTAATTTTTTTTTTTTGTATGTCAGATTTTAATGAAAAAATTCTAACACGTCATTTTAGGTTTAGTTCCCGCTCCTTTTTCCAAAGAAAAGGTTGCCTATCTAGCCTCAGAAAGTTATAGATAAAAATCTAAATAAAACAAAAAAACCTTTTTAATATTTAAATTTGTTTTTTGCATTTATTTTATAAAGGGATTTTTTAACTTTACAATGTGTCATTCCCTTTAGAAAATTTTATTCTTATCAACAAAGCTCTGTAAATATATTCTAAGAATTAAGAGATTTCGAGATACTATTAAAATAATACGAAATTGACACCGTTCTAAAAAACGCAAGCCTAAACTTAATACAGGGTGCCGAAAATATAACTGACTTATTTAAATTGCGCTCCATTTTAAATACACGTATTTCTCAAGGTGGCGCCGTTGTAGTTGTTTAAAACACATTGTCGAATTCATCATGGAGTGCTACACGATTCCGCAACGCGTCCGTATTGTTAAAACGTTTTATTTAAATAATGAGTCGATAATTGCAACTATTCGGAATCTACGACAAAATTTCGGTCGAAATAATGTGCCCAGTATCAACACCATTCGCCAGTTAATGCGAAAATTTGAACAAACTGGTAAAGTTAAAGACTTGCCAAGGCCAGGCCGTGTTCGAACTGTTCGTACGGAAACAATTAAGAGGTTGGGAATGTCTAGTGGAGCACTCTGAGACCTCTACCAGACATAGTTCTCAAGACCTGGGCATTCGTCGCACTATTAAAAAAAAACCTGAAATTACGGCCATTTATTTAACCCAAAAACTACAGCCTAGAGAGCATAAAAACCGCCGACAATACAGTCATGCAATATTACAGCTTAATATCCAAAATAACTATTTTTACCGAAACGTGATAATGAGGGATGAAGCTCACTGTGATATGAACGGATTTGTTAATAGGCAAACCACTTCATCCTCGTCGAGTCACAGTTTAGTGCAATGTTTGGTGTGGAGATATCATCGGACCTTACTTTTTTAAAAATGCTGCAGATAATTCTGTTACTATCACTGGCGAGCGCTACCGTGATATGGTGCAAAACTTTCTGGCTTATTTTATTTAATTTCACAAATATTCAAGAGTTAAACCAGTCAGTTATATATCGGCCATCCTGTAGTACTTTGCATTTTTTTACCCAAAAATCATTAACAATATAAAAATTACTCCTATAGGTTAAGACCATTAAAAGCATTAAAGACATATTTTTATTTTAAATTTTTTACCCTACAAAATGCAAATCAAAAAATCTAAATATAAATAAAGTAAATATACAGACGAAATACATTATTATATTAATACAGTCGTATACTTATGTCATTTAATTGTAAATAACCTTTATATTTATTATTTTTTTAAATCAAACTTTTGGATATAATATACTTTGGATTATACTAGACAATGTTTTGGCTGCCCCTATATGCCTAACTATTTTATCTAGTCTATACAAGTTTTTTTTTGTGGGGAATTTCGAGATTTCTTGGGAATGCACTGTAGCAATTGCTTAAAATTTTCAGTATTAACCTTGTAAGCAAGCAAATAAAAATAAGATGAAATCCGCTTTTTAGCTCGTATTAGACCCTCTTTGCATTGGATGCTAACAGGCAGCTTTTAAGCATTAACCTATTTAACGTCACTTTTTATTCTGGCTTTTGGTCGCCTATGATTATGGTATTTCTACCTGCCTTGCTAGCTATGAGCGAAATATTGTAACCGCACCTCTAGATCTTTGCAGATCTTTACGTTTTAGGATCATAAAGATACCTACATACATTTTGGAATTCTCAGAAAAACTTTGGCCTTTTATGGATTTTCTGCTGTGTGTGTGTGCGGTGCGTGCGTTTGGGGGCGTGCGGGGCGTGGGGGTGGGTGTGTGTGTGTGTGTTGTGTGTGTGTGTGTGGGGGATTGTGTATTCCTATGCCAAGAAAGTTTAAAGGGTTGGAAGAATGGATCAAAAGTCCAGCCCAGTATAAAAATAACTTGGGAGTTCCCCCGCCGATTCTGTGAAATAACAAAATTCACGAAATATTTGGTTTTTACACACTGATAAAAAAAGGTAGTTGGGGCAAACATTATTTTTATGAGAGCTGGAGACCGTTTTGGCGGGGCGCGCGGCGCGTGGAAACTATATCCGCGTTGAACCATCAACCCGTCGCCGTCTCATCATTCTCATTTTCGTTGTGGTTTGTCCCCTTTTGGCCTTATTACTTTGGATTGTTTTTTTTTTGTGTGATTATATTTTGTGGTTGCAGAATTTTTTTGGATTGATAAAACCTTCTTATTTTAGTGATTAGTGTTTATTAAATTGTACTATAATTTTTGTGTTTATTGTTTGTTTTAAATATCGTAACAAAATGACGAGGTTTATGGTTTTGTCTTGCAAACCAAGGGTACCAACCGGCATTTTTACTTTAGGTAAGTATTTATTATATTTAAATTAGATGCTTCTTATGAGACGTAACGTTAGGTAACCGAATAAATAATAATATATCAATTATGAATAATAGAAAATAAAAATTTCATAGGAAATAGCAGTGAGATAAGTAAGGCAATCTTAACTATCTTTTAGATGATATCCACAATGTTTGTGTATTTCTGTGGATTATTAAAAAGAAATAAGGTTTACATTTGGTACTTTTATTTCATTTAATAATTTAGTTCATTTCTTTAAAGGATAAAAATTATTAATTACTGGGCAGAGGAGGCAAATTTTAATATATACAGGTCCCTCTAATTGAACGAACAAAAAAAGAACAATTTTATGTTAAAGTTCCTTTTTGCTTTTTCTGTATTTGTTTAAAAAGAAATTAAATTTTTGGTTTCTTAATCTTACATTATCAACTTTTTAAGCTCGACATACTGTAGACACATGATATTTAACGGATACTGTTACAATGGATACCTAGGTACCAAAGATTACTAAACATTTTTAACCACTGTTATTCTGTCCCATGAATATTTGTTATTAGTGAAAAGTATATGCCTAAAAAGCAGTTATAAAAATTTTCACTTTTTAATGTACAACCAGAATCTTAGGATTAGATTAAACTCATTTACACTATCCTGCCCTTCTTTTATCACAAAATTGGTGATAAGTACATAAAACTATCATACAATGTTTGAAATTTATTTTAAAAAATCGTGTTTTTATTTATTTCCAAGATTTCCCACATTTTTTCTCCCCGGAAATCTGGCAATCCTAAACAATACTGTAATGATTGATTAAATCATGAACGAAATTAGCTCAGTTATTAACTTTTGAATGTACTTAATTAAATTTAATTACTTAACAACTTTGGGGTTGTACACAATATGCGTGTTTAAAAATAAATTTATATCTTTATTTTCTTCGTAGTGCCTGCCGGTCTCTGCCTGTGTCAGACATATAGCAGATGTTCTTAACTTCTCTGAACTACTTTTAATTATCTGTAAAGTGCGTCTTAAAAGTAATACGTGCATTAAAATAATTGACGTAAGAGTCACTTTTATTTACACCTATTTATTGGTTGAATTAAAACAAAAGGGATGTCATAATATTTGTTATATTTTTTAAAATGATTATTTATTTCTCTAGAATGGCCGTTATATACAGGGTCATTGAAGTACTGAACAGGGTCATATTTGTGTTTTGACTCATATTTAAAAAATGTGATATAGCAATATTGTGTATTTCCGTAAAATCTTAAACGATACTTAAAAAATTAATTTAATTAATCAAAAGAGATACGACACTAACATTTTCTTAATGGGGCACCTTATTTATTGTTTCATTTTTGAAAACGTCTCATTTTTTAAATACATTTTGATAAAAAGGATTTCATATTTATTTTTGCAACAACAGAATAAATTGATTTTATATGAAAAACTATCAATACTTTTTCTTTTTGTGGCGGTGTGTATCCATTTAGCGCTGCTGCTGCGGGCGCACTGAATGAATACGCACAATCTCAGAGAGCAAAGTAGTGCGTGTTTTATCATCTTAAAATGTGGCCACTGGAGGATAGTAAGCCCAAAAGACATTCAGTTTCCGGCAGCGTTGCCGATGGATTGAAAAGTTAGTTTAGTGAATATCTACCTACGAGGAAGCTGCCGTTTGTTAAGTAAGAAAACATGTGTACGGGAGTTTTTGATTAATAGTAAAATAGCCAAACTTGCTGTTTCGAGAGGATACAAAACTGTAAGTTTTAATATCCTATATATGGTTTTTTATATATATATATATATATATATATATATATATATATATATATATATATATATATATATATATATATATATATATATATATATATATATATATATATATATATATATAACCATTGCCTATTCGGGTCTATTATTTTAAACTACAATATATACGTACTCTTTAGGAATGCTGCGCCAGTTCGCTCAGAGCCCGGAGCCTTATAAATTGCTTATTTTAACTGAATAGCCAAGTTGTGCTAACAAAGTCGTTTGTTTGCGCACTTGGATATGCCAGTCGGTTGTAACAAAGGTCAAATGTTTCGGGGCCTACCCATGAACAAGATGCCTAAACGTATTATTTTGAGCTGTACAGTTAACAGCATGCAACTTATATTTTATCCTATATACTTAACCCTGCTAGAGTATACACAAACAATGTTAAGGGCAGTTTTTAATTTCGATCTTTGAGACTAGACTGCAATAAAATATTAGGCTTAAAAATGTAAAATGTGTTTTTCTTCTTTTGTTTTCTTTGTGTTCTTGTAGTGCAATACAGTTTTAAAGGACGTGAGCGAGCTTGTGCCCTGTCATATTTCTTCATTTTTAGGAGCAGTAGAAATTGATTAAAAAAGTAAAGGCCCCCAAGGCCTAACGGTTTTTAAAAAGTTTCTCTTCAATTACTTTTTTTGCCATTTTTTTGGGTTTTTTTAAAAACGACGAGAATTAAAACTAAAAAAACTCATTTTTTGAGTTGTTTTGAAAAGGTAAATATTTTATTTTAAAAAAAACTTGGTTTTTTTATTCGGCTTTTTTTTTTTTATAGAAATTTCTGTCCAAAAATTCATAGTTTAAGTTTTTCAAACCCATCCCCCTTGAAAAGACAGGATCTGAATATTGGGAAGAATTTCCGTTTGATAATCATATATTTTTAGGGCTTAAAATTTTAAAAAAGTTTATTACTCAAAATTAGGTTTAAAAAGATTGGTTTTTTAAAATAAAATTGTGTATATAAATTTTTTTAAAATAATTAATTAAAAAAATTTTCATCATTTACTAATGATAATGTTAAAGGGTGAAAAATTTGTTCCCATCATTTAAGGCGATGGGAAAAATTAAGGGGTTTTAAATATTTAAAACTTGACGATTTTTTTAAAAACGATTTAAAAAGTTATCACTTTAAAGAGATTTCTGAAACCTCATCTAAAATTTTGTCTTAAAACCCATCTAGATTATTTAAAAATAAAAAAACAATTTTTTTAAATTTTTTAAAAAAAAAAAAAATAATTTTTTTTTAAAAACTTTCTCCTTAAAAATTAAAAAAAACAATTTTCAACAGGTTTTTTGGGGAAAGTTATCTACAAAGAATTCCCCTATGGGACGTATTTTTGGTTTTAACGGGAAAATATCCTTGAAATTCAAGACAAACGTATTGAAGTGTACCTACTAAAGACGATGAAAACGGAATGTGTGGGCAGAAATTTATTCTTGAAAAACAAAAAAATGCTGTTTTAAAAAATAAAATAGTGTTCTTAAATGGATATTGCTTATTCTTTTGGTAAGTAAAATTTTTTTTAATTACAAAAAAAAAACCAAAAAATTATTGATTTTTTTTTTCTTAAATTTAATATTTGTTTGTATGTAAATGAATGAAACCAAAAAAAAAAAGGAAAAAATATTGAAACCCCCTTCCCCTTTAATTTTTTTTGGGGTTTTCAAAAATTAAAAATTTTTTTTTTATTTTAGCCCCTCCCTTTTAAAAATTTTTAACCCTGTATAGACATAGAGGTTGAAAAGAATTGGAGGAATGATTCATCCCTGTCTTATATTTTCTTTATTTGGAATTCTGGTATGTTCTAATTTGGGAGACATATTTTAGCATTCCTGTAGAAATTGGTAATAATTTGTAAGTCTATATCATCTAGAACCATATTATGCATAAATTTCGTAAAAAGGTCATGTAACTTTCAAAAATAACCCTAAATTTTTTTGATGATTTTTCTTTTATCCCAAAGGTGCTTTTTACTTCTAAGCTTTACACTCTGTATGCATTTTAAATTAGTCTAAACTTTAAATACTATTTCTATATCTGGGAAATAACTTCTCCCACAACTTTTACCATTTTACATTTTTTCCAAAGATTTTCATTCGCCTTATTAATAATCCCCCTTAACCATAAAGCTTCTTCATTCTGTCCACCGACAAGCTGTAGGGAATACCAGAACCTGTTTCTAAATTCCACTAACCTAAAAACTAAACTAATTACTTTTGTAATTTGTACGAAAGATGGTGCTGGCTTTTTGTAATAAGGATTTAATCATAGGTTTTCATTGTGATCAGTCAGTGAAAAAATAATCGATTTTTTGAAATTACACTTAGATATCTTTAATAAGTACATTTTTTTCATATTCTGGATAAAGCCAAATTATCTTAATTTTCTAAATACATTTTCATGGAATTTAAAAATAATCTGACAATCTTCCTCTGTTAAAAATCATAGCCTGTTTGAAAAAAAGTTCCCCATTTAGAAACATTAAACCTTTTTTCATTCTTGATTTGAGTCTGAGAAGACACCGTATAGCTTATCAATGACCGTACCCTTACAACAAAGCTTTCTTTTCTTGCCCACCGACTAGAGGAAGAGGACCTGTCGCTCTTCTATAGGTATTTTTACGGCTTTGATACAAGAAGTTAGCCAATATTGTTCCTTTCCTAACAGCTTCCAATTGTAACATAAAGTACTACTTTTATGCATCCCATTACAATCTATGTGGATTGTCCCGAAACTTCCCACTGCGTTTCGCCATCCCTAGAGCCTCTAGGTCGTGGAACCATCTGCTCGCATTAATATTTTCCTCTCCTCCAAATCTTTAAGTCCCGTTACTAAAGCCTCCTTTAATTACGATAGTTGTATTTCTTTCCTTGTGAACTGACTGTCCTAAGATAAAGAAAAATTAATCACTAAAATGCATACAAACTGCCAACGTTTCAATGTACTTAAAATAAGCTAAAAAAATCAGTCAACCTTGAACCTCAAAACATGCAACTAAAAAAAAGTTGGGGCATTTTTAAAAAAAAAATTGGGCCGTTTGAAAAAAAAACATAAAAAGTGAAAAAAATTTTTGGGGGTCTTTGCTTTTTTTAATGCCGCTTCCCCAGGTGTCTGTAATAATGGAATTATAAAAGAAAACCCCACCCAAATAAAAATTAAACTTGCTACTTTTTATGTTTTTTTCTTTTTTTAAAAGGGAACCGAATTTTCCTTTGATAATTATGTTAAAATAAAAGTGGTCTAACCCACGTGTTAACACAAAGTTACACCACGTCAGAAATTAGTTTTTTTGATTTTTGATATTTAAGGTGTTTTTTTGTAATATCGAACGCGGAAATTGGTTACGAAACAAAGAGATTGTCTTTATGGATGTACAGTGCACATAGTGATTAGGGAGGATTATTTTTAAAAGTGGGTAGGTAACGTATTGTTTTCCACCAAACCTTTATTTTTTGCAAATATAAAATATTTTTTGGAAATAGCAGCTACTTCCGCACATCATAAAGCAATTTTTTAAAATCAGTCATTATGCCTATTCTGTTGGGTTGCCTAATAAAAGGCGTTCGGTAACTGATTACTTATTGGTTTCATAACCTTGTTTGTTGCAGTTTTAATTTACTTAAAGAATATTGCAGGTATATTTAATATTACTTTGCAACAGAGAACATAATATATAGTATATCGCACCGTAAACACTCAGTCATATCTCAAAAATTAACATTTTTCAGAAGAAAGAGAAAAAGACGAGCGAGTCCTTAAATTAATCTTATAATGGGTTTTTACCGTTTTAAATAAAAAATTGACAAAAAAAGAAGTTTATTGGTTCTGTATCAAAATCAAAATGGTCTAAATAATGGTCAAATTTAATTTTAAAACTTTTTGATTTTTTTAATAATTGAGATATGACTGTTTCTGACAAAAAAATGGAATATGGAAAGTAAACAAGGCTCTTTAAGTACATCATTTATTTTAAGATAATTACGTAAATATTTTTATAGAAAACTTGATACTTAGAAAAATTCCATAAAAAAAACAAACCTAAACTTAATTAGTATTAATTAATCACAAAATACATGTCTGGCTTATTAATGGCCGTTTGTACGAGTTCCACTTCAGTTAAGGTGGAGCTCCAAGAGATTGTCTTTGTTGCACTGTTGACGGTTCAATACTTAAAGTATACCAAAGGGATACTTATGTTAAGTGGAAGAATTTTTGGCTTAAGAGGAACTTGGGAAAAAAGACAAAGTTACTAACCTAAAAAATGAGTAAAAATATAGTAAAAAGCGCCCCATATTTTTCCCAACAGGAAAAAATAATCACACATCACACTGAATATTATATTTTGTTATAAGGCCTTGTCAAAAAATTTATGAAGGCAGCCTTGCCGCTCGACCGTGCGATCAAGTGTGCGAAAGAAAAACAAGAATAGGAGTATTACCTTTTTCTCCCGTTCCACATGCCTAACTGGTCGGCGAGAAGGGTATGTACCCCGCTCTGCTTGCTGATTGGTGGGCGGGGCACATACTCCTCCCTGCCTACCAATCAGGCACGTGGAGCGAGAGAGAAAGGTAATACTGGTATTCTTCTTTCTCTCTCGCACACTTGATCGCATGGCCGAGCGTCAAGGCTGCTTCTATACCTAATGGCCTGGAGACAAAAAGACCAAACTTGGGCAAACATAACATTTTATTTAATTCTTAAACTGTAGAAGAATATTTCAGGTTGAAAGAATCATAGAAAACATTTATAATAACAAAGTAAATTCGTCGCCGAAATCCATGAATAACAACCAATTTTAATTCAACAAGATCTAAATCTTCATTCCCAACACCCATTTTTAATACAATTTTTAAACACACACACACACACACACACACACACACACACACACAAAATAACATAAATGAAAATAACGAACTAACGTTAAAATATTTTTACAGACAAAAACTGGAGAAAGTTACTAAATTTGGCAAAGTTGCCAGTTATACCCACAACTTAGCTAAGTTTTAACTTAAGTAAATCATTGTAATTCATCCGATCCTTAAGGTTCGCTTTTTCTTTGTGTGATATTTAGTTATGCATTTGATTTAAAGCGAACCTGTGTAAACGGCCATAAATCTACGAAATGGCACGAATGCAGCTTAACTACAAGGTTTTATTAACCAGAATATTATTTGGTAAAGTATAAAGAAAAAGATGTAATAAATTTTTCTTTTTGTTTTCTTTAATTATTGCTCTTTCCATATATGAACCTACTACACGCAAAGGTTTTTCCTTCTCCAAGCTAAAAAATGGGTTGGTACTAATTGTGGCTATAGTAATTAAACTTAAATATCATACAACCGGTAAAGGCTAAAGTGAGACTGTTAAGGAACAGAGGTACTTCAAATCGCTTAAGCACAACAAGGACGACAACGACGACGACACAACTCTATCTAGCAGACAGTTGGTTAACTTTCGAAATATGTCACTTTTAAAATGGTTAGTAAAAAACAAAACGATTTTTTTATCTTAAAATTAAAGAATCAAGTATATTATCAAAATTTAAAATAAACATTTATGACATGAGAGGTCAGGGTCTCAAGCTCAAATTCTGAAAATTAACCCCAGAGCAATATTTTTGCCTTAAGATTAGTTTTTATTTTTAAAGTTTGGACACAACAATTTAATCCCTTCAAAGACGCTGTGAGAAAATAGATAAGTGTATTCATTTTTGGGTAGTTTTCAAAATCTGGAGCCTGATGTGATTAAACGATCATGTATCGATTTGGATTTGGCTTAACAAATTTAACATGAAGGAAACGTATGCAAAGGTATTAATGGTCTTGATTTGCATAATGAAACTCTGTCATACAAAGTTCTTAACCCAGTCTCAGACATTAGCAAAATTCGAGACTTGCCCATAGATATTTTAAATTACATAACAAAGAAAAATTTACAGTTCTTGTTTCCAAATCTATTTATAGCCTTGAGGATATTCTTGACCCTACCAATTTCGGTGGCATCTGGCGAAGAAAGTTTTTTAAAGCTAAAGCTTATAAAAAATAATTTAAGAACGTCGATGTGCCAAGAAAGGCTATCAGATCTGGCAGTCATTTTAATTGAAAACAAAATTTGTGAAGCCATTGGTCACAATGAAATGATCAATGAGCTTGCATCTGTGAATGCACGACGTGTCATGTTGTAATTTCAATTGTATTGTGTATTATTTACTAGAGTTTTTTGGCGTTGTAAGTATCTATACGTTCTGTCATTGTTTCAAGTAATATTGCAAAATACTTTGTTAATTTGCGAATTGAGTGTTTTCTTTCTTACTGTTAACTTGCATATTTTATTGTAATGACCTTCTTCCTTTAATGTGATTTTGAAAATAAAACTTTTTTTCAAACTTCGATCGTTTTATTTTTGTTTTATCTATTAATTATATTAATCACATCACAAGAACATGTTATGATGTTAGGCATCTTGAAATCATAACTTGGGGGCGCACAATCAATCATGCACGCATGCGCTCACCACCCCAGAAACGGGTCTTGGTATAAAGAGAAGGTCTGCTTGACCTTAAATGTAATCGAAAGAGGAAAACTAAAAAGGGTAGAATTGGCTGCAAATTGGTGCAAAGGGTTGAGTTTTTCCTTTAAAGAGAGAAAAAAATTGTCTTTTAATGTCTATGGTGGAAAATGATTATTACAAAAGTTTTGTTTGATATTTTCACTAAGATCCAAAAAGATTTATGGCGTTTTGTTTGTTCGATTGTTAAAATATTTTTTGGCATGTAAGATAGTTTAATTATATGGGCTTCTTGCGTCGATTTTTAGGGCTATAGTTTTGAAGACACTTTTTATGGTTTTAAATTTTTAAATGTTTAGTTACAGGATTTAGAAAACCACAGTTTATGATTTGAAGATTTGTGGTTTTTAGTTTCTTATTATATGTTTTCGACAGGTATCATACTTCTAGATAACATACTTTTTTATATAATTATTATATTATAGTTTTTAAAATTATATATAAAAAGCCTAACGGGGACAGTATTTGGTTTATTAGAACAATGTATTTTTAGTTGGGATGAAATTTATTCAATAATTTATTTAATCTTATCACCGATAATTTGCCATATAAGTTTGAACAACAGAAAATATAATGCTTATTGATATTTAGTCTATTGTGTAAAAACTGTGTGCTTACTTTAACTGTCACTAAGGTAAAAACAAAAATATTTATTTAATTTTAAGATTATATTTTAATCTAATTTTTTTATCTACAATTCTATAAGATGATATAATTTGTTTTAAAATATAGAATTTCCAGTTCACCACTTTAAAAATAAGACGAAAGTAAATTTTTTATCTTTTAATGTACCTTTTTTTCTTTTCCCTTCTTTCTAAATATTTTGAGTTCAACCAGCAACTAAGAACTTGAGAAAATCAGGGCATCCAGGAAAAATCAAATTCATTTGTCTTTTGTTTTTTATCGCTTTTCTGGACGGATTTATTGACACCAAACAATTACACTGTTTTGCCACAAAATAAATAATTTACTAGGTGTATTTTGGAATCAGTCATACCTTAATACTAGAATTCTGTTTTAGGATATGCTAACGAGCCACCCTGATTCACTTATGACCATAAATAGAATTTTGAAAACTTTTTCTCTGTCTGGAGAAGCCGTCAAAAATTAAATGACGTTCAAATTTATTTTTGGACACAAATTAAAATTAACCGTTTTAACGTATTCACGGCACACTAAATTGATATTTAAAAGAAATAAATGATTTACAGCAGAAATGTCAAAAAATAACGTATGAGGTATCATTGTATTCAGAGTGTCGTATTCTATCGAAATAAGAAAAAATATACCGATGGCGCCGTTTAAAATTTGAAAGTACATTTCCTGAAAAAACTGGAACTTATTCAAAACTATTGAATACATTTTTTTTTAATCTTAAAAGTAAATAAAGTTTTACAAGGAGGAACCACCTCTGAAAAATACGCGTTATTATCAGACAATTTAAAATCGCGTTATTAGTGGTATAGTGGTCGGCTGTAAAAGAGTAGAAGTTTATAAAAGTGACGTCGTCAGTAGACATTTCCTCCGTTTTTGTTTAAAGTTTTTGGACATGGTTTAAAGCCTAATTACTAATGTACCGTGGGTACCCAGATATTTTTGTTTCGTTAACTGTATATATTTAAAATCTCTTTATATTATACATTTTTTGTTGGCATAAGCGATTTTGCCAGATTTTTTCTTCATTTCCTTACAAACATCAGTTAATTGTAATAATACAATTATAAGAAAATACTGAAAAAGAATAATTAAAAATATAAATCACTACTTAGGAATGGGGGCCATTTTCCACAATAACCTTGTAACACTTTTTAAAAAATAAAATTGGTTAGTTAGGTAAGTTATTTAAAATAGGTATGACAAGGAATATTTTTAAGGGTGATTTTTTTTTGTTGCACCTCAAGATGTTACTTACGCAGAAAATTATTGCAATAATATATTTTTATTTTTAGGACTCGTGATTGATTCCTTGGGGCCTACTAAAAATGACCACTTATAAAATTATGGATCCAGTGCTACAGGCAATTAACAAGAAATTTGTAAGTTTAGACACCAACGAGGTCAAAGATAATAATGAAAGACTTGTAACCACCCTATGGAATTTAATAAGGATCTTAAAAATGGACCCGCTTTTTGAAAAGCTCTTTGACAAACCGTACTTTGGAGGAAGCTACTATGACGCCCTTAAAGTTGGAAAACCGGATGAGTTTGATCTCGATTTACTTTTCGTTTTACCTAAAGTATGTGAAAATCATAACAATCCCAAAAAAATAAGTTGTGGTTGTGTCAAAGTTATACCGAGCAACAAACCCGGATTTTTTTGGATTCAAGTTGAAAAAGGGTTCTGCCCTTCTTTGGACAGATTTATTAAAGATACATATTTACAGACAGATCTTGTTTTAAATTGGATGAAGGGTAAAATTATGATCGCTTTAAATACACTTCGCAGTTCAGATTACAGGTTGTACAACTATTCATATTTTTCGGAATCGGGACCAGCAATAACCTTAAAACTTGAAGGAAATTTTGGCCACATGGATGTAGATTTGGTGCCCGCTTTTAAATTTGGTTCTGAGTATTGGCCTAAGGAAGGTTTTCGAACAAATCCAACTGATAAAACCGATTATTTTCTTGTACCAAAGAAACCTAAGGACATGTTCTATAAAGAACGTTATTGGCGACCATCTTTTCAGGATCAAGAAAGGCTGCTAATAAAAGGAAAGGAACGGCTAAAACCTTCACTAAGGTTACTAAAGAAAATGAGAAATAACTTAAATCAGGCAAAAATATCCAGCTACGCGCTTAAAACCATTGTTTTGTGGGATCTCGATACAAGTTATTTTAATTGGAACGAGTCACTAAGCGATGTATTTATGAAATTGTTAGAAAAATACAAAGACAGCTTGCAGAAGAAAAGAATTGCATATTACTGGAATAAAAACAACAATTTATTAGACGGTATTAATCACATTACTTTGGAAAACCACGAAAATGAGGTTTCTAGGCTAATAAAAAATATTAACGATAATTATAAGACAGATCCCTATGTCGTAGCCAAAGTCATTTTAAAAGAGGGAACACCGGAGTACAACATGTTTATAAATGAATGTAAACAAAATATTTCTGAAAGTAATATGCCTATGGCTTCCGTAAGTCGAGATAGCTCTTATTTCACGTTTGATCCGAGTGATAGTAGTTTGACTAGACGAAGTACTACCCAACAGACTTTAGATAACAGTTCTAGTGGTTGGGCTACACTTGGCATATTAGCAGGAGGAGCTGCAGTTTTGGTAGGGTCTCTCGTATTAGGAAATCTTAATAGGAATAACGGAAACCAGAATCGGTAACGGCATTATTTCTTAAGTATTCCCAGCATTTCTTTAATCAGTGTTTTTAGTATAAGAATAATATTGTTTATATAATTTAATATTTTAATAAATAACGTTAAAAAATAGATCGCATCATGCTTACCTCCCTATTACCTTTATTTAAAAAAAAATGTTTTTCTAAAAACAAAAAAAAAGTTAATAGCTGTGGCGAAGTCAGCAGTTAACTTAGAGCCAATGCCGACTAACCCATCCCTCTATTTGTTGGATGCTCTTGTCCCGATAGTAACATCAAATGAAATTGCTAGATTTATTACTCCTTGTACTTGTTTACATGACTCTTCTGCCTTCCTAAAGTGAATTTTAAAGATATCTTTTTCTTAATAATAATTCTAGAGCACCCCAGTGAATGTTTAATAAGGTTAGTAAATAAACAAGACCACCTATATCTAAAAAAATATTCAGTATTTTTTCATCAATTTGAACAACAAAAAATATAATGGTTATTGATAATTAGTCTATTGTGTAAAAACTGCGTGCTTACTTTGGCTGTTACTAAGGTAAAACAAATATTTATTTAATTTTAAGATTATATTTTTAATATCTAAAACTCTGTAAGATGATATAATATATTATTTTTATAATATGGGATTCCCAGTTAACCACTTATATTTTAAAGATATCCTTTTGTTAATAATAATTAATCTAAAGCACCCCGGTAAATGTTTAATAAGTTAAGTAAATAAATAAGACCACCTATCTTAAAAAGAGCATCAAAAAATTATCCTTTGCTTAGTTGTTTTTAAGGTTATGGCAAAAGTAATTAATTTCCCAATTTTGAATAACACAACTCATTCACGACAAATAATAAGGATTCCTTCACAAAAGATAGACAGCAGATCTTTTTTTTAAGTTGTTTTACATAACTGAAAAAAGTATCTTAAAATATTTTCTCAGATCTTAAATTTTTGCCTTTCATTAGGTCTGGCAGTTACTCCTTAACAGAATTCCTTCCTGTGGTCTTCCACCTAAACTTTGTGCTTGGATCTTCAGTTTCAGTATCATAGATGGTCACTCTTTTAGCTTTAATCAAACCAATGGTTGGGTACTTCAGGCTCAGTACTGGTGGTAGACTCCATTGTTCACATTATCGATCTTTTTCCCTTCACGATTAACTTCATTTATAATTTTGCTGACGATAGTACCTTCACTCGAATTTTCGTTTTTTTCAAGCTACTCCCTAAGCCTGATTTAGAAAACAAGCGTAGCGAACTGCAAATATCTTTTTCACGGTACCTCCAATTAATACTAAATTGGGACACCAAAAATCGTTGACTTTAATGTCTTAAGCTACCCACACACATTTCGAAAATTCTTAGAGAAAAAAACTAAGCAGTCCTGGCCATAGGGGTTTTCGAAATGTGTGTGTGAGACACCGCAGTTTTATCGGACTGTGTAGGTCGTCGAATTTAGAATTAAAAACCCGTTTTATAATTCTGTGCAGGCCAAAACTGTAGAAAGTGGCGCCTTTTCGATAGATTTTTACAGTATTGGGATAACTACAAGAGATAGAGCAAATCTGAGGGCACATTCTCGAGTTCAATTTTTAAACAACTGCAACGGTGAAAACAGATCACAGCTAAGTTGGTTCGTTTTATTTATTTTTTTAAATAATTATTTTAAACGATTCAAAGGCATCTAGGTTTTTATCTAGTCTTTTAAAAATAGGATATCTAGCCAAATACATCTATAAAGCATTTGCATTTTACAAGGCGTACTTAATTAATTAAAATTAGGGATGAATAAAAAGGGGCAATTAGCTAATAACTTAAAAATAATATTAATAATTTGTATAAAAGTTATCAATCTAAGAGTTAATGAGTTTAGTGCAATGTAGATACATAATTTTATATAAGGTGTGCAAAATTTAAATCATATATGAGATGTTCCTTGATTTTTTTACAAATAAGTAATTTCCTTGAAAATAAATACAAAGTGTGTGGTATCAATAAATAGGTAATTTAATTGGGAAACAAATAGTAAAATATTATACAGGGTGTCATTAAAAGGCAACCACGTGTTAGATCTTTGGAACCGTAACTGATAAAAAATAATGAAGCACGCCACTGGATTTTATGTAAAATTCTATTTACATGTGCTGTTTACGATATATTTCTCTTTACTAACAACCAAGATAAAGTGGCATACTTAAATCGTCAAAATTTTAAAAAAGGCCCTATATCTCCGAGTCAAATCAAGTTGGCCGCGATATTTCTTTACCGTTGCAGTTGTTTCAATAATCGAACTCGGGAACGTGTTATCAGATTGGCTCCGTCTCTTGTAGTTTTTCCAATACCATGAAAATTCATTGAAAAAGCGCTTCCCTGTACATGCTAACCGAAGTGTGTGTCGATTTTTGACCCTTTTGACGCAGGCAATTGCGTCTCCCACTTTATTTATTAATTGCAACATTGTGATAAACAAATATCACGAATTTGTAAAAATGTTAATTGCTATTTATGCATCCGAACCGTGCATTTGATAGGGGAAGGAAAAAATGCATTTTTTTTACAGCTGTTGTTTATGCCATATCTTTCTACTGACAACCCTTTTCCAGCCTACTTTAGGTCAATTTATTGCTAATAAAATCCCGAGAATAGAAGTCCTTGTAGGTTATTCGTCAAAAATTTCTATCTTATAGGACCGCTTTGGTCCGGGTTCCGGGGAATGGAAACTAAATATGTTATAACTATTGACCCCTACAAATTAGCAGATTGACCAGAATAAAAGAAAGAAAAACGCCAAAAAAAAATTAAAATATTTACTACGTTTCAGTGCCATAGTTTTCAAGATAAAATTAATCTAATAATGAACTTAAAATTAAATATTATTAAAAACTAAAATAGTTTTAATTTTAATATAATAATTTAAGAAAATATGATACCTTTTTGCCAGAATTTACGACGTTATGTCATAAATGACATAATAATCTGTTATGACCAACAAATATTATTTAAAAAAGTTAAAATGGAAGTAAGTTAATTTATTTTAGTTTTTTTCAAAAACACCTCAGCATCAAGCAAAGGTAAGTATGTACCTATTATTAACATAATGCATCATATGTAAAAATAATAAATGTGTCATAACAGATTAATATATCATTTATAACATTCCGTTACAAATTCCTGATGAAAACTTTCCCGGAATTTCATAATTTGTTAAAGCTGAAACAGTTTTAATTTTCAATATTTATTAATTTATAGTAATGTTTTTTATTTATTTTCTGAGCACACTCAGTTTCTATACTCTAGGACCAGGACCGAAGCAATTCTATTTTGAAGAGTATACTGATATACATTTTTGGTGAGTGCCCAACAAGTACTTTTTAATGGAAAAATATGTAGAAAATAAAGAAACCCTATGTTCCTATTATGACGCCTCATTTAAATTGTTTGTTACTAATTTATCTAAAAATGGTACAATTTGGCAATAATTTTACTAATTTCTTCGTAATTAATAACTTTGGATTATAACATGTTTGCATAAACTCGCATGAACATGGTTTTCTAACTATTATACAAATATATTTATTAATTGCTAAAAAAAACATATGTCAAGTCACAAATATTTTATTGGTAAAAATGTGAAACAATTCTAATTCCTTTATCATATCAATTTAATTACGCTCAGTCTGATATAAATATCGCAAAACAATATAAATTAAGTAAAGTATTCTATCAAAATTATTTGTTAACTAGACGTGTTTAAATATAATTTTTTTGGTGAGTAAGTTTTACACCTATTTATATTTTTTATAACGGTTGTTGCATATTTTTTAAAATACAAGTAACTATTGGAGCTTAAAAGTAGAAAAACCCTGATTATAAACATTTTTAAAAAAATAATATGTGTTAAAAAGCAGTTGTCTCCTAATAAGAATATCTGGGGCCTATGTTTGTAAAAGTTATTTTTACAAAGAATTTGTAAGTTTTTAAGAATAAGCAAAAAAAACACACAATACATTTCGCAAACGCGATTATGTTCATATACAGTGTTTTTTAAAGACAGAGAAACGGGTAAATGTTTAAAACAACTATAGTTTAAATAAAATGGATTCTACTAGGAAAACAATATACCTTAATTAATACCGTAAATAAATTTTAAATAAAAAATAACCAATACATTCTGTAACTGAAAATCTCTACGTGCTTAAAAAATTTGGTTGTTCAACTCTCAATCAGGATGCTTTAAACTTCCATGTACGGCCATTTTAACATCAGTCGAATTTTTTTATTTTGTATTTGTAGGAATACGTTTTTTTCCTTGTATAATTTCTTTGTAAAATTTATAATATATTTAGATAATGAATATGGGGACCGGGAATACTTTGCGACATTGTATGTTTGTAAGTTTTTTGTTATAGTCTGTCTCAAAGTATGTCGCTATGGCTTTTGACGGGCAATACCCCAATAAACCTTTACCGATTTTATTACCTATTGTTGTTGGATAAAGCCATTATTTTATAATGGCAAGGAGTGTGCCAGGTATTTCTTGAGTATTGACCCTTAGGTATATAAATAATTTTCGAATACTGGGGAAACCTCAGTAAAATTTGACATGGAAAAAGCTTCATAAGGGGCCCATTCAAAAGAATGAAGAAAGAACTACTCAGACAAAGTAGGAAAAGACTTGTCATAACAGTAGGGTTACCAACAGGGCATGATAACCTAAGAGGACACCTACACAAGATAGGCACATACAATGGGGACCCAAGTTGCAGAATGTGCGACGAGGGGGAAGAAACAGCCTACCATATTCTGTGGAAATGTAAAGCATTGAATCACAAAAGACAGGCATTATTTAGGCAACCGGAAATGAGCCCACAGAAATATATCAACCAACCAGTCTCGAGGTTATACAGACTTGTAGAAGGAACAAGACTAATGGGAGGATTGGTATAAAAGATAATGGGGATTAGGCACAAAAATCCCAAGAGGCTTCGCTGCCTCCGGTAGTGAATCATGACGGATCCCAGAAAAAGAAGAAGAAGAAGATATAAATATTTCGGCTAGTATTTTAGTGGCAGTGTTGAATAACCGTTTTTACTGTGCTTTTCGAAAAAGTTGTTTTACAGAATATAACTGTGTCGCGTCGAAATCATTTGTAATTAGATGCAAAACGGGTTGTGAAAAATGTGTATGAAACTTTAATCAGTAGAGGACTGATTAAACAAGAAGCTTTAAAAGAAACCTGTCTCCTTACAAAAACGCCAATTTAATCGATAATGGATATTATTATTAGTGAAGAATTGAACAAAAGAAAAAACGCAGTGATTTTCAATCTCACCTTATACTGTCTTACGTCTTCCTCCGTATCACTGTATGTTTAACCCCATAGAGCATTTGTGGAACCAAGTAAAAGATCAGAGCAGAAAATGTTACACCCACTTTAAGTCCCAGTTTTATAAAATTGATAAAAAATGTAATTACTAACATACCAGTTGAGAGCTGGAAAAATTCAGTACAGCACATTATAAAAATTGGGGACTCTTACATTTTTATACAAAACAACATAAATCCTATTGTAATTAATCTCAATGATGACTCTGATAGTAAAACAGAATTAGATTTAGATATTTAGATTAAAAATGTAATTATGTATAGTTAATATAGTTATAAATTTATTAAAACTTTGCATATATTTAATTTCTTAATGTAATTTTAAGATTATACCTACCTAAATAAACAATAAATTATAAATCTTTATATTATTAGAGTCCTGTCCCTAATGTTCTGTCCTTTAATACCTACTGATCCGCAATTTTGTTGTTGTCGGCAGGTATAATCCATAAATAAAGGCAAACGCTAACACGGTATACTTTGAGACAAACTATATCAAAGGTTGGAACGGCATGATGAAGAATGGTTCGACTGACTCCACTATTTTATTGGCAATTTTTATTTTATTTTGGATGCAGTCGCCAACATATCATTTCGCGAACGTACTGGATTGCCATCCGGCCTAAATCTTTAAAGTAATCGCCCCTGCATTGACCAGTATTGTGGCTGATGATCGGCGAAGGAGTATCCGGTATATCTTTCTAGATTTGGTACTTTTAGGAATTGCCGTATTACCCATCTTTTTCATTCCAACAAATTGGTTTGTCCATTATCCAATTTGATATTTAAGAAAGTATTCTTTTTTCGTTATGTTTTAGTGGCGAAGGATGATGTATTTCTTACAAATATTTTAAATGATGTAGCTAGGTTAGGCACAGAATATAAAGGTCTATTTTAGGTCCCCTTTTTTATTACCTACTGATTTTTTTATACAGGGTCCTTCAAAAATCCAAAATACTGCAAATATCTTTCAGTATTTTTTTCAACAAACAAACAGCAAAAGCGAGCAGTGAGATATCTGTTTAAAGTTAAGTGCAGGGAACATTGCAAACCACTGTTTGTTAGTGGAAAATATTAACTATAATAGGAATTTTCATAGTGGAGACGGTCTGCCTTCTGCACAAAAAGTATAAAAATTTCATAGCACCTAATCCACAAAATACTCGAAGAGATGGACTCCCTCTGCCTATTCCCAAAACCACATTGACCAAAAGATCTATTTTCTTTGAAAGCATTAAAAATATAATCACATTCCAATTACATTTAGACAAATTCTAGATGATGGGTTTTTTTAAAAAAAGTTAAAGTTAAACAAACCGTTTAACACCAGAAAGTGAATTTTAAAATAAGAATTGTTTTGTTTTACATATTTGTGAGGATGGGTAGGTTTATGTATATTTAAGTTTATTTTAGGTATGACCGATTTTTGTAAATAGTATTGTACATTTTAATTATTATTTAAGTATTTGTTTTCGACCCTAACGGAAATTAGTGACATTTATTATTAATTTTTAAATTTTTAAATTTGTTTACCAATATTTATTGTTTTTTTATTTACCTTTTGTTGTTGTATGTATCTATACGGGTGTTTGTATGTTATTAAAAATATGTACATGTTTTGAATTATAAGTTTTAATGAGTAACATAATTTTTTTATTTTACATTTTGTGACCAGAAATCTAGTACTTTGTTAGTTAATATTGTATTTTTGTTTTGAATTGTATATACCAGCATTTTATTACTATTATCTTTTATTGTTTCTTCTGTCTATATTATATGGCTCAATGGCTCGAACTTTAAAAATTTTTGAAAATGTTGTATTATTTAAATGTTATGTTAGGTAGGCTTTTTTTCAGCTTTGTCAATGAGAGTTTTATTGGACAATAAAGCATATTATTATTATTAACATTTACCTACCAACATAATTTTTAAAAAAGGGATGGTATTAATGTACTTTCGTTTTTGAAACTATACAGAGAGAGTCAAATATATTATTAACTTTGGCATTTTAAATAAAACATTATATTTTTACGAACATTAATTGAGCCTTTCGAGCTAATTTTAGTGAAATATGGTTTTATGTTTATCCGTCGCTATATTAAAACTATGTTTTAAATAAGCTATTATTTCTACAGTGGATTTATTATTTTTTTATGGCAAAACAAAATTTAAACATGTCATCTGACATAGTCAGGTAATTTGTTAAGTGTGTGTGTGTGTAATGTCAATTAATCTACACTGTGTTGTCAAAAGTCTAAATAGACTTTTGACTGTTGTAAATACAAGCATTTACTGACACGTAGTAATCAGGATGGTGCCTCAAACTGAAAAAGAAGGTCACAGGTGGAAGTATGTAATCTGTTTAATCATACTTACCCTAATCGACACTTAATACTTAATCTTGTGTGAGTAAACTGGAAAAAAAATTTAACGTAACTGGAAGTATGAAAAACCGATCTAGATCAAACAGAGTAAAACAGCCACTCGTGGTGAAGCGTTTAACTTGACCGACAAGAAAATTTTATCAATTGCCTCGCTTCTTTGACCGAGACCATATTCTTTTAGCTAATAATGGCAGACAATTAAAACATCCGATAAAGTAGTGTAATCTTTTACTTCTTTCTTATTTTTTGTGATCTTAATTGTTTATTTATTGTTATGTTTTATGTGTCATTTTACCAAGTAAACCTCTTAAAACGTATATTACGGATTTTTTTATGGTCCTATTAGATTATTTAGTAAGAGTGAACTATTAAAAAATATATGAAACTTGTTGAGTCGAAAAAATATATGAAACTCGTTAAGTCGACCTGTAAGATTAAAAAACTTTTTTTTTGTTTGTTTTTTTTGTGATATTTTACACATTTATTTTATTTTTGCATAAAAAATCTAAAGGAATTATTGCTAATTTGACAAAAATTTTATCAGTTTAAGGGATAAATACCTAAAACCATTACCTTGTACAAGAACCACTTGTCGAAACTTTATATTTGATATAAAAATATCTCTTTATTCGGAAACACCTACTTCTACAGCTTTTGTGTAATATGCATGTTGATACTAAGTTTATGCATTTCTTTTATATTTTTTTAGAGACATGGCACCCTATGGACAAATGGAACAAGTACTACAGCTTATTAATAATAAATTTGTGTCTTTAAATGAGGAAGAAGTTAAATATAGCAATTGCCTAATAAGGAACAGCATTGAAAAATTATTAATTCCTATAATGAAAAAAGACGCCCTTTTTAAAGAAATATATACCACCATTGATTTCGGTGGCAGTTTCTATGACGGACTAAAGGTGGGAAAACCTGACGAATTTGATCTCGATATTAAACTTTCTGTGCCGAAATGTCTAAGCCACAATTTAAAGAATTGTAGCAACTGCCTTCAAATAATTTCTAGCAACAAGAACCTGGTTTTGTTTGCTTTAAAGTAAAAGAAACAGTAAATAAAGAGTTCAACAAGTTTATCTGTAAAGATGGTTTTTTGCAAAATAAAAGTGTCCTAAAGAAATGGTTTAAACGCATCGTTAATTTAGGTTTGGAGAATATTCAGAACGAGTTTACCGAGGAGACTGGATTTAAAGTACTTGGCCTTGAAGAAAAAGAACCAGAAATTGAAGAAGAACCAGATATTATTGAAAATGGAGTTAAAGTTAAATATCATTCCGAATCTGGTCCAGCTCTTACTCTGCGTGTAGAAGGAGAGTTTGGACCGATAGACATAGATTTCGTTCCCGCTTTCGAATTTGATTTTAACTATAGGCCAAAAAATATTCTTACTTTATTTTCTAATTCTTTCAAAAATAGTAAATTTCTTGTTGTACCAAAGACGATTGTTAAAAATAACAATTGTGAAAGATTTTGGAGACTATCATTTCAAAAGCAAGAACGAGAGCTTCTGCATAAGCAGGAGAGACTTAAATCAGCTTTGAAACTTCTTAAGAAAATGAGGACAAGCCTTATTCATAAAAAGATATCAAGCTATGCATTAAAATCCATGGTTTTGTGGGATCTTGCATGTGAGTCTTTCGATTATACAAAAAATCTTAGTGAATGCTTTATGCATCTTGTTGAAATGTATAAAGATACATTGTACGAGAAAAATATTTCTTACTACTGGGACCCTAAAAACAATTTATTAAGAAATATAAAAGATGAAACCTTAGAAATTTGGCATAATCAAGTTAGTAATTTACTTAAACAAATTAAAAAGGAACCATCTAATCCATATAATATAGCAAAACTTATTTTAAAAGACAAAACTCCTGAATATGAGGAGTTAATTAGTGTAATGGAAAAAGACGATGAAAAATATGAACTAAGCAAATATAATTACGAAAAAATGGATCCATATTTAAAAGACATAATAACATATTTAAATTCTATGGATAATGAAAGAAATATTATTCAATCCTTTATTCGGGAAAAACTAATCCCCTTAACAAAAAATCGTGATTCTATCTTTAAAGCAATGTACCAAGAAAAGCATTTTTTTGGTGACAATTATTTTAATACCATGACGAGATATACTGCTTATCTTGTCTTTACGCTGCCCAAATGTGAAATTTGTAACAAAAAAGGTTGTGATTGTGTCACCATAGCTTCAAAGACATTAGCTTTCACATCAGGATTTATGTGCCTTAAAATTAAAGACCATGATTGTGCGTCTTGCAATATATTTAAAACTAATAAAAATTTAAATGGAGATCGTATCCTTAAATGGTTAAGACATCTGTTTTCTCTAGTTTTAAGTGATCTTTCTCCTCAAGATCTAATGGACTCCAAGATACTTGGTTGCAAAATTCAATACAGGCCACCATGCTACATTACTAGGAGAGAATTTCAACAACACTTTTTAAATGCAGTTATTAAAAATTACGAAGAAAGCTTTCATCCAAAATCATATTATTCTAGTACTGGACCAGCGATTACACTGCGATTAACCACTAATTATGGTACTACAGATGTCGACGTTGTACCAGCATTAAAATTTAATTTTGTTGATTTACCGGAAAATATTAATTTACATTTAAATCCTACTAAAAATAAAAATGATGTATTTATGGTACCTGTTCAAGACGACAGCATATGTGAAGAGTACTGGTGGCCATGTTTTCACGACCAAGAAGAAGAACTGTTAAAGGATAAAAAAATACTTAACTCGGCTTTTAAGCTACTTAAGAAAACTAGGGACAGTCTACGTCACTGGCAAATATCAGATTATGAATTAAAAACGATTCTCCTCTGGGATATTGAAAAAAACAACACCGACTGGAATAAATCATTGGGTAATGCATTTATGTACATGTTACAAATATATGAGGAAAAGCTATGCGAGAAGAAAATTGCGTATTATTGGAGAAAAAATAATAATTTGTGGGAGAGATTACATCCTGATACTTTAATGTATTACTTAGAAGAAATTAAAAGTAAAATTCTTGAAATTAAAAGGAATTTTTCTACACAGCCAGAATTCGTAGCAAAAATAGTTTTAGGAGATAAAAATTATAATAAATTTATCGAGGATAAATCGACCAAAAATAAAAATGTTTCTCAGTATCGAACTTTATTAAGCATTAAAGCATATTCATCTTCAGACTCAGATTCAGATTTAGGTGAAGAGCATATTACTTGGCATCAATCTGCATCAAACACTGAGGCACATTTTTCTTGAGGTTCAGATTTAGGTAGGAGGCATATTTCTAGGCATGACCCAGTATCAAGAATTTAAACAATTTCTTTTTAGATTCGGGTAGGGAGCATATATATGGAAGATCTACCAGTTCATCGGATAACGGGTTCAGCAGATATGCGCCATCTAGCTACAGTCATTGATCTGGTTTAACTGGACAAAATATAAACAACAGTTCACCGGTCAGAAGTAGCCAAGATGTTGTAGAAAACAACGGACTTCAATGGGCTATAGCTGGTGGAATACTTGCAGGTGCCGCTATGCTAGGCCTATATGTCGCCCATAGAAATACAAGTAATCGTTAATAATAGGCTAGTTAATAGAATAATGTAGTAAAATATATAGTTAATCATTTCGTTTATTTATATACCAGGTGTTTTTCAGAGGTGCTCCCCCTGTAACATTTATGTTTTTTAAATAAAAAAAAATAAAACTTGCTAGAGCAGTATTTGACATAAATATGATTCGTTTTACCTATGCACTTGTTTTGTATCACGTCCGGTTTGACCGGAAATTACTAGTAAGTACTTTTAAATTTTAGATGGGACCACTGGTATATATTTTTTTATTTTAATACGATATAGAATTTTGAATACTATAACGCCTTATATGTCATTTAGAGCGAAATGCTTGTGCTAAAGAGCCACCCATATTTCACTTGAAAAAAATGACTTTTTACCATATATGGGATTTTGTAAATTTTTTCCCCGTCTAGAGAAAACGTAAAAAGCAAAAGACGGATTAAATTTATTTGCTGTTCATGTCCCATTTAAAAATACTACTAGTCAAACTGAAAGTGAGAGAAAATAATTTAATAAGTCAAACAATGCATATTTTTGTAATATATATTGGGGTATAAGCGGTTGTCGACGCCCGGCGTCGGCCGCATCACAGGCGCAGCATGGCACAGCGACTACAAGTTACAATACACAGGCGTTTCAAAATTGGTTGGTTTGCGCATGAAGTCACCGAGAGAATTACATCTATTAAATTTAAATGCAATTTGTTAAAAAATGCTAATAAGTTAGAAAAAAAAACGTATCTAAACCTGTAAATACCATTTACAAAAAAAAATATATATATATATATATATATATATATATATATATATATATATATATATATATATATATATATATATATATATATATATATATATATATATATATATATATATATATATATATATATATATTGAGACCCATTTATTGCTTTAAATATTAGTTTGGGAAAAAATGTTTCTTACAAAAGTATTTTGGTTTTTGCTGTTCAATATTTTGCGAACAACTTTATGTATACAGGATTTATCAAAAAGTCAGTACAAGTACCAAGTTCATTTTTTTAAATGACTCCCTATATTTTTTGTTACATTTTTGTTTTCTGATATTTGCTTTTAAATACAACTTTAGACTGGAAAAATCCGCTCATCTCTCAATGTTGTTTTACGTTTCTATGGTTTTAGCGGTTTTTGTAGAGTCGTAAAACAGCCATAGTAATAATTAATATGTCACATGACGAGTAGAACTAGGCTAAACCTAAAACAAGAAAAAAGCGATTTAAATAATTTTTTTACATATTAATAAAACTGTCATTTTGACATTTTTAGCTAGTTATTATGGTTATTATGCCACTCTCTAAAAACCTCTGAAACCATAGAAACGTAAAACAACATTAAGAGATGAGCTTAATTTGTATTTAAATGCGTATATCTCGTAAACAATTGTATATTACGATATGATATGCCGGACAAAAAATTTCTAGAATTTTATGCAGAAAACAAAAATGTAACAAAAAATATAGGGAGTCATTTAAAAAAATGAACTTTGTCCTTGTACTGACTTTTTGATACACCCTGTATACATAATCTTGTTTGTAAAATATAGAGCAGCAAAAACCAAAATATTTTTGTATAAAACATTTTTTTCCAATTTAAATATTTAAAGCAATAAACGGGGGTCCCACTTCACAGACTTACCCTGTATATATGTATATATATATATATATATATATATATATATATATATATATATATATATATATATATATATATATATATATATATATATTTGGATTCATTTTAAAAGAAAACTTTATATAAACGTATGTCCTTAACCTCTTAACTTTTGAGATACAGGGTGGTAAAATTTCTAAAAATAAATAATTTTTTATTAATATCTGTAATACCACTTTAGATATTTTAATGAAATTTGGCATACATATACTATATATCAAGAAGAATTTTTTAGTGTAACACATTTTTTTTATTTTCAGCAGTGGCGTTCGTACAGAATTTGACCTGCCTATTTTGGCAAAAAATGTGCTATACTAAAAAATGCTTCTTGATACAAAGTATTATAGTTTAATTATAATTGTATTTGTGTTGCTATTTGGTATACATGTCCACATTGCAACACAAATACAATCATAATATGAATTATAATGCAGTTAAGATCTTAGCCATCGAACGTAACTACCATAAGAGGCTTTTTCTGGAGATGACTTTCATCACACAGGAACTTAATTCCATAAACAAAAGAACAGACATTAATAATTTAAGCGAAATTTATTCTTATTTATTGTCGTTGGACAAACATCTTACATATAACCAAAATCAAATTAATACAAGTTCAGATTAACACTAATTTGTACTACACTATATTTTTAATAAAGGTCTGGTTAACCATATCTGTAATTACGACTCCTAACCTTCTATTCTAATTTTAAACTGTCAAATTTCATCTGTCTAATTCACCTGATATATAGTATATGTATGCCAAATTTCATTAAAATATCTAAAGTGGTATTACAGATATTAATAAAAAATTATTTATTTTTAGAAATTTTACCCCCCTGTATCTCAAAAGTTAAGAGGTTAAGGACATACGTTTTCTTCTTAAAATGAACCCAAAAATTACTTCCTTAAATTTGACGTACAATTAGAAAATATTTTATTTCTCGTAAACAGTTGATTTTATAGATGTTAATCAAGAGTACCTTTTTTTTAGTTAAAGGTTAAAGCTATCCAAAAATAATATTGAGCCTTTATCCTACAGGGTTTTTAAAAATTTACTATTTCCTATAGTTTAATTTTTCGGCAAATCATTGTAAATTATGACACCATTATATAAAATTGATTTTTTTTCCGAAATTACTTCTAATGACAATTATTTTAAACAAACCATTTTGTGTCGCCTTTTTCTAATGCGATATTTTTATTAAATTATTAGTATTTATGTATATAATTTCAATTTATATAATTTGTAAATACATTTTATTACTTTATTTTGTAGTTTTTTAAAATGGTTTAAGTACTGTTAGTGTTCCACTTCTCTAAACTGAAATTAAATATTGTATATTTAACTAAATTAATAAAAAAATATTTATGCTTTAAAATTGTCAAGGAAACCTAATGTCTTTTTTAAATAGAATTTCTAACATAGGTCATACGGAACTTCTGAGTTGTTGAGTATGATTTTTCCAACCTAAATTTTTATCTATATAAAGTCCCCAAAACTTCTTACAATTAATATTTTTAATACACTCGTTATTAATAAATAATTCTTTATCAGCTGCATTTGTTCTCTTTTTACGGATTAACGTAAGGGATAATTTGCAAGATTTAGTGTTAGTGTAAAAGAGTGATGTCAGGTACTTCAAATATCAATATCATGTTTTTTATAACTTTTTATTTTATTACAATTACCAACAAAATTAATAATAGTAGTACTATCAGCAAATAGTTCTAAATTCCCTTTTTATTTTAATTTGGATATGAAATGAATACATATTAAAAATAATATTGGGCCCAAAATTGGCCCTTGTGGAATACTACAAGCGATATGTTTTATTAAAATTATCTCTTATTTAATTTAATTTAATTCTTTTTTTAAATAACTTTTAAATTAAAAAAAAAAGTTTTTCTCTAATGTCAATATTATATAATGTATTCAATTAAAATGTATGGTTTACCGTGTCAAATGCTTTACACAAATCTAAAGAGAGAATACATTTTTTTATTTTCATCAATATTCAATTGCATATCTATCTACTGCTAAAATTTCTGCGTTTTTAGATTTGTGTAATCCATATTGACCACTAAAAATTAATTTTTGAGTATTCAGAAGATTTGAAAAATATATTATAATTTTTTTCTACAATTTTTGAAAGAATACGTGATACTGATTATATGCCTATAATTAATGCGGTAATATGGTTTCTCATTTTTTAGTCTTTGCGATCTTTATGTATTCAGAGAAAATCCCCAAAATATTTTTGTTAAATAATGTAAAATTGGTTCTATTTCTTTTTTAACTAATTTATGACTTTTACTGAAATATTATCACTGACTTTTTTATATTGGGTTTGGCTTTTTTATCCTGTATCTTGTTTATTGGTATGTCGTCCTTATCTAAACATATTAAATATTGGTTTGAATTTTTATCAAATCTCTTGATATATGATTTTTTTTTAGTCTTTACGCAACATTAATATAATGGTTATTTTTTTCTTCACAATTTTTTTAAAAATTTTTATGGGTGATCAATAACAGTATGTTTTTTACTTGATTTATGATCGTTTTTCAAATTTCTTTTTATTGTTATTTTTAAATTGTTTCCTAAAATTATATGTAAAAAATATGTTAGTATTAAAGTAACATTTTAAACATTTAATTATTAAATAAATATCCTTTATTTATCCTAGCAATAACCAAATGTATTATTAGCTTAATATTAAGTAAAAATACATTTTAAAGGAATATACCTTTTTTAAAATTATTAATTCAGGAATTTTTTATTTTGGTTTTTGTTGATTGCAAATGTTAGGGTATAATAAATACTTACCCTTGCATAGAAATGCAATTTTTTATTTTGGTTTTTGTTGCTTGCTAGTGTTAGGGTATAATAAATACTTACCCTTGCATAGAATAGCATAAGGTAAAGTTTTTCAATACATGCAAATGTTTTTACATTGGATGATAGAAAACTAATTTTTAAAATTAATGGCTATGGTATTCTTTTTATTTCATTTTTTTTTTAAATCATTTTTAGGTATGTTGAATATTCACTAAAGTGTACCACACTTTTTCCTTAAATGTGGTTAAATAAATGTTATTGTTGCAAAATATATAAACTTTCGCAAAATTAATCTTCTACTGTAAACCAGTCATTGCCCTGCATTTTTAAAATATTTGCTTTATATATATATTTTTTTGAATTATATATATATATAATAAAAAAATATATAAATATTATATATTTATAACGGTGAAGAGATATTTAGGCAAATTTGGGCCATTTAGGGCCTAAAACACCAAGTAGAAAGTTGAAATTGGGTTCCGGGAGATACCCCAAACCGAAATGCTGTTTTCGTTTTATTCTATTTCTGACGTTTTTAAAGAAAAGGGAAAAAAGACACTTTTCATGGCCACTTTTTAAGGTCACAAAACAGGTTGGAGATTTTCCAGACGTTTCGTTTTGTTAGACCATTCAACTTTATTTTTTTAAATGCGGCACTTAATTGTTTATTGCATTTTTTGAAGCAGTTAAAATCCCAATTACAATGATGTATAACACTTAATATTTTTCTGTTAAATAAACATATTTTCCATAAGAGACAATGAGTAAGACAAGGAACGCACATCATTTCTTATAGGGGCGTTCCATATTTATTAATAAATATTAAGTGTTATACATTTTTGTAATTGGGATAATAAGAGGTTTAAAAAAATTAAATAAAAAACCCAGGTCCGTATTTAAAAAAATAAAGTTGATGATGGTCTAACGAAAACGAAACGTCGTACAGAAAATCTCTCCACTCTGTTTTGTAGAGCTTAAAAAGTGGCCATGAGAAAGTGTCTTTTGTTTTTCCATATCTCTTTAAGTAACGTCAGAAAAAAATAAAAACGAAATCAGCAAATTTCGTTTTTTTCCGGATATCTCCGTAAGTACTCGGAATTTTACAACTTTCTAATCGGCATGTTGTTAGCCAAATGCGCAATTTGCTAATTTAACCGACTTCGTATCTCTTACGGTTTCCGAGATCCCCATGCATGCACTCGAATCTTGGCACTCCTGTATATATATATATATATATATATATATATATATATATATATATATATATATATATATATTACAGGGTGATTCACGTTGAGTGTCCTATTAAAAGTTCTGGGAAACCAAATAAAAGAACTTTTGAAATTTGGCACACGGCCGTAACAGGTTGTACATTTTTAATATTTTGGCGTAGCGTTGCCAGTTCCCGAACGAACATTGTATTTTAAATGGAACACCCGTTTTTATTGCATATTCGGACTTCTACACAAATTTAAGTAAGTTTTAAACATCTTCCTATACCTAATATTATGTTTTTAAGAAAATAATTAATTACTCATTTTTTAAGGAAAATTATCATGAAAAGGTTTCTATTTACTGCCAACCGAGCTGGATACTAGAAATTTTTTGGGGGAGACAATGCATTTATTTAAAATCTGCATGTATTATACAATTATCCTACAGGGTGTCCCAAAAATTTCATTTTTACGATATTAAATAATGATAAAACCGTCAAATACAACATACTGGATTTTATCCCTATTTTTGAATATACAATTTATTTACCTAAAAATGTCCATACATGTTTCTATACCCATTTGCCTCCGTTTTTTAAATACAAAGAATTTTGGTTTTTTCCTGTTTTTAAATACTATCTACAGTAAACCACCGGCTTAATTTACAATTTACCTAGGTAGGCCATGAAAGTTTGTATTTTAAATTGCTCTGACAACCATTTGACATATAAGGTAAAAAATATTTATTTTGTTTGGTTAATAAGAAATAAATTCTTTAAAAATTTAAAATTGCTTATATTTAAAAAACGGTTGCAGATGGGTATAGAAAGATGTATGGACATTTTGTAGGTAAATTATTGGTCTTTCAAAAAGGGATAAAATCAGTATGTTGTATTTGACAAAATTGAGTTTTAATCATTATTTAATATCGGTTAAAATGCAAATTTTTTGGGAGACCCTGTAGGATATATTGCTATAATAGCATGCAGATCTTTTAAATACATGCATTGTCTAACCCCAAAAAAAATTCTAGTATCCAGCTCGGTTAGGCACGTAAATATTAAACCTTTTTAACATGATAATTTTCCTTAAAAAATTGTAATTAATTATTTTCTTAAAAACGGTAATATATAGGTATAGGAAATGTTAATAAAACTTACTTAGAATTTTGTGTAGAATCCGAATATGAATAAAAACGGGGTGTTCCATTTAAAATTACAATGTTGCCGTTGGTTTTTGGTTAGATCTGCAACGCTGCACTTCAAAATAATTTATAAATTAATATATATATATATATATATATATATATATATATATATATATATATATATATATATATATATATATATATATATATATATATATATATATATATATATTTTATATAAAATAATACTATATATATATAATATATATATTTTATATAATATATATATTATATATATATATATATATATATATATATATATATATATATATATATATATATATATATATATATATATATATATATATATTATATTCAGGTACGTTGTCAGGGTCCAAAAATAAAGGTAAAAGCCAACAAATATGGGTCCGCAAGGCCTTCGTTTTCGAAATACAGGGTGTTAAAATTTTTATTTAATTTTTCTAATTTTTTAAATAAGTTGTATGATAATGTAAATATTGGAGTAAAAATTAGTATCCGGGGGTTTTTTGATATAATATATTTAAATCTAATCTTATTACAGCTCTTACTTGTAGGGGCAGTCACCTACTCGTCTTTTTACTATTTTGAACAATCACAACTTTTTAGTACGGCCCTGTATTACATTTTTAAGTAAATTAAATAATTGTTTTGTCATTTTTACGTCAAAAAGGTATTTTTGTTAAAACTTAATATGAGCAACCGTTTTCGAGATATTTGGAATTAAAAAAAATACGACGCATCTGATTTTATTACAGCAAAATAAAAAAAAAATATTTTATGTATATTTAAACAATATGTTTTTTAATTTTTAATAAAATTAATGTTCTTAAATTATGTTCGGCAAAACATAAGCTAGGTTTTATAAGTTTTAAAAATTCCACCATTTAAGCATATGTCAACTCTGTGGTGAACACCCTGTATCTCGGAAACGCAGGCCTTGCGGACCCAGATTTATATAGACTTTTATGTTTATTTTTGGAACCTGACTACGTACCTAAAGTATTAACATTTCCTCATGAATCACCCTGTACCCACATACATACACTATCGCTCATATGTAGAGCAACTTATTTTAAACATACAAAACGTAATTTACAATTAAAAACGTTTTAAATATTTTGGTAAACTATATCTGCTATCAGCCCAAACATTTAATACCACTGTTTTTATTTTCATCTTTTGTTGCATTCATTTTACAGATTATCTTTTTTTTATACAGCTCATATGTAGAACAACAGTTCTTTATTATTAGTATATATCAAGACATTGGTCTTGCTGTACACGCTGTTAAACAAAAGAAAGTAAAAATATCAAAAGGCGGTTATTTATAAGTACAGTTAAAACAAAAAAAAAAAAAATTGAAAAAGGGGTATAATTTTTAAGGATTTAAATTTGCATAAACCAATTATTTTAAGAGCACTTGCAAACTTTAAAAAAAGAGGTAGTTTGGAAGGTGTTCCTAAGAGTGGTAGAAAAGGTAAAACCAATAAAGCACTGCACAGTAAACTAAAAATGTTATCCACTCAGGATCCATTCATGAGCGCACCCCGTATAAAACAACATTAAAAGGTGTTTTCATATAATATCTGTAAGTACCATTAAACGAAGATAGCAAGAGGCTGGTTTGTATGGTAGAAAATCAATAAAAAAAAACCTTTATATAAAAAAAATAGAAAGGCAAGATTACGTTTCGCAATAGACCATGTGAACTGGTCCTACGAAAATGGAACACTGTGTTATTTTCAGACGAAAGTCGATTAAAGTTATTTAAATCGGATGGGATATCCTGGTTAAGCAAACCAACCAACGTACGGTTTAATCCCAAATGTACAAGACCAACAGTCAAATATGTGGTGGCGGCGTAATGGTTTGGGGGTGCGTTGGTAAAAATTGACGGAATTATGGATCGATATGTGTACAAAGGTATCTTGGAAAATCAAATGCTGCCCTGGACACAAGAAAATTTGGGTATTCGGTGGATTTTTCAGCGCGACAATATCCCGAAACACACTTTAAATTTAAATAACGATTGGTTAAATGCACATAATGTCACCGTTATGGATTGGCCGGCCCAAAGTCCGGACATCAGCCCAATAGGAAATCTTTGGGATGAACTTGACAAAAGAATATTTGAAGAAACTTGAAACACTTGCAACTCATTACCCCAAGGTTACCTTGACAAACTGTTAAAGTCCATGATATGCTACAAAATACTAATAAAAAATCTAAATTACAAAAAAAAAACAATAACAAAACATATATTTTAGTTAAAGTTGCTCCACTTATGATCTTTATTCAAAATCAAATGCAATATCTGCGTGTTTCGGAACCTGGGCAGCGTTGACGGAACTGGGGGGAATAGTGGGTTTAACATCTAATAACCCATTGCCCACAGTACCTAGTATTTAAAGCAACAACAAGCCTTTATAAGCTGTCATATAGGTAAAAAAATAAACTGCCTTTTATCACTTTAAATACTCGTTTGTTAGAACTTGGACGTGAGCCTTCGTGGACCGTGCTCCGGTAAAACAAGATAATAATTAAAGGAAATCGCCAAGATTAGTTAACGGAAAATTTATTGAAAAACTTTACCGAGAAAATTTTATTTTATTGAAGCGCAAAAGTTTTACATTCAGCTAAGGAAACTTTAAAAAGAACTCATGGAAAAGTTTTAGTTTTAAACGAGGCGCGCCCGATTTTCGGAATATTTTTTATGTCAAAAACAAGTTTTATGGCCGGCAAAACTTTTTATCATAAGGACCAAGGTTTTGGGGGCCTCGGCTGTCCTCACGTTGGAAAAGTTCAAAAAAAAGTTTTGTAAAAAGCTTAAAGATAAATTACTCTTAAATGTTTGTAATCGTATCCTATTTGAATTATACATAACAGCTAGAAAAACATTGTTTCTAGGACGTATATGAATACAGACACTCTTATTTATATTAAAATTATTTAACAACAATAAAAACCTAGTAAAATTGTCTTCCAATATGAATATTTGTCAACATTGGTTTGACGCTGGCAACAGCGCACTGACATAATTTCTTGAAACAGACCGATTCAAAGCGTCGATTAAGTCGCAGATGTACACTAATTTTGCCAAATGTGGGCTTCTTAATTTGCCTTTTTATTAAATTTTGCTTGCTTTAACAATTATTATATTTAAACTATAAATGGTGTAAAATTGTTGTTTTTGATTTTCTCTCATTGCAAAGAACCGCAATTTGCGTAAAATTGTAATTTATTAACAAATACTTAATAAGAATATCTTTTTTACTTCTTACTTACCCTAGTAGCTTCGTTGTATCCAATTATCACAGCAGTATACCATTGCGTCGTGCCTTCCGCCCTATACACCTCAACCCTATACCCTACCAATACGCTGGGCGTAGTCAGCAGTATCCTTTGACCATCTTGAAGTTCCGCCCACCTTTTGACTGCCAAACGAAGTTCTGGATAATCTCGAACTCCTCTGAGAGTGGTGTCCCATTCCTAAATTACAGATTATAGTATAGTAGTAATTTTATAGAGAAAAAATTATGGAGTCAGTGGCTATTAGCCATCCAAGTGATGTGAAATTTAATGTTAATTTATAATCCAGAAAGTTCTTAAAGTTTGATTAAGTAAAAACCTCCAGGGCAACCAAAATCAATTTTGGCGTTCTTTTATTAACATATTAACCGACTTTAAAAAAAGAAGGTTATTAATTCGACACGTATGTATGTAATATTACTGGATCTGCAATACATTTACATATGATGATAAAATTCTATTCACCGACAAGTCTTCCTTCACTTTAGCAGGAATGTTTAATCACAAAAATAAACATTATTGGTCCAGAGAAAACCCTCATTAAACTCAGCAACATAACAATTTTATTGTTTCCATGGATTTCTTGATACTAATATGAAACTTTTTTGTAATTTATTAATAATTTAACCTAAAATATCTCAAAAATGGTTCCTCCAAATATCATCAATGTATATATACTTGAAATCGGAAAAAAAAAGATCTTTCGTTGTAGCGCAAAATATACAGGGTATTTCATTTAAAAAAATTGAAGCTGCCTATATTTTTTCATTATTATTATTGCGATATTTTTTTACTGATAATTTTAAAACATAATATGGAAAAATTCCTACAATTTTTATATAAAACATTTTTTTCTGTCTTCAAAAGTAAAGGCCTCATAAGCCACGTAAATATAATCAAAGACCCTGTACATAATAAATGCAGTGCCAAGATTTTCACTTTTTGCAAAGACTCTGTTATTAGGCCCTTAGTTCTGATCGGTCATGGTTAGTTCTGGTTAGTTAAAGCGGCTTTTTATTTTTCCAAATTCAAAAGCTCTAAGTTCTGGTCGGTCATGGTTAGTTCTGGTTAGTTAAAGCGGCTTTTTATTTTCTCCAATTATATTTCAGACTTAATAAATCACTAAAAATAAATTAAAATTTCAGTTTTTACTTAAAACTAAAAATAACGAAATGAGAAGGTAAGTTAAAAAAATAAATTGACTTCAAAATAAAAATTAAATTATGAAACAGTATTTTTTGTGTATATTCAATGAATTAAGCAACAAAAAGGAAATTAAAAGTATGTATGAAACAAATCAAGGACCTACAATTTTTTGAGGTCGGTGCCAGCAAAGCCGTCAAATATAAACCTTAATCGAAATGGAAACAAAATTACCAATACAAAGGAGTTGAGAAGACATTTTACTTAACAACCCTCGATTTTCTTTTTTTTTTAATTTGGTATTTATTTTTCTTAAGTGCTGGCACCGACCTTAAAAAAAATGTAAGCCCCTAATTTGTTTCATATCTACTTTTGATTTCGTTTTTGTTGTTTAATTAAGTGTATTTATAAAAAATATTGTTTTATAATTTTGAGTTATTTTTTTATGAAGTCGATTTAACTTTTTTAATTTTCCTTTTTATTACTTTATGGATTTCGGTGCCTGAGTCCCACGTGACCGAAAATCTACTTTCTCGTTACTCTCTTAAGGGAATTTAAGAACGTAATAAATCTTAAAAAAGCATTAAGATATCTTGGTGAGTCGCGCTAAAACTCCACATTGCTGTCTAAAAAATTAAACCAACTCGCATTTAAAATGAATGGTTGAGAGTGCCTGTAATTACGTGTAGGCGAACCAAGGTAGAAACTCGGACAATCAATAATGTAGTATGTCGCTTTTAATGTTTTTCTGCAGCATGCGACCATTCGCCATTACAAAAATGCGGTATGCGATTGTATCTGTAATAGATTTAGCGGAAAGGTCAGTTCATTTACCGTAATGATTAAAAAGCAAAATAATTTATCGGGATTTATACATTGACATATGCTTACCAAACACTCGACCTTAATCGATTAAGACAGTTTGATTTATATCGTAAATATAATCAGTATTTTAAATATTTCAAAAAAAAAGAAAATAGTTTTAATATATTCTTAGTCGCGTCAGTTGATGTAGACTTAAAGCCTTAGTACTAACTGTGGCAGAACAAAGACAAGGTATAAGTCAAAGTCGTTTAAAATTGATTTGATTTGCGCATGACGTCACCGAGAGAGTTGGCTCTATTAAATTTGAATGTGGTTTGCATGAAACGACTTGTTAGGACAATACTTGAAAATTACCAAAAAAACTTATTTAAACTTAAAAGAGATATTATTGAATAATATAAAATACCATAAATTTATCTATACTCATGCACAAATTTTAGGTTTAAATTAAAACGGCATTTACTGCACTTTTATGTTAATTATTTCTTTCTCTAAAAATATAATTTTAAGAATAGTAGGAGCTCATAATAGAATAATAAATCATTAACATGATTCCTATTATAAATTACTTTCAAAGAACTTCTAGATGATCTTATTTTTCTTATTATATATATATATATATATATATATATATATATATATATATATATATATATATATATATATATATATATATTTTATTTTTATTATTATATATATTATATATATATATATATATATATATATATATATATATATATATATATATATATATATTATTTTTTTATTATTTATATTATTTTTATCATATACTTGGATAATCGGAACAATGGGATTAGTAAACATTTTTTTTTTACATGACAACCGGCGACAGCACAACTTATTGATTGAGATATCTCGGTAATTTACACAATGGCTGATGTATAGTCTGTCTCAAAGTATACCGTGTTAGCTCTTGCCTTCATTTATGGATTATACCTGCCGACAGCAATAAAACTGCGGATCGGTAGGTATTAAAGGACAGAACATTAGGGAAGGACTTTAATAATATAAAGATTTATAATTTATTGTTTATTTAGGTAAGTATAATCTTAAAATTACATTAAGAAATTCAATATATGCAAAGTTTTAATAAATTTATAACTGCATTATCTATACATAATTACATTTTTAATCTAAATATCTAAATCTAATTCTGTTTCACTGCCAGAGTCATCATTGTGATTAATTACAATAGGATTTATGTTGTTTTGTATAGAAATGTAAGAGTCTTCAATTTTTATAATGTGCTGCTGTAGTGATTTTTCCAGCTCTCAACTGGTATGTTAGTAATTACATTTTTTATCAAATTTATAACACTGGGACTTAAAGTAGGTGTAACATTTTCTGCTTTGATCTTTAATTTTACTTGGTTCCACAAATGCTCTATGCGGTTAAACTTACAGTGATACGGAGGAAGCCGTAAGACAGTATGCCCAGCCTGTTCAGCCAAATTATCACATACATATTGTTTTTTAATTGTATATGAATTAAGGACTTCCAAAAGTTGCGTTCTTTTGTAACTGAATTCAAAATAAATATCATTTTCTAACACATTCCTGGATTTCAGTTTTTGAACTTGATGAAGCTGGTGCTTTGTGTAGCAGACGGCTGTGGTAGCTTGCGTTATCCATGACAATAACACTCTTGTTTGGAATATTTTTTAAAAGATAATTTTGAAACCAGTTTTAAAAAGTTCTGCACTTGTATCCTCATGATAATCCAAGCTAGAATCCTTAATATTCTTTGCAGACAACAGCAAGCAGTTTGGGACAAATCCGTCTTCTGAACCAGCGTGTATTATGGTAATGCGTTTTCCTTTATTTGAAGGTGCTTTCGTCTGACAGTTTTGACTGGAATCAACCCATCCTTTGGATACTGTGTTGTGTGTATCGAACCATGTTTCATCAAGGTAAATTATGGATCTGTTTTCTAACCTATATCTTTTAATTTCTTGAAGGTAATTAAATCTACAAGTGAGTAATCTGTGCGATTCCATTACTACTTATTATTTGTCTATTTTGCGGTATTTAAATCCCATTTTACAAACAACTCTATGGAGGGTGGCACGGCTAATATTTATTTTCTTAGGTATTCTTCAGAACTCTTCGTTAATAAATAAGGATATTTATTAACGAAGAGTTCTGAAGAATATCTAAGAAAATAATTTAAATTGAAACGAAGGAGATACGACATTAAATTAACATTTCCTGAATGGGACAGCTTATTTTATTGGTTCGGTTTTGAGAACGTCTCTTTTTTTTTCGATAATAAAAAGATTTGGTATTCCAATTTTGTAACAACATAATTATTTTAGTTCATATGAGAAATTTGCGATTTCAATAAGAAAACAGAAGGAGGTTACAATAAACACCTTAAATACCAAAACAAAAAAGTCGATGTTCTGTTAAAGTCCAGCGTTATAATAAAATATTATTAATAATAATAACATATTTGACGTAGGTAAATATACCGTTGACTCGCTAGCCAGAGCAGCTGCGGGATGAAAACTTGTCGGTCCCGCCCCCACCATTGGATTGACAACAGTAGCGGTAACAGACATCATAAAAGAATCCTTCCATCGTTTATTTAAAGGAAAGTGGGATGAAACTACAAACTGCAACCTTGCAAAAATACTGCTGAGCTATGCCGATAAGGTAATAGCGAAGAGATGCCTTACGATGTCCAGAAGGTACCTCCGAGTATTAACGGGCGTTCTAACTGGCCACTGAGAGCTACAAGGACACATATCAAAATGGGTTTAATTAACACAGAAAAATGCATAGGCTGTAAACAAGAAAATGAGACCGTGGAAAATATTCTTTGCGATTGTTCCGCCCTCACATTTGAACAAAACTCCATGCTGGGCACAAACTGGCCTCTATTAGCCGAAATTAGGGAGATTCCACATAAAGACGTCGTTAACTATGTTAAATCAATAGGTTACACGACGCAGTAAATCTCCCACCTACAAGAGGAAGCAAAAGGACCTACTGAGGACTAGGTGCAGTTGTATTACCACTCTCTGGAACCTTCAGATCAGGTTAACGTATTTGACGGATTTCTTTTGCATTTTTACCAGTTATCTAAAACAATTTTATGATTTGGAATCTTTCTTTTAGGGATTATTTTATTTAACTTTACATTAAAGCAAATGGCTGAATGTTCTTTTTTATTCGTCAAGAAATGGATCGCGCCATAAGGTGGGGCGTGTAAATTTAAAGATATTAACAAAGTTGTATAGTCTGTTTCAAAGTATATCGTTATGGCTTTTGACGGACCATACCCCAATAAACCTTTAACGATTTTATTACCCATTGTTATTGGGTAAACCCATTTGTTTATAAGGGCAGGGGTGAGCCAGGTATTTCTTGAGTATTAACCATTAGGCATATTAATATTTTGGCTAATATTTTAGTGGCAGTGTTGAATAACCGTTTTTGCTGTGCGTTTCGAAAAAGTTGTTTTACGAGAATATAACTATGTCGCGTCGAAATAATTTGTCATTAGATGCAAAACAGGTTGTGAAAAATGTGTATGAAACTTTAATCAGTAGAGGTCTAATTAAACAAGAAGCTTTAAAAGAAACCTGTCTACTTACAAAAACTCCAATATCATCGATAAGGGATATTATTATTTGTGAAGATTGAACAAAGAAAAAAGTATTTGTCATTCTTGTCGTATAGACAATAGTGATCAGGCCCTAATAAGAAGGAAAATATATTGTCTTTATAAAGCGAGTTATTCCTACCTTGATAAACTGAAAAAAGCTAGACGAAGATGAAACCAAATAAATATTGGCCGCCATCCTCCAAGAGTTGTTTGAATATTTAAATGCCTCAAAATAGACAAAAGACGAGTAATGGAATCGCACAGATTACACTTGTAAATTTAGTTACCTTAACGAAATTGATATACATTTCTCATATGAACTAAATTAATTATGTTGTTACAAATTGAAATACCAAATCTTTTTATTATCGAAAAGAGACGTTCTCAAAACCGAACCAATAAAATAGCTGTCCCATTCAGAAAATGTTAATTTAATGCGTATCTCCTTCGTTTCAATTTAATTATCTTAGGTATTCTTCAGAATTTCTTCTTTAAATAATAAGGAAAACGGGTATTTTACTTTTGATTTAAATATCAGGAAGCCCAAAATAAGTCCCCGTTCAGTAAATTAAAATAAATTAACAAGTTTTTAATATTTCTTTAGAACACCATTGTTCTAGGGGGGGGGGGGGGGGGGGGGTGAAGAATTGAACAAAAGAAAAAAACGTAGTAATTTTCATTCTTGTCGTATAGACAATAGTGATCAGGTCCTAATAAGAAGGAAAATATATTGTCTTTATGAAGCGGAGTTATTCCTACCTTGGATAAACTGAAAAAGAAGCTAGACGAAGATGAAACCAATATAAATATTGGCCGTGCCACCCTCCATAGAGTTGTTTGTAAAATGGGATTTAAATACCTCAAAATAGACAAAAGACAAGTAGTAATGGAATCGCACAGATTACGCACTTGTAAATTTAATTACCTTCAAGAAATTAAAAGATATACATTTCTCATATGAACTAAATTAATTATGTTGTTACAAAATTGAAATACCAAATCTTTTTATTATCGAAAAAAAAGAGACGTTCTCAAAACCGAACCAATAAAATAAGCTGTCCCATTCAGAAAATGTTAATTTAATGTCGTATCTCCTTCGTTTCAATTTAAATTATTTTCTTAGGTATTCTTCAGAACTCTTCGTTAATAAATAAGGAAAACGGGTATTTTACTTTTTATTTAAATATCAGGAAGCCCTAAATAAGTCCCCGTTCAGTAAATTAAAATCAATTAACAAGTTTTTAATATTTTTTAAGAAACACCATTGTTCTACTTTGTTTTCAAACGAGCCATTTTGACATCAGGAAGTTAATTATAAAACGCGTTTTTCAGATACTCTTTATATTCATTTTCAAAAAAAAATTTTATTTATCCAAAGGGTTTTATTGTTTGCAATATTAAACTTTATTACTCTGTTAAATTCACGGTATCAATATCGGCACAAATAACATCAACAATAAAGAAGGAAGAACAATTTCGAATTCACCGATACAGGCAGTTCAGCTGAATCTTCTCACATTTATTATGTATGTTAAATGAATCGGTAATGTCTAATGCACAGGAATGGAACTTTTTTTAAGTTTTTATTATCTACTCTAGTGTGCGCTAGATTTTTAATAATAATATGAAGCTAGTTTATTTCTATCAGCCATAAGTATTTAGAAAAGGAAAAAAGAATATAAAATATGAGAAACCCAAATCATAAGCTTTCTAGTGAATTTGAAAAGGTTACAAAAAAACTAAATCACTATTTTTACAAAATATGTCTTATTTCGTATCAAAAAAAGTATAAGTCAATCAAAAATTTTTTTTCTTTTCTCGCTAGTTTTTTAAGGGGTAGGTTCACATTTGAGAGACCAACAATAGTCCGCTAATATGCGTCGGGTCTATTTTCCACTATATGTACAGCTTTTCATTTGAGCAATTGCTGGTAAAATCTTTCGCCGTGTGTGTCTAAAACTGCATCTAAATTGTCATAGAAGAATTTCAATTGAGAATAAAAAAAATGAAGCTTTAGTGACATCTTGCAACCTAACGTCTTGTCATATTGGATAAGTTCTTCGATTAGATCTGCGTACACTTTTGAAGGCAGTCCATGTCCTATTTGAACATGTAATTGTGAAATTTTCGTTTGTTACAAAGTTTTCCTATTTGCAATCCAATAAAAATTCCTTCTTTAACCTTTGCTTCACTTACATGCAAGATTCTCGGTCTTAAATGAAGTAAAACATTTCCTTCTCTATTTAAAGCTTTGGATTTTTTTTTAATCCTAGTGTAACATGCCGAAAGCTAAATTATTTTCTGCTTCTTTTAAGGGTTCATTAAAAGCGTTTTTTAGACCGGCCATGTAACGGCCATTCTTTAACTCATAATGTTGATTTCTGTCTCTACTATACCATTCGCATAAAATCAACAATCTTTAGTGTAGTGTAGTGCAAGAACTTTTTGACAGGCACAAATATTCCATTTGGGTTCTTCATAGTTTACTTTTTAAAGTAACATACACATGTTACTTTAAGGAGTAACTTGTATGTTTCGTTAATATTAACACCATGACCTACGGTAACAGATAGTTCGTTTTCATAACACAATAAAAATACCTTTAAACTTGCCTTTAAAAACTCATTAAACAGTCGTCACTCGGTAGTGGTTTGCAATCCCTCTAAATATGTTGATGTTGTTTTGATTTTGTAAGTGGTGCGACCATTTATAGGCCAGTGTAACGGTTACATAGGTAGAATAACATCACCTCGTAGTATTGCAGTGTTTTTAAAACAATATCATTTAAGATATCAAAAGAAATTAACATTTTTATTGATAACCTAAATTAAGGAATGTGTAGTACTGTAATTTGTAGTTTACTTCCACAAATATTATACAGATTGCCTAAGCTCGATCTTGGGGTACGATTTCCGTGTAAAGAAAGGAGATATAAATATCAAATATCTAAGTGGAAATGGAATAAAGCAAAACATAACGCCTCATTGCAACATTTCTTTATTTATTTTGCGTATCGAATGTTATTCCCCACTTTCAATTTAATTGGTTTAAAGGGGCAACTTTACCTACTACAAAACCTTTACGTAGTAAAAATCATCCCATTGTCGTCTTTCTTTATACTGACGCGACCCGAAAACCTCTTCTTTGAGACGTTGCGTTCCAGAAAAAGTGGGGACTAGCTTTTATATTGTAAAATCGGCAACATTAAGCATTGTCTCTCCTGCTTCGATATACAATAAAATGTTTTTATTCTTACCCTCTCAATGGCCAAGTTCCTCATTGATATTTTTATGCTCCTTTTGCTTAAAACCGTTCCTCTATTTTATCCACCCATCAAATGTTACGTGTTCTATTAGCAGATTATCTGCTGCGAGACTATGTAACATAAAAATCTGCTCGCTACGCTCTCATCCGAGATTTCAATGAAAAGCATGGCCAATAAAACGTAGACTCAAAGTCCTCGTGAATCCATCTGTATATCTTTAGGTAGATACAAAGCTTTGGTTAATTCGTTTTACTAAACAAAAGTAAATACGCCTGCGAAACAAAATTAAAATGTAAAATAAAAATTTAAACTTATTGTGCCCCTTTTCAATGTCTTCTTAAAAAAGGTTACCTTGCTGGAAGGCCATTAATTACAGATAAATATATAATCCAATTCGATACATGATATTTTTACCTTCATTGTATAATTTCACATGCATACAAGCACTACAACGTAAAATTACTCCGAGAGCATTTACTTTTTCAGCAATTTGCATACATTTTCAACAAATTATTCCTGAAATAAGCGGCGACATTTCTATAATTACAAGTCTTCCCTACGAAGTTACAAAACGAGAAATGTAAAAAACAGAAGAGAAGAAACACGTAAAGCGAAATTGAATAATTTATTGATACAACGGAAATGTCAGACAGCTCGGCGAAAAATAAGCTCTTTCGGGGAGTTTTTGCGTGTTCGACAGTAATATGTTCTGATCTGAAAAAATAACAGGGCCTTACGTTAAATCAAATAAATGAAGAACCTATATGGAAGAAATATTTGCATCACTCGGCTCTAGTTTTAAAAACTGGGCTTACTAACTAGTTTGAGAAACTGATTATTTGATTAGAGCAGCTTTACCCAATCTTATTTTTAGGCGTATCACTTGTCAAGACAAATCTTCCGCGTACCACTTGGTGATATGTGTGTCATATCATACGAAAGTAAGAAGGCTGCTTAACATCTGCAATTTCTATTTTAATAAATTATTTAAAGTTTTAATTTTACCTAACATTATTAAACATAAAAAGCCTTACACCGCCCACTAAAAAAGGAAAAAAGTTTATCTGGTGTAATATTGCTGAATGTCAAAAGAAGATCATCTTCCACACACCTTAATCTATTCCGATACTTTTTAATATACAAGGGTAAATAAAATCCTGTTTTACATAAATAAGTCATCGCGTCGTGAAAAGCAATAAAAATGTAAGTGCTCTTTTAGCTAACTCTCGATCTTTTGTACGTAAAAATGTTTTCCTTTAATTCCGAGTCACAGTTATCATAGCCCACCTTCATAAGAAATTCTGGCACCGCCATCATCACTAAATACCATGGCACTATCCTGGTGCACTCTGTTTATAAGGCCGCACAGGATTTGATGTCTGAAAATGACATCACGTCTTTCCTGCCTGATAACAAAAACTGCATCCTTATTGGTGATCTAAACGCCAAAACTCCTATCTGGAATAGTCGGCTGACGAATGCTTCAGGCAGACGACTAGCCCAATATGCCCTAGACACTGGGGCTACCATCATAGCCCCGGTCAGACCAACTTTTTATCCTCCTTAAGACGGCTACCTTCCTGATGTCATAGACATTGCAATACTTAAAAATATTGCTTTTAACTATGATATCTCCACCTAGATAAGGCCCCACTGAACATAACCCTGTTCTGCTAACCCTTACTTCTGTGATACAGTCACAAGTAAACCCAAGTCCTTGCACTAGAATCAACTACCCTGCCTTACCACGTACCCTAAAGGCTACCATCACCCTCAAACCCTTTATACAAACCCGTGCCGACATCGACAGTGCGGTTCTAAGCCTGGAAACTGAACTGAAAACAGCCATTCAAAGTTGCACGACTGCAACCACCCGTCTGCTCTCAGAGCCCACCCACACTCAGTATCCTGCTCATATTCGAGCCTCCATCAACAACCGCAACCGAGCTAGACGCCTCTATAATCAGACTCGGTACCCCCCTCATAAACGTGCATACAATGAGCTATGCAGAATAACAAAAGACCTTCTTCATGAGTTTCATGCTGCCAAATGGAACAACCTTGTTAGAACCCTTGAGCCCGAAGACAACTCCTTATGGAAGATGTCTAAGGCTCTGAGGAACCCTAGACAAATCCCTAAGCCTGTTCATGGGACTCGCGGCCTAGTTTATACGGATGAGGAGAAGGCTGAGGTCTTCGCTGACTCCTATGAAATGAACGCCCGGCTCTATGAACCTCCAGACGATGATGAAGACCACGATGAGGCTGTGGACAACATCAATAGACTTCTAGCCCAAACACATAACCTCGACCCCCCGTTTCTACCGGCTTCACCGATAGAAACTCACAAAATAATCAGGAATCTTAAGGGCCGTTCTGCCCCTGGTCCTGATGGTATTTCCAACAGAGTTCTTAAAGTACTGCCCCGAAAAGGTTTAATTGCCATAACCAACATCGCAAATGCGATACTTCGACTAGTTATTTCCCCGCCAGATGGAGGCATGCCATTGTTATTATGATTCCCAAGCCTGGGAAAGACCCCACGTTTCCTCAAATTCTTAAACGATTTATTCAACACACTGAGGAACTCCAAGTCATCCCCAACACTCAGTTCGGTTTCCGTTCCAAACACAGTGCTGAACAACAAGTTCTTCGACTTGTTGAGCTCACTACCGAGGGCCTGAACAGAAGAGAAGCGACGGGCGTTGTGCTATTCGATGTTGAAAAGGCTTTCGACAAGGTTTGGCATAATGGACTGTTATTCAAGCTGTACACCCTTGGCTATCCGACCTATATGATTAAAATTATTCAATCATATCTTAGAAACAGACAAATTCAAGTCAGAGTCAACTCAGCCCTCTCCACACCCAGAACACTAGAAGCCGGCGTACCGCAGGGCGCCGTGCTTGCCGCACTTGTTTAGTGTTTATACACATGACATTCCTGCCTCGAATCTGACACACACGGCATTATATGCCGACGACACTACCATCATTGCACGCTCCCAAAACCCTACTTTAGTCACTCGCCGACTTCAGAGGCGACAAATAATCTCCATGAATTCTGCAATTCTTGGAAGATTAAAATCAACTCTAACAAAACCCAAGCGATTCTTATTCATCGCAGACGCATACGCCCGGAAGACAACGTCATCCTAAACAACCACGCCATTCCCTGGACCGACACTGTCAAGTACCTCGGAGTCATTCTTGATTCTCGTCTCACGTTCAAGCCGCACATCGAAAAATGCTTACAGATGGGTCGCAAGCTACTACCACTCCTACACAGGAACAGCCCGCTAACTATCAGAAATAAACTTCTTCTGGTAAACTCAACCATTCGTCCAAGTATGTCTTATGCCTCCGTAGCCTGGGGCTACGCGGCAAAGTCATACATCTCAAGACTCACCTCTTTTCTAAACCGCATGTACAGAAATGCGGCCAACGTCCCCTGGTTTGTACGCAACATGCAAATTCAAAGAGAATTCGAACTCACACCCTTTGATTCTTTTATCAAAGAAAGAGCCAAAAAACTCTACCTCATAGCTGAAAACCATCCAAACCCTCTGATCCGAGGACCATCTGGGTATGATCCAGCTCTCCAAAGGCCCCACAAAAGACCAAAAATTCAAATTTTGGACTAAGTACTTCTTAGGATGGTACCCGGTACCTACAGGAAGGACCGGGTACCACCCACCCTGGCCTCTCGGCCTAGCCATAAAAATCCGATTTCTGGATTGTCCCGAGTCACTGGGGCAAGGGCCCCAGCTTCTCAGTCACTTCTTAAACCCCACTCCGCTAAGCCAGATTCCAGGCTAAGCCAAAAACTTCAAAACCCCAAACAACCGTGATAGCCAACATGACAAACACGTAGTGAGGACTTGCTCAGCCAAAAGGAGAGCGAGGGGTGGTTGGCAAGCCCAGGGAGTTCGGAGGGCCTGTAAGCCCTACGGGATCCTTCCAGGTGGGACCCTTTACTACTACTACAGTAATGTTAAAAAAAACGCTTCTCTTCTTTGGTAGTAAATTTTTCAGGTAGCTTTTCGATGTTAGCAAATGGGGCTTAGATCCACAAAATAATTACTAAGGTTTGCAGGGAAGTATTTACTGTATTGATTATAATTAGAAATGATCTGTTTTAATATTTTTGGAATTACATCCCTTGGGAGGAAAGAATAAAAAAATCGTAATTTTTAAAGTTGTTAAAATGAAACTTGATAATTGGGCTTCTGATCACCCAGAAAAATAGAAAGTTGTAGTGGTTTTGGAACTTTGTCCCCTGAGGGGTTAAAAGGGGGATGAAAGTTTGTATTAAAAATTCGTACCAACTTATTCACAAACGCCATTTATGTAAGAAAATTATAACAAATGAAATACGGTAAATTAAAAAATTGCTCAGTACACGACGTGGGCTACACCATAGGGTGTGTGACGGAAGACGGAGCTTAGGGAGCGTAATATGATGTGACACAATGAAGTAGGATGGTGGCAATATCCCGCGAGAACGGCAAAAAGCAAAACAGCCAAAATTGTGTAGTACACGCGGGCGAAGCCGCGGGCGAAATGCTAGTAATTTTATAGCTTATTTAATTTATGTTGTCCAATATCATTAAATCACAAATAATTCGCCATTATAAATACAACTACACGAATATTTATTTGTTAAATAATTTCATGTAATCTTAAATCACTGGGCCTCCTGTGACGTCGGTGCTAAAGATGGTTGCCACAGCAATCGATTTATGTACACAAATTAAATAAATAAATAGGTCTTTGTTGTGGAGAGGATTTAAAGTATTTTAATCTTTTCATTATTTGAATAGTTTATTATTTTAAAATAAAATTGCTATTTACTGGTTAAAAGTTAAATAGGCTATTATTCTACAATTGTTTTACCTTGTTAACATCTTATTGTAAATTTTTATTGAGTTGAGCTCAGATAGCAATAAATGGTTGTTGGTAAGTTTTATCGTTCGGTATTAGCTCATCCTTGTATTGTTCTAAAAATGGTGCTACCTTTTTGTTGTAGAACTGTAAAGTTTTATAGAGATCTGTCAACTTATTCATATTTTTTAAGCTATTCAAAATTGGGCTGTCACAGTATTTTTTTACAATGGAAAACATTGAATACCATGCATTAATTAAAATTCATACTTTAAAAAGATGTAACACCAAAAAAAAATTCATTACACTTTGTTAAAAGTATATAAGGACTATTCACCTTTATTTAAAAAACAGTAGAAAGATAAGTTGCTGAACTGAAATCCGGCTAAAATACAGTTTTGAAAGATCGGCTATTAACCGATAGAGATTTTTTTTGCAAGCCCTAGTGATTGCATCAGGGATTGTGATGAAGATTTTGCTAAAGTTTTCTGTTTTAGAAAGCTAATCCTAAATCAGAACAAAATACTAAGGAGAGGTGTGAACTTAAGCTCCAAAGTGAGTTTGAGTCCAGTCGGCCAAGAAGGTTTTAGCATCAGTTTTTTGGTAAAAAAATAAGCTCGGATCATTATTGTCATCCTTTTGGACCAGCTTAACGTATAAATTCATAAAAAAATGATGTGGATTACCGAAGAAAAAATATTTTTTTATTCAAGATAACGCACCTTTTCACACAGCTCAGAAAACCATCGCGAAAATCACTAAATTAAAGTACGAATTGTTACCATATTCACATCCTTTATCAGATTTAGCTCCCTCTGACGTGTGGCTGTTCTTATATTCCAAAAAATGCATACGTGGAAAACAATTTTTACCAAAGCAGCCAATAGCAGCCGTGTAAGCATGTTTCGGATGTTTTTCTCCCTTCAGAGATGGACTTCATAAATTAACAGATCACGGGAACAAGTTTATTAAAGTTCAGGAAGATCATGTTGAATAATAAAATGTATTTTAATTTATAAATGCAGAAATATCAGGAAGTCCATTTTACATTTAACGATAACTACTTTAGAATTGATCATTTCATATCAAGAATACCATCTGCACATTTACTTAAAAGTAGCCCAAAGTCCGGCTTAACTTAATTTTAAGTCTGTTTTGTTAAAAACCAGTCTCTAATTTGTTGAAGCTTAATGAATCATAAACTTCCTGTTAAAGATTACTTACATGGTATGGTTTTAGGCTCTTGTATTCCTTAAAAGTCAGTTCTCTATCTAGAAGAAATTCAACAGGTTGGAGGTTGCTAGGAGTTTCCACGTTGGACACCAAGGGCATAAAGGTCTGAAACAAAAAAAAACTGTGTATAGCACATATTTTTTGTCAAGTCGACAAATCTAGCTTGACCGATGCGTCAAACGCATAACAAAGACACAAAAAATAACAAGCAAGAAATTTCATTCTCGATTTCTGCCTATGATTATTCTTTGCAACCCTATTTAAAAATTTGTACCAAACATGACGAAGTTTATTTTTTATGCATATTTATTAAGTCCTGCCAGTTTATAATAATTTTCTAAATATACAGGATACTATGAAAATAGATTACTATATTAAAATCAGCCACAGAGAGTGACAGGACACAAACTTTTACTTATCACGTCAAAAAAGAACTTTATCTAATTTTAGATCTCAGTACTTTAAAGACGTCCAGATTTTGGATAGAAACTTGGCCCTTATTTTATAGAAGTGTTTTTGGTAGAATCTCTTTTAAATTATTGTGCCTTATTGTTAGCTTCATTAATTGTGTATTTTTGTTATGAATTTTATATATAATTTATTGTCAGCAGTGTAAGTATATTGTATTTTTTTAATGAACCTTTATATATAAGTTTCTTATGTTAGATATTTATAGCTTTAATTTTTCTTTAGTGTAGATCAGGGGTCTCCAAACTACGGCCCGAGGGCCACATCCGGCCCGCGGACAGATTTTGTCCGGCCCGCGGAGAGCTAGCATACTTGAAAACTCCTTTTAGAGAACAAATAATTTTGATAGCAAATTAAATTTAGTTTACTGAAGTATTCTAATTTTATGTTGAATAATTATTAATATGACATCTACATTGATATGGTCATGGGCTAACTCCGCTAACTCATAACATTCTTGTAGGCTTATTGTTATTGTTTTTGTGATAAGTTGGATAAAGAAACACAGAATTGTAATGAGTAAAGACATGTATAATATGCAGAAAATGTAACTTCAGTATATAATAACTAACAAATTATTGAAATGAATCCAACTAACATTTTATACATTTTAAATAATCACATAACTTATAACAAACAAAATGACATATGAAATACTAATGAGATTTATGTAATTGAGATTTTCCACTGACAATAGTTTGTAGTTGTGGACTAATTTTACTTGTACCAATTATTAAAAGAGATTTAAGATGCTCATCAGTTAATTTCGATCTGTAAACATTTTTTGTGTACTTCATTTTGGAGAAGGTTTTCTCACACAAATAAGTAGTACCAAAAACAGAAAACAGACCACGAGCAAATTTATGCAAATTATCAAATTGTGTCAGTGGAAGACTCTTATAAAATTCCAACAAAGATGAGTTTTGATATTTGTTCTTAATTATATCACTGCATTGTAGATCAATCATTTCCATTTGAAGTTACAGGGCTACGGTTTCAATGTCAGTATCAAAAGGATTCTGAAAAATCTTAATTTGATTCGCAATGGCATCAAAGTCCGAGAAACGAGTATCAAAATTTATCTTCAAAGCACTCAAAGTTTCGATTGCAAAATCGATAGGAAACTCAGTCTCAGTAGTGTGGCTGAATATTTCACATGTTTTAAAATGTGAAAAACATTTATTTCGTAGTTGTGATTGAAACAGTCTCAATTTCTTCCGGAATGATTTGATATTAGTGTATAAATCAGGAAGGTGCTGGTTTTCTCCTTGCAATCCCAAATTCAGTTCGTTCACATGTTTTGTCAAATCAACATAGAATGCTTCCACAGCCATGCGTTGTTTTGTAATTCAGTAAGAGAGCGATGCTTTTCATTCAAAAAAATTTCGATCACTGCTCGAAGTTCAAAAAAGCGCTGAAGGACTTTCCCACAACTAAGCCAGCGTACGGCAGTATGATAAGGTAAGTCAGTTTCTCCAATCTCTTCAATAAATTGTCGGAATTGTCGGTGATTCAGCCCAAAAGATCTGATAAAATTAACAGTTGATATGACTGGTTTCAGAACGTCAGACATATCCAAACATTTTCCGCACAAAGACTGTTGATGAATGATACAATGTAAGACTAATGGTTTTGAACCACCGTCATTTTCTACAGCCTTTGACACAAGAGCGACCACTCCTTTATCTTTCCCACTCATGTTTTTGCCTCCATCAGTTGTAATACATTTCAAGTTTTTCCATCGAAGGTTCTTTTGATTAATGGCCATTTCAACTCCTTTAAAAATATCTGTACCAGTAGTTGTGCCATGAATACTATACATATCAAGAAGTTCTTCGTGCACTTCATAGCTTTTATCTACTCCTCGAATATAAATCAACACCTGAGCAGTATCTAACACATCCGTTGACTCATCCAAGGCCAAAGAAAACCACTCAAAATGTCCATTTTTGTCGAACAGTTGAGAGGATATATTTTCAGCGATGTTTTCTACCCTTCGAGCCACAGTGTTTGCTGACATACTGACAGTTTTTAATACATTTACCTTTTCAGGGCACATTTCTTCGGCTACTGCAATTATGCATTCTTTGATCATTTCTCCATCGGTGAATGGTTTTCCACGTTTTGCAATTTCAAGAGCCACACGAAAGCTGGCACGAGTTGCAGCCTCTTGTTCAGTTTTGAGTTTTGTAAATGAAGATTGCTGCGATTTCAATCCGCGCTGCATAGCTTCGAATTTTTCTGTCCGCAAACTTCCTGTATATTTTGAGTAATTTTGAAAATGTTTTGTTTCATAATGACGTTTAATGTTATATTCTTTGAGAACGGCTATGCTTTCATTGCAAATCAAACATAGCGCCTTGTTACTGGACTCAATTACGAAATACTGAATGTTCCACTGATCTTTGAATTTTCTGCATTCACTATCAATTTTTCGCTTCTTTTCCATACTACTAATTCACACACAAAAGCAACAATTCAAATCAAAATACTGTTATAAAAATGTCTAAAACTTAAACACGCACAAACACGTTTTAAGGAGGTATGCAATATTTTATTTAACAACAGTGTCATAGGAACTGACTTGTGGTTGCGCCACTAGCCTTCTTGTATATTCCAATTACTGCCATCTAGAAGTGAGTGGAAGACACCAGAACTTTCTCGAACCAACGAGATTATTCTGTACGTGCTATTAGCGCCATCTGTTAGCGATAGAAGGTACTACCTATTTCCGCTTGTGTCCACCAGATGTCGTCTCACGTTACTCCTCATGGCTCGTACTCTACGACTAATCTAGAAATTACAGATAATGACAGGAAAATTAATAATATGCAGTATTGCCGTTTTGCGGACTTTAGTCCGATTTGCAGCGTTTTTTAAACGTTGTGTACTTTTTCGAACTTTTTTTTCATCAGTGGACTATTTCACTTCTTACCACCGGCAACAATGATAATATGGTTTTGGCCCTCGGAACTTACTGGAGTAATCAGTATGGCCCTAAGGCTGGAAAGTTTGGAGACCCCTGGTGTAGATGATTGTTTTTGCATTCCTAGCAAGGTTGTATGTAAGAGTAGTCCCAGCGGCTAAATATCGCCTTGCTTTGGATTGCGGTCTTTTTCTTTGTGAAAAACAAATATTCTTTGTTATATTCATGTTGTTGTTCATTAAACACGATGATTATTATATTATGATTTTTTAAATTTTACAACCTTTCATCAATTTTTGAGGATTTTTTTTTGTTTTTATTATAAACAAAAAGTATTTTTATTAAAAAAAAATGGTATTATAACGTTAGTTATATTATAAAACATAATCTAATAATCATAATTGTTAATCAGAGCAATGAAAAGGATTTATAATTAATCCACTAAAATGGCTTAATGTCTGTTCCTACTAGCTAGCTGATAGCTTGTAAAGATTCAAAAGGCTGACAAGCAAGGTGCAGGAAATTTGATATTATATGTTACATTTTTTGAAAAGAGCGCTCAAGAGCAAATTACGAGAATGCAGGCAATCTTGAAAAATCTGAGAAAGACATAAAAGAACATATAAACCATGAAATAAACATTGCTTTTAATATCCAATTGTTTTTACGTAATTCAAATAAACTTTTGTTACCTTTTTTATTAAACATAAAACTATTGTTTTTATTAATATAAAACTACAATGATCTTTTACGTCAAAAGCATTTATAGATTTTACAAAAAACTTAAAGTATGTATGGTACATTATTTTATAATTTAAATAAAGTTATAAAACAAGTTGTTTTTTAGATAAAAAATATTTTTGTTTAGTTAAATTATACACACACATTATTACGTATTGCATGTACTCATAGAATTAAATTATAAGTTTCACACATTTCCACCCTTGATACCAGGGTAAAATCATCCCTTGAAAGAGATAACCCATTCGTCATATACTGGAATTTTCTATCTAAATAAAAATGCATACTTACGATCTATGAAAAACACAAGTATAGTACTTTAGACAACTTAAACTTTATTTTTAATAAAAGAAAAAACAGTATATTAATTTATATATTTATATATGAAATATATAGATTTTTGGATATAACCAATGAATCTAAAAGAAACAAACAAAAACAAAAATAAAATTTGCTATGAAAAACCGCAAGTACATACTTTAAAGAACGTTAAGCTTTATTCTTAATAAAAAGATAAATTTATTCATAGTAAAATGTAGTTTTTACAATAAACATAAATTAAAATAAAGTTTTATATTAAGCTGCTAATGTGGTAGATAAAAAAACATGTTCTTTGAGTTTTATTATTGGCGTGGACCTATTACATAAGTCCATTCAATATTTATATTTTTCAGTAGATATTTTTGGACCAGTGGAATGATGTTAAAAATATGGTAAAGAAGATACATTAACGGCTGTTCGTTTTAAGCTAATATATCTATATTCTTCCTGCAAGTGACTTTTTTTAAAATAAATGTTTTCAGTATAATAAGATCTTTTTTACCATTATTTCGCGTATGTTTTCCCAGTCAACAGCGTTCTCTACGTCATCTATTCTTACTGAGAGAACCTGAAGATCATTAAAAAAATTTTGAAAATTGATAAAATCGTCGGATGTTACCTGGCAATGTGGTCAATGTAAGGATTATTTTTTCTAGCAAGCTTTAAAATTGTGGCTAACTGGGATGGTAAAATAAATTACCCGATCTTTTAACAGCTTTATCAATTGCACTGTGCCATGTGGTGTGCCGAATTCCCTTTATTTTGACCATTAAATGGTTCAAAAAAAAAATGAAATAGTTTTAATATGGTTTGATATGGTTACTACATGCAAGAACATAGCTATTAAAATATAATTTTTGTTCTGGCCACTACTGCCGTCTGAAAATAAAGTTTTTTTTTAATGCCCTTATCGTCAAGAAAATTTAAGTATTTGAATAAACAGGTAGAAATTTCTTCCACTTAAAACCCTATGCCACAAAAAACAATGACACTTTCAAGACTTAATTTACTTTCATTTTTGATCGGCAAAAAAATAACTTGCTGCAGTTCAAATACGGCGCACGATTCTAAGGGTTTGGGATCATTTTTCCTCTGTTGTTTTTTTTTTCACAAACTTTTTCTGTTTCGAGTATGATGCTGATAGGTTTCTTTCAGTTCCAGTTTTTTGTCAGGATAATCTTGTCAGTACGTAAAACACAATCTGCACTGATCCTTTTTAGGATAATGAAACGATAAGCGGAGTCCTTGAAAAACAACAAGGCACAGTGCATAGCTAGTATTTACATTATTAAACATGCTGTACTTTTTTCTGTCAGGTCTGGGTGCAAATACCCACGTGTCTTTTTTTCCTGCAGTATTACGACTCCAAAATCTTTTGATATGCTCCCTTATAAGTTCTCTAAAGCGTGATCGTTTTGTTTTAATTGAGCACTTCGACCTCCACGTTTTTCGGGTTCAACAATTCCAGTATCTTTAAACTTGCCCAAGGACCTGCGTACAAATTTTTGGCTGACGCTCAGTGTGTTTAGGAACATTGTTTTGATACTGAAACTTGTGTATCACCTTTTGGTTAAAAATAATAATTACTTTTTGATCATCTAGAATCATGATCACTTGTTTCGAGCACCGCATGGTTCAATTAAAATAACAGAAACTAGGTGTATATCAGCCTTTTCCAATGCAGTAAGGGGGGCTTGATAGAGACGAATTATGACCTCAGAAACTGCGGTACAATCTGATTGCAAACTTTTAAATACTCCTTAAATATACGATATTACAGCCCCAGTTTTAGTGCCTTCAGACTAAAAAAATGTGAAGTTTTCACAATTTTTTTCTTTATTTATGTCCTAAAACTTACTTGCATACCAAATTTTAAGTTTCTACTTCCTCGGGAAGTGCCTCCTAATTTTGATATGTCATTGAGTGAATTAGTCAGTCAGTCACTCACTAGAACGATTTTTAAAATCAAATATTTTATTATATATATATATATATATATATATATATATATATATATATATATATATATATATATATATATATATATATATATATATATATATATATATATATATATTTATTTATATTGTAAATTACCCACAGTTGCAAAAACGGGCTATCTGTGATACACATGACCCCCTTTTTTAGGCCCTATATTGATAAGAAGTAACGTTTTTTAGAAACCTTTAATATAATATATTTGAAGGTTGATTTGTCTTTTCCAATTTCTCAAAAAATCGTGTTGATTAAACCAACAAGGAATGACCTTTATTCGTAAACAACATCCGCCTTAGGCCCGAAATAAAAATAAATGTAAACAGAAAAAGAAGCGAAAGTGACACGATTGCAGAATTTACTGCTTTAGTTGTAATTTGTTAGTTTTATGTTACAATCGTATTTATTCGTTTCGGTCGGCCGATTTCTCCACGTTTTTTAGTGCAGTGAGTCATCGACCGCTTCTTAAAGCTGGCGTGACGGTCGGTGGAATGACGAAACCTCACGGAATAAATAACGACCGACCATAAAAAATGCAGGCGTTACCTTGAATGGCTTTTATTGTTATTGGTATTATTATTATGGCGCGTAGCGTTGTTTATTGTTGTTTCATCGATCGTGACTGGAAAAAAATCCGGTATTGTTTTCAGTTTTTTGTATTTTATTATTTTGAATAGCGGTATGTACTTTAAGATTCAGTTGAAAAGATCTGCGTAAGTAATGTTTTATCGGGTCATTATTTCAAGGACCTGAATAGTTCATTTGAATTATGTTCAGTGGTGAAATGTTTAGGGACTCTGAATTTATATTAGGACTACCAGAAAGTCGTAGTTTATTGTTAATATGGCCACTTGGATTAAATGACATAGCCAGTTGGATTTGAACCAAGCTTATCCGATGTTTTAACCGGGCTAAATACAGCAGGCGATACAATCCGGATTTAAACTAGAATATCGAAAATCGTACTTCATTACTAATATGGCTACGTGGATTAAAGAAAATTACTAGTTAGATTGGTTTGCGGAAAAGTCAGGCTAAATACAACAAGATATTCAATCTGGATTAATACTGGTTGGTGTGCATTCTTCAAAAAACAAAAATTGCAGCAAAATCCTCAATATTTACGTGATATAGTCATTCATTGGTTTGAGAATAAGGGCGTTGATATATATAAACTAATAAAATTTAATAGGTTGCTTGCTTTCCTATTTTTTTAACAGACTCGGGGTTTCTACTAGCGATTATTCCCCCACATCGTCTGGTTCTAAACCACAAAAAATCATCCAAATGTAACAATAGGTCTCAAATTTCTTTTCACGGGCTCTTTAGGTATTTGGAAATACGTGGGTAAGTATAACTGATTTCTGGTAGGACACTATCTTGTATTTGTCACAGAGTCCCGCAAGCACATATAGAAAAGAAAAAGAAGGGAGTTAACTGTCAAAATCGCTTTCACGGTACTACTAATTGGCAGGGTGAATTCGACTTTGGTTATCGGGAGTTAAAGACACGGTTTTCACACGCCTTTAACGGTCGTTTATCAAAAAATATATCTAGCTTTCAAAACAAGTGTTAACTAAGGCCAAAATGGAAGTAAACTTTATAGGTTTTGAAGAAAATTAGCCAAAAGTCAGTAACGAGGAAAGTTCTTGTTTTAATAACAAAAATAACACAGACACACAAAAAAATAAATTTCCGAGTCCAAGAACCAGATCCCACAGGTCATAAGTACCGATCAGAGATTTATAATCAGCATCATCAAGAACCTATACCTACATAAATTGTTTCCACTTTTTTAAGGGTGTTTCTGTTTATTTGACCTTTAAGTGACCTTCTAAATAATAAGATATAAACAAAACGACTATGGATTCGAAACCAGCACCATTAAAAAACTTTATATAAATATGTTTAGATGTTTTAAAGACTTGTTTATTATTTGGCCTTAAAATGACCTTTAACTGACCTTTAAATGATTTAATAGGTACAAACCGACTACGGATTCGGAATCAACAGCCTTAGAAACATATACATGAGTTTTTTAGATTTTTCGAACGTCTTCTGCTTCATTTGACCTTCAGATGACCTTAAAAATAATAGGATAAAAACAAACCGACCACCGATTTGGATAGAGCATATTCAAAAACTATACATGAATTTTTTCAGATTTTTTAAAGGTCTTCTAATCCGTTTGACCTTCAAAATGATCTGATGGAAACAAACGGACCCATGATTCGAAATCAGCGACACAAAAAATATATAACCTGTGGGGTATGGTCCTTGGACTCGGACATTAATTTTTTTTGTGTTTGCCTGTATAATTAAATTAAACATTCTGGTTTTACCCTTAAAGAAAGAATGTTTGCTAATTTATTATTTTTTGCATTATTTACTTTTTTATTAAACGGACATTAAACTATAATTTAGTTTAAAATATTTTAAACTACTTAACTGAAATTAGTAGTATTTACCGATTTCATTCATACCTAAATATGTTAGACCTTTAATTTCTTGACCAAAAAGATAAATCATATCTATCCGTATATTGTGTATAAAATATTTGACCTCAACCTTACTTTCTACCTGCTATTGTATTATTTTAAATTAAAAGAATTGTAATATAATGTTTATACCGACAATGCATCCACAGCTGTATAAATCATATATATAAATAAATAGCTTTCCTTGCGCATTCATCCTACTGTAAAATTTAATATTATTGATTTTTTTTTAAGGAGTTCCGTACCAACTTATTACCCTTACGATTGCGATAACAGTTTTACAGAAGTGGTATTTAATAATTTAAGGTCTGAATTGATTGCAAGAAAATAATTCCCTTATTTTTCTGAGGGTAGACCAAGTTTTTGATTACACACTTTGACAGTCGACAGAAGGCCTTTTTTTAATTAAAAATTGACTGCCTAAAATTTCTTATAAAAATATGTCGATAATCGTTTTAGTTTCGGGATCAAGAGCGTTTCATTTTATGTCATCAAGAGTATTTCATGCATTCAAACCAAGGAAGTTTGAAGGTTAATGGAAGCCCAATACTATGGCGTATTCGATCAAAAAGTGTCCGGCCCACTATGAAAATAACTGTCATGAGAGGCCCCCTCGATCCTGCGCAGTAACAAAATTCCCCAAAATATTGTCATGTGATGCCTACATACACACAGTTTGTAGATAGGCAACACATTATCTTTTGACAAAGCCGGAGTTCCGTTTTTGTGTGCGACAGTGCGGTGTTTATGAAACTATACCCGCGGTGTGCCGTTGTCTCATTAACCCTTCCAAGCGATTGTTTTGCCTTGTGTGATTTTATTTTGTGGTTACAGAAGTTTTTTGGATTAATAAAAACCTTCATATTTTAGTGATTATTGGTTTATTTAATTGTGACTATAATTTTGTGTTTATTGTTTGTTAATTACAATATCGTAACAAAATGCCTGAAAGGTATATGGTTTTGTCTTGCAAATCCAAGGCTAACATACCCTGAATACCCCTTATTAGGAAAACAAGAGCCAATTCAAATATCACTTTCAGTTTAATGCTCCAGGACCCAGTCATGTTCGGTGTCTCGAAAAGAAGTTAATTAATCATTTTGACGTTACTTTTGAGAACAACTTTAACTGATACAAACACATTATATCCATAGTCTCAGCTGCTTTAAAAAAGCTTGGATTCCTCTTTTAAACCAGGAAGTATTTTTATCTGTCTAATCTGTATACTCTGTATGTATTCTAATCAGACCATCTTTAGAATATTGTTTTCATATCTGGGCAATGGTATTTTCTACAACTCTTATTATTTTTGATTCATTCAAAAAAGATCTGTTCGTCTTATTATTTATTGATCTCACGTTTACAGAAAAGCTTCCTTCTCTTTCCCACCAACAGGCTGGAGGGGATATGTTACATTTTTAAAGCTATTTTCACGACTTCTGCTCCGAGGAGTTGGCAAGTATAATTTCTCTGACAGCTTCCAACAGAGCAACACGTAGTGCCACTTTTATGCATTTTTTTTAAGTTGTACCACTTAAGAAACTACGAACTTTCCACTTTCTTTGTTCCATCATCCCCAGAGTGTCTAGACTGGAATCTGCTATCCGCAGAAGTTTTCCCTTCTCCAAATATTTAGGTCTATGTTCAACGTTTTATTTTTCAGATATCGATCCCTAAATATAATAATTAGATTAAACTCATTTACACGATTTTGCCCTTCTTTTATCACAGAATTCGTGATAATTACATGAAACTATCATACAATGTTTAAAATTTATTTTTTAAAATCGTATTGTTAATTATTTCATCAAGATTTTTGGTAAAAATACGAAACTCCCAAAAATATCAACTATTTAAATAGAAGGCTGTGAAGTGGTACCATCAGTTCTTTCCATGTTAAATTTGATGATATAAAATCCAGTAATACACAATAATTTTAAATATTTTATAATAGTTTCGTTTATTAACCAACAATGTTGTGTAAAAACTAAAAAAAAACAGTGAACGTATAGTTAGTCTGAATTTGACATTTGATGGAGTTAACTTTATTCATGGTAACAAAGAATTATGGAAGTCCGAACCTGACCTACGATTCATTGTGCAAACTCCGCGGGGCCGAGTCCCCTATTCCCGCTGCCCTGCACACCTGGACAATTTTGTTCTACAGTATTGGCCTTCCATACACCTTTAAACATCCTTGATTCAAACTTACAAAGTAATACTTATGAAAAATTTACACACCTAATAACATGTAGTAAAATGTATGTAGTTTAGGGACTTTCCAAAAGGACTGTAAAAGAATGCATTATTAGCACTTCGTGTTGCTTTATTGGGAGCTATTAAAGGATAAATTATATTAAGTAGAAGCCGTGAAAATACCTTTAAAAGAGCGACAGAGCCACTTCAGCTTGTTAGCGAACAAGAAAAGAAAGCTTAAAAATGCTAAAGGTTGTTAGGTACAGACATGAAAAAATATTTTAAAGAGGATCTGATTTGGAACACATACGAATTATACAGATTAGAAGGGAAAAAATACTCGCTTTAAAGAATAGTCTGAACATTTTTGAAGCTTTTTTTCTTTATTCTGCAGAAGTTGGCTTTTCATAAGTAAAGGATGAGCATTCGCAGCCTTTTCGCGACAGTAAATATATTGTTACACTAAATGGTCAATAATTTGGTTCCGTTATGTTGTCAATAAATATAACTTGTCTATATTATGATTCTAAGTTTAAAGTATAAGCTACGGAATTCTAAGCTAATGCGTTATGCTAGATTTGACAATAATAAACGATTGCTCGCCTTTATAAAGTTTTGAAAAAGATGTAAATCAGTTATTGCATAGTTTCCAGAATTTTTTAAATATCTCTTATTTATAAACGTTCATAAATACATCATACACAGCCACGTGTGTTTGAAAGGCCAATAATTTTTAAACAGGATTTATAGTTCTATGCCAACCAATCACTTCTCAACTCAAACTAACTAAAAAAGGCTTGGTAATAAATTTACCCTATATTTCCTTCACTTTTTTCCATATTTTCCAGCTTTCGTCCGTCGGTTATTCGCGTTAAACCCAAGGACCCCTATCAATCAGGCTAATCTGAGTAGGTTCCGGACAGTTCTGCCATTCGTTTGTTTATTTATGGCAGCCATTATCGGGCCTTATACACTTTTTACGTACATCTAAAGTATTTTTTCTTCTGTACAATGAATTCATTTATTTATGACTTTTTTTCGCTGCGTAGATTTTTAGTTAATATTTACAGTAACAAAAGTTGGTAACTTTTTGGATTGCTTTTATAGTATAACCCAGGGGTCTCCAAACTACGGCCCGAAGGCCACATCCGGCCCGCGGACAGATTTTGTCCGGCCCGCGGAGAGCTAGCATACTTGAAAACTCCTTTTAGAGAACAAATAATTTTTATAGCAAATTAAATTTAGTTTACTGAAGTATTCTAATTTTATGTTGAATAATTATTAATATGACAATTAATGACATCTACATTGATATGATCATGGGCTAACTCCGCTAACTCATAACATTCTTGTAGGCTTATTGTTATTGTTTTTGTGATAAGTTGGATAAAGAAACACAGAATTGTAATGAGTAAAGACATGTATAATATGCAGAAAATTTAACTTCAGTATATAATAACTAACAAATTATTGAAATGAATCCAACTAACATTTTATACATTTTAAATAATCACATAACTTATAACAAACATAATGACATATGAAATACTAATGAGATTTATGTAATTGAGATTTTCCACTGACAATAGTTTGTAGTTGTGGACTAATTTTACTTGTACCAATTATTAAAAGAGATTTAAGATGCTCATCAGTTAATTTCGATCTGTAAACATTTTTGTGTACTTCATTTTGGAGAAGGTTTTCTCACACAAATAAGTAGTACCAAAAACAGAAAACAGACCACGAGCAAATTTATGCAAATTATCAAATTGTGTCAGTGGAAGACTCTTATAAAATTCCAACAAAGATGAGTTTTGATATTTGTTCTTAATTATATCACTGCATTGTAGATCAATCATTTCCATTTGAAGTTCCGGGGCTAGGGTTTCAATGTCAGTATCAAAAGGATTCTGAAAAATCTTAATTTGATTCGCAATGGCATCAAAGTCCGAGAAACGAGTATCAAAATTTATCTTCAAAGCACTCAAAGTTTCGATTGCAAAATCGATAGGAAACTCAGTCTCAGGAGTGTGGCTGAATATTTCACATGTTTTAAAATGTGAAAAACATTTACTTCGTAGTTGTGATTGAAACAGTCTCAATTTCTTCCGGAATGATTTGATATTAGTGTATAAATCAGGAAGATGCTGGTTTTCTCTTGCAATCCAAATTCAGTTCGTTCACATGTTTTGTCAAATCAACATAGAATGCTAACTTCCACAGCCATGCGTTGTTTTGTAATTCAGTAAGAGGGCGATGCTTTTCATTCAAAAAAATTTCGATCACTGCTCGAAGCGCTGAAGGACTTTCCCACAACTAAGCCAGCGTACGGTAGTATGATAAGGTAAGTCAGTTCCTCCAATCTCTTCAATAAATTGTCGGAATTGTCGGTGATTCAGCCCAAAAGATCTGATAAAATTAACAGTTGATATGACTGGTTTCAGAACGTCAGACATATCCAAACATTTTCCGCACAAAGACTGTTGATGAATGATACAATGTAAGACTAATGGTTTTGAACCACCGTCATTTTCTACAGCCTTTGACACAAGAGCGACCACTCCTTTATCTTTCCCACTCATGTTTTTGCCTCCATCAGTTGTAATACATTTCAAGTTTTTCCATCGAAGGTTCTTTTGATTAATGGCCATTTCAACTCCTTTAAAAATATCTCTACCAGTAGTTGTGCCATGAATACTATACATATCAAGAAGTTCTTCGTGCACTTCATAGCTTTTATCTACTCCTCGAATATAAATCAACACCTGAGCAGTATCTGACACATCCGTTGACTCATCCAAGGCCAAAGAAAACCACTCAAAATGTCCATTTTTGTCGAACAGTTGAGAGGATATATTTTCAGCGATGTTTTCTACCCTTCGAGCCACAGTGTTTGCTGACATACTGACAGTTTTTAATAAATTTACCTTTTCAGGGCACATTTCTTCGGCTACTGCAATTATGCATTCTTTGATCATTTCTCCATCGGTGAATGGTTTTCTACGTTTTGCAATTTCAAGAGACACACGAAAGCTGGCACGAGTTGCAGCCTCTTCTTCAGTTTTGAGTTTTGTAAATGAAGATTGCTGCGATTTCAATCCGCGCTGCATAGCTTCGAATTTTTCTGTCCGCAAACTTCCTGTATATTTTGAGTAATTTTGAAAATGTTTTGTTTCATAATGACGTTTAATGTTATATTCTTTGAGAACGGCTATGCTTTCATTGCAAATCAAACATAGCGCCTTGTTACTGGACTCAATTACGAAATACTGAATGTTCCACTGATCTTTGAATTTTCTGCATTCACTATCAATTTTTCGCTTCTTTTCCATACTACTAATTCACACACAAAAGCAACAATTCAAATCAAAATACTGTTATAAAGATGTCTTAAACTTAAACACGCACAAACACGTTTTAAGGAGGTATGCAATATTTTATTTAACAACAGTGTCATAGAAACTGACTTGTGGTTGCGCCACTAGCCTTCTTATATATTCCAATTACTGCCATCTAGAAGTGAGTGGAAGACACCAGAACTTTCTCGAACCAACGAGATTATTCTGTACGTGTTATTAGCGCCATCTGTTAGCGATAGAAGGTACTACCTATTTCCGCTTGTGTCCACCAGATGTCGTGTCACGTTACTCCTCATGGCTCGTACTCTACGACTAATCTAGAAATTACAGATAATGACAGGAAAATTAATAATATGCAGTGTTGCCGTTTTGCGGACTTTAGTCCGATTTGCAGCCTTTTTTAAACGTTGTGTACTTTTTCGGACTTTTTTTTCATCAGTGGACTATTTCACTTCTTACCACCGGCAACAATGATAATATGGTTTTGGCCCTCGGAACTTACTGGAGTAATCAGTATGGTCCTAAGGCTGGAAAGTTTGGAGACCCCTGGTATAACCTATTCATGTTTAAACGAATGTTGATATTTAGAAATCAGGCCTCTCAACTGTATAGTATGCCGAAAACAGTTCTGTAAAAAAAGGGCCAAGTTCCTATACAAAAATCTAGACCTCTTAAAATACTGAGGTCTAAAACTTAACCAAGTTCTGTTTTGACTTGAAAAGTTCTTTACTGATCTATCTGTGTTTATGATTTTTTTCATTAATTCAGACAGATCAGTAAAAAACTTGCAAAGTCCCAATACTTTAAGGGGCCAAGATTTTTGGATAGGAACTTGGTCCTTTTTTTACATAAGTGTTTTTGGTATGCCCTTTTCTGTTTTTTTCTGAGTTCAGGGAATGGAATATAATTCTGCCTGCATTTTATATTCTAAGGCAGTTATGATCTCAGAAACTCAGGTTTACTCAGATGGCAAACTTCTAATAAAACCCTAAACATACGACATTACCGCCCCTGTTTCAAGGCGTTCCCAGTAAAAATGTGCCGTTTTCAGAATTTTTCCTTTACTACCTATTTACATACCAAATTTCAAGTTACTCCTCTTTTGGGTAGTGCCCCATAATTTTGTTAAGTCAATGATTGAGTGGGTAAGTTGGTCAGTCAGTGGTGAAATGGGGTGTTAAATTAAAATAGAATAATTAGAATACTTATCAGTGACGGCTCGTGATCATAGGCGTGCGCAGGGTAAAGCTGGCGTGGGTGCCGAGATAATAATAATAATAACAGTAATAATAATAACAAAAAAATAATAATAATGAAGTGAATAAAAACACAGTGGGGAATGAATAACGTCCAAACGATCCCCATAATTGTATCAACAACTGGCATTATACCGAAAACTCTTTTACAAAACATCAAGGGACTAGGCCTCGGTGAACATCTGTATAAGACTATGCAAAAGGCAGTGCTACTTGCGACCGCTCGGACTGTCCGGAAATTTCTGGGAAATACAGCAGAACATAATGTCACCTAGAGCCCGAAAACATGGAAAGGGTTGCCACAGAGCTCAATCGTAAATTAGATCAGGAATACTCGACTCGGCTCCGTTTAACACAATACGATCAATGCAGGCTGGCAGCCCGGCTTTTTGCCAACGAACGAAACCACCAATCTGGAGATCGCTGCGCGAAGCTTGTGGAATCCAGTAATCGGTCAACGCGTTTATATGCTTAGAATAATAAAGCGAAATTTAAAAGAGTGAAAAAAATATACATATATTTTATTTATATCATTATTATGTTTTTGTTCGGAAATATTAGTCGAAAATATTGCACTAATACTTATGTAAATTTACATAACAAATCTATTACCTTGTGTTATGGAATAATACCGAAATTATGATATGGGGACATACGCCGAAACCTTGCGGAACTTGGCCCGGCGCATTATCGTGCATATAGAAATGCAAAGAAAATGAACTTTTTATTGACTAGTAAGGGTAAATAATTATTTCGTGCTACATGTAAATTTAAACATATCGTCTCTGTAATTGCCAAAGGTCTTATGTCAAAATTATATGAGAGCAAAAAAAATTTGTATTTCCTCATATAATTATTACATAATTCAACAAATTTATTACTTACTTTTATGGTATGTTATTGGGTAATATTATTGTTTAAACTTAAAGTTAATTAATTAGGTTGATTTCATAAATCAACGCCTTTTTCTATTTTAAATTAACCGCATATTTCAACATACGACCTTATGCAATCACTTTGACAATATCCAGACAAGGTTAAGCTCTGGACTCGAAGATACAAGAACTAGAAGTGCATGTGATAATAAATTAGTAAACGTAGTAGTAAGAGTTTCATAAAGTCAGAGTATAACAGGTATAGTTCTTGTCGACAGAATAAACACCTATTTTTAAATTTATGATAAAATACTGGATACAAAAAAGGACGTGTGTTTTGCAAAACACAAAACGACATAAATGGAACAGTTTTCTCAAAATCCTTGGCAACACCCAGATCATTGGTCTTGGCATATCAAGCTTTAACCTAGTGTGGCATGATCAGCTCCTAAACATTTTTTTTGTCCAATGCCTTAAATAAACGATCATGTTCGCTTTTATAAAAAAAGTAGTAGTAATTCTTATTCTTTTCTAACAGCACACAGCAGAAACGCGCGAGCATTACTTTTAGAAATGATCTCAAAAGGCGTAAAAATATAAGTATATCCTTTGCTACATCTGCCAGAAACCGTAAATTTTTCTTTTGAGTCCGAAAGTATTGCTTTTAACCTGTATAAACCGCGTATATCCCAAATCAGATCATATTTCGAAAGTTCTTTCCATGTTTGGGATTTGGCTTCGCACAAAACATCAACGGCTTCTTCTGTCAATGCAAACGTTGTCTATACGTAATTTATTCTTTACGTTCGGAAACCAAAATAGGTCATTTGGTGCCAAATCAGAACTGTACGGCAGATGACTCATTAACTCGATTTTTTAAGCGCTCAAGTAGTAAGTTGTTAGACAAGATGTGTGGCATTGTGTTGAATTATCCGACGGCGCTTATGTTGTTTTCCTTATTTCATCGAAAACTTCAACCAATAAATGGTTGCGTACCAATCTTAATTAACCGATCTACGTTCCTGTAAAGGCACCGCTGCCCCATGACCAGTTTTTCTGAAAAAACGTTTTAAAAGTGCCTCGAGCGCAAACAAATGGTGTTAAATTTGGTTTATCTTGGGACACTCTTGCAGTCGACTGCTGTTTTGTTTCCGGGTAATATGCACTAATCCATGATTCGTCACTATTACAATCTTATACGCGTCCTATGAAGCACCGCTATTATATTTCTTAAGCGTTTGTTTGCACCAATCGACACGAACATCTTTTTGAGATTTTGTCAGATTGTGTGGCATCCAATGAGAACAAACCTGTGTCACGGCTAAAAGATCATGCAATATTTTATCTTTACTGGTGGCCTTAGGTTGCCTTAATCTCAAAATATGTTACATGACGATTTTGAATTATTAGTTGTTGCACAGCATCAATATTTTCTAATACAACTGATTTTGGACCACTTTCACGACATTCATAAGTAAGCGCACAGCAATCATGATTAAATTCGTTATACCAGCGTTTCACAGTAAAAAGGATTAAGGCTTTATCACCAAAAGTAAAAGTAAGTTGATCAAGGCACTCTTGTCTTGATAATTCACGTCGAAATTCATTTTTTTTATCTTGGGACAGTCCACGAAGGCTGATGCCTAAGTACTAACGTACCATGGGTGTCTAATAATAAATCATTGCACGAAAATTTTAACGAGTAAATCAATTTATTCGAATCTGTAAACAACACACATCCCGGTCAGATAACAAAACCTGTTACAGTTCAAAAGTTGAACTATACTTAACAATTTTTGATTTAAAATACCTTTTTGCATAAATACCTTAAATGCGGAAAGCAGGGCTATAGTTTGAAATGTTGTTTATGACTAGCTACGGTCTGCGGAATGTTTTGTGTTTGATTGTTTATTGACCTTTCCTTATTTTCAGGGGTCGTTGACATGTTTGTGGTTGTTTTTGTAACCGTGTGGAGTATTTTACATTGTTTTCTTTGGAATTATGTATATTCATAACTCTTTGTTTTGTTTTTGTAGTTTTGAAGTTTAAAATTTTGACATTTTAAAATAAGTCAGGTTTAAGGTGAAGTTGTTTTCTTTTCTTCTTTTTCTTTTTGGCTAAAATGACTGGCAAGATGTCGTAGTGGCAAAGCCGCTTGGTACCGTGAGAGGGGGTCTCGAAGTCGAGAGTGATTCCTAAATCTTTCTTTTTAGAAAGTTCTGACAGAAACCGGTTATATCTGGATTTCGGGATTATATTTTGCGGGGCTGAACATGCGTTGTTTGTTAGTAATATCTGGGTAGTTCCTGGTGTCTTAGAGCCATCCCTTAGGAATGATGGCAAAAGGCCAGCCAGCGAGCCAGTGATGGATTGTGTGTGAGTTGGTAGAATTGTAGCAAGAAGGGTTTTGGTACTGCCAAGGTCGTCCTTGACAGAAAACGCTGTCGGTGAAAAATAAGTTTTGGGGAAGCTTTCTCTCTCCTGCTGACCACCAAGGAGACAGCACACGTGAAGGCAATGTTCTAAAAGTTTCAACCCTTGTTTTGGGGATTGTTGAACAAATGCCTAAGTAAATTTCCCGTTTGTTTGTGCTAATTGTAGTACGTTGTTTCGGAGTGAAATGTCACGTTATCCGTATATTTTTTGGGAAATTTATGTCTTCTTAAAGAAGGATTATACCACGTGGAAACTTGCATGGAACCCTTTTTCTTCGTCAATACCTTATAAGGGGCGATAGTGGCTCGTTTAGTTTGTGGAAAAAGGTAAGAATTTTACTTTTTACACAGTTTTATCAAATTGCTACTTTGAATTTTTGATCTAACTTTGAAAACGTATTGTATTCGATTTTGGGGTTATGATAATTGCGTAGTTAATTTATGGGGTTTTCTTTAAATGGATTGTTTTAAGGGGAGAACTTTGTCTAGAATTTTTATGCTTATTGGGTAATTTATGTGTAATTTCTGTGTTCCGTAAAGTATCATATGTAACCATACATAAAGCTTAGACGAGTTGTTTTTTTTAGGGTTCTTCTTCTTTCTTTTCTTCTGTTCTTTTCTTTTCTATTCCGGATTTTACCCCTATGATTTCTTCGACTTGATTTTGTGTTCCGGCCCATGCTGCTTATGCCTAGTGCCAGTTCGAGTTAATGGATTTAATCCCATGCCTTATGTTGGAGATTCAAGTGACAAACACAAGTTGCCGACATTAGTTGCTGATGACTGACAGCTAGACTACCTTTTATAAGTCACAACCACTTGCTTCCATAATAACCGGAAAATCACAGATAAGTCTTAGGTTTAAGAAAATTTTTGTAGATTAATGATATTACTTTGTCTTAAGAGAATGTCATGTCGATAGTCTAGCCTTAGATTTGAACTGAAATTTTTTATTGAAAACACCTGCTAATCATTTGAATAGCTTGATGTTACTTAATACCTTCTCTGTCTGAGTGAACAGTCATTAACACTTTATTTTCTCGGTACCTTCACTAAAATCCAAGACTGGAATTTGGACATAAGTATACACATGTGCACTTTTAAAGCTTTAAAGGTTATCGAAAGAACATTTATTATTATGGTATACCTTAGGGGTATATAGTCACTTACTTTTAACACTATTCTATTGGGGAACAGTTTGATAGGGACAGTTGGTACTTGTGATTTGTAATCATATAGACGAGTACGAGTGTTGTATATCAATCTGTGGTAGGAGGTATAAGATTTATTACTAATCATTTGGTAATAGTCTTATACGGTTTAATTATAAATATTGAACTTGATCATTGAAGATTAATTAGATAGATTTACTGACATTTGTTTTTGTTTAACCCTTGACCGGATATATTTTTTGTTTAAGCCTTAGTGCTCTCAGATATTTTGCTGTAACGTCCATAACGTCATTCTGCTTCATTTTATTTTTTGTTTAATTTGTAAGTGCCTATAAAAAAGTTTTAAATGCAACTTATGGCCTTACGTATATGTGGGTAACATACTAGAAGGTGACTTTGTTATATATAGGGTTATATTGTTGACAGTTTATTATTTATCCAGCTTTTGGTTTAGTAACTGTAAATCTGTATACAAGTCAAATTTAGTTTAACATTGTTATATATTTTTCAGTAATTTAAAATCTTATTAAATTTTGGTTTAAAAGGCGCATCCACCAATTTGGTAGGAATTTGTTACAATTATTTTATTATTTTTTTGTAATAAAGCATTAACTAGTATATTTATATTTTGACTTCTATTGACAATACCCCCTTCAAGAATGCACTCGCCTTTGTGTAGAGCCTCATGCGACTGTAAGTATCTATTGTAACCATATTTTTTAGCCAATGAATGATTATTTTTATTTTTTATTTCTGAGCTAGCCGAGCACCTTATTAGATAATTATTTATTTTACTTTTATTTATAATATTTAAATAATTTTTTGCCCAAGTGGGGCGTTTACAAAATTTACCTTGCTATAAATTAACGTTTATAAATTTACTTGTATCAATTAGTGTTACAAATTATCACGTAATAAACCTTTTAAAAAAGGTCATGGTCAGTGGTCTAGTGGAAACGTCAGATGGCACCTGACAACACTCCGTATTGCCAAGGTTTAAAAAAGTACTGCTCCTCGTAAAAGTTTTTCCAACCTTGCACCCTCCTTTTTTACCAGTGAAAAGGAAAATATTGGTAATATTATTTTTTATTAATAATAATTATATTTTGATGTACAAAGAATGTGTAGTTGTCGTATTAGTAAATGCTTAGAGTACGGAACAGCATATTGTAAAAATACCTGGGGGGGCAGTTGCCCCCACCTAGCTACGCCACTGCTCATACAGGGTCATACAAATTAACTGTTCACCATTAGTAACTGTGTTATTAGTCAAAATACAAAGTTGTTTAAATTAGCAAACTAGCAGCATTTTTTACTCCATTCAAGACCGAAAAATAGAAAAAAACAATTGCAAATCGTGTTTTCCAATTTCATAGTAAAATAGCATTTGTTTACATGAAACGCCCCGTTTATTTTATTACCATTAAAAAGATCTTTAAAAAATACCAAATTTGATAGGTCTGCCTTTAATAGTTTCGGAAATATTGGCATCCGAATCTAAAAAACCAGTAAGCTACACCTGTAAGCTGTAAGCTGTAAGCAACAGATACAATGAAAATAAAAAATTAGTTTTCACATTTGAATGCCAATTTTTCCGATACTTACCAAATGTGGTATTTTTAAAGCTCTTTAATAAAATCTGTAAAATGGTTTTAATTTAAAAAAAGAATGTGTTCCATTAAAAAAAAATACTATTTTACTATGCAACTGGAAAACACGATTGTTAATTGTTTTGTACATTCTTTAGTCTTGAAAAACGTAAAAAATACTACTAGTTTGCTAATTTAAACGACTTTGTAATTTGATTAATAACAAAGTTACTAATGGCGGATATTTAATTTGGATGACCCTGTATATTACTCGCGGAAAAAATAAATTAATTTTTTCCTGTGTTCACCTGCTGTTATTACGTAAAACGAATAAATGAGGCAATTCGAAAACTAAATAAAATAAAATATCGACCGTATCCCCCGAATAAATTAAAATTCCATCGGAATAATTCGAGCGGAGCCGCGGCGGAGTCCGCGTATTGAATTATTTATGAGTGTGGGACGGCCTTGGCTAAAACTGGAAAAAAATAAATAAGCAGGTCAACATTGACTCGGCGTTAATTTTAATCAAGTCGGTATTTCAAAGTTGTTTATCATGTTTGTTGTTATTTTTAATTTACCTGTCGGTTTGCTTAACCTCATATTTAAGTGTTTTCATTTATTATTATTGATTTTTTTAATGGAGAATGTAGGGATTTAGGCAATAAGAAAATGGAGAAATATTTGTTAATCAGTGTCGGGGCAGGAGGGGTGGTGGAGGAGGTTGCTTTCCTACGCCCGTTACTTCAGCGTATCAGTCCGTTATTTTTTTATACCACCTTCTAACGTCTTTGGTTTTTAATTTTTTTTAAATTACAATATTTTTTTGCACGATAAATATAAAAAATAATAGATATTCGAGGAAGAAATTAGCCTACAGGGTCATTCAACGAGGTTTGATCGACGCCATATTTGTGACTTTCATCGTATTTTAAGAAAATATATTGTTAGGTAGAATCTCAAAGCATACTTAAGAAAATTATTTGACTTAAAACAATAGGGGTAAAACATAAAATTAACATTGTCCTTTAATTCATATAAAAAATTTGCGATTTAAATTAGAAAATAGGAAAAGGTTACAATAAATCTCTGAAGTATCAAAACAAGAAAGGTAAATATTCGGTCAGTCTAGCGTTTAATACTGGTTTTAGTACGTATTTTTTTTTATTTAAACCGCAAATATTTCATGTGAACTATATTATTCTGTCGTTACTAAAAATAAATACTCACCAATGCTGGCCAAAGGACGGTACCATGGCTAAACGGATCTTTTCTATCCGCCCATACAAGTGCTTGTTCTACCAGAAACAGGTGAAAGAGATCATCCCGATAAATGCATATCCATTCCCTTCGTTGCCATTCTACATCATCATATTCTACCAGAACCTGAAAAAAAATGAATGTAACTTCACTTATCTAAAAGAAAAAACATTAAAGGCTAATTTGAACAGTTTTATAAACCGAAAATTAGGTAATATGTTCGGAACGGTTAAAAAATAAATTAAGAAGTGTACTCCAAACAGTTCGGAAGCTGCATGGCTTTAAACTCGCGGCCTACATTGCCCTATACTAGGTTATTCAATAAGTTTTGCCGTTCGACAAGGAAAACACGATTTTATTGTTTTAAAATACATTTTATTGTTCTATATAATCTCTCCGAGTTTCAATACACTTCTTCCAGTGATCTTTAAATTTATGGATTTCATCCCAGAAGTGAGAATCAGGTATACTGTCGAAATATGGTTCCACGACTACTATGATCTCTTTCTTTGATAACAATCGTTTCCCACGTATGATTTTTTTAAGATGTAAAGGGAGCCAGAAATCGAAAGAAGTTTCTGTACTTTAATTCACGGATTTTGCTATGATTTTTGGCGCTGTGGGAGAGGATGCGTTGCCTGCACGAAAAATGATTTTTTACATCCAGCTGGTCCAGAAGATTACAATAATAATCTAGAGTTTTTTGTTTTACCAGTTTGGAGGTAATCTACGAACAAAGTTTCTTTTACGTCCCAAAAAAATGATGCGTTTTTGAACAATTCTAGACTTAACTCGCTTCGGAGTCGAAGTACTGGGTTCACACCATTCCTTAGCCTCTAGTTTTGATTTAGGATCATGACGGTCATTCATTAAAATAAAACAATGCAGAAAATCCTTTTTCTGCATTGTTTTATTTTAATGAGTCTCTAATTTAATAAAACAGTCTTATTATTTTTACTATATGCACTTTAGATCGATTTGGTTTCTAAGGAATAGAAAAGTCCAACTTTTTTGGACTGTCACGCTTATTTGTTTTAAAAATATATAAAATTATTGGTAATTATTATAGCAAAAAAAAAATCTGTTGATCTGACATATTATTATTACGTTCACATTAAAAAAAGGTTTTAATTTTAAAATTTAGTTTTCGCCTACGTATTTTAAATAACTATACTGGTGCCTTGTACACATAAATATTTGTTCTAAATTATTGGATGTACTAAATAAACTTCGAATATTTTTTTATACATTCGCTCATTGTTAATATTTGCATTAAAGCCTTATATTTTGCCGATCTGAATCGCCGTCAAAGCTATGTTAGATTTCGGTGGCGCTAGACAAAACAAGACTTGAATATATCAAAGGGGCCGATTATCAACTATCACAATATTAAAATAATAAATATAATTACAAAAAGAAATAAACATTTCATTCGAAGAAAATAATATACTCAGAGGAGATTGATAATTTCGGTTTTTTAAATCCTTTTAATATTTAATTTGTTATATAGCATATGGCGGAAAATAATTTGCAGGCCCCCAACATATTTTTTGAGCATTCCTGGGGGGAGTAATTAGTCTCTCTACCCCCCTCCTCTTACCTACGACAGTGCGCCCTACCCATTAATTTTATTTTAACCTCTTTTGCGTTATTTTATTAAAGTTTTTAATAGACACGATTTTTAATTCAGTAATCCAAAAGCAAGCGAAATTAACCGTTAAAAAGTACCTATAAACTTTAAAATCTTAAAAGTAGCGACCGGCTCAAGGCGGGACTATCAATGTAATAGACAGTCGATAAATAAGTGACCAAATTACATTGGTACGCTGGTGAAAGTGTAATAAGCAGTCACCAGCTGGCCGATGATTGCATACAGCGTACGTCCATACGTATACCTACCTACTCTTTATTTTTTCTTATGGAGCACCGTAAATTATTCCTGTGCAGATGCAAGTACTGGATAATATATCACGTACATACAACGTACAATTTAATCGATGTACAATGTATTTGAATTTAAATTTTAATGGTCTACCCACATAATTCGAAAAGTAATATAAATTAAGTGGTTAATATTAGGAGTTTTTAAATACAGAAATATTTTTTTATGCTGCGTCTTTGATTATTTGTAAAACTTGTTTAAAGAATACCTTTTCTATTTCCTTTTATTAATACTGTTATGCAGAAAATATCTTCCCAGCCAAACTAATGTGTTATTTTAATAAATTCTACCTATGTAACTAGTGGCGACTCTCGGTTTGTCTTAAGGTACTAAAGCAAAAAATAACACATTATACACACCATTCAGATAGGTAATATACCATTTTTTTTTTAATTTTAGGCACAGACATATTATAATTAAGGTTGTCATATAAGCAAATACACACCAACGCTATTTTTTGAACTAAAAGTTCATTCTTTTGTTTTTGTCAGAAATATACTTTTCAGTCACTTTTTCATTAAAGATCAAAATGTCACCGATAATAACTTTTTCAATAGAGATTATTGCAAGAGCATTTAATTTTTCTTTCTTTATATTATTCCCAAAAAACTTTTAATTAATTTTAAAGTTAAAAAACATCTTTCGGTTTCTGATGTAGTCATTGGAATGGTAACCAATATTTTGGAAACCTGTACATATTTTTTAAATGCAGCAATTATTGTGTCTTTACTGCCTATAAAAAAAGACCTGATTGTGTTCAACGCGAGAATAAACAGCCCAAAAGCAAGTCGCGACGTCGTCGTGTTGTCATGGCAACCGCGACGTAGGTTGCAGATTTCTAATTTTACTGTCCACGGGCGGGTTTCGGAGAGCCTAGCCGCATCTCAGATCTCCGCTATAGCTCGCGGAGTAAAATGATTTAACAACCAAGTACGAGGGCTACTTGATAAAAACTTAAGTAGAGCACTTATTTTTTTTTTTTATAAATATACTGAATATATACTGTATAAGCATATATTTATTAAATTTATTTAAATTAAATATAAAAATGGAACGCTCAAGAGCCCTTCCTCACGAGCCGCCATTATATGTAACCCTTATAACCTGCAAATTGTCGTATCACGTATATCGAGGGAACAGAAATGACTTAAACTTATGATTTTTAAATAAAAAATTCGGTATGTTTTAACTTTTTTTACTCAAGCTAATATTCCAAATACAACCATGTTTGTTACTTTTTACAGCGTTTGATTATTATTAATTTTTTAGTTTATTTTTAAAAGTTGGATAGCTGTAATTACGTTTATTTTATTAGTTTTAATCCTAAGCTAAAAACATGCAGTGTGTTTGTTCTCTTTAAAACTCTAAAATTCATGTCATTTAAGTTTTTATCGAAAACTGAATAAAGTATTGTCAATTGTCAAAAATTGCAGTTTTATATCTTAGACATATGCTCCAAATTTAATTTTGATTTCATTGTCATTAAAAGCAAAAAACTTATACTACTTCTTAGGGACACCCTCTATGAAGTGTATATGTTTCGTTTTTTGTGATGCTGATTTTAATGAAGGTTTAATCTGGGTTTTTTAAAAATAAAAACCAATGTGCATATAACAAAAGTAAAAAAAATATTTATTTTAATTTTAAGAACTTTCATTTATGTGTGTACCTAAATCATATTTTTATTACGAGCAAAATGAGACGAGACGAGACAGTGGTCTCTTGGGGGATAGTAGCGCCGAGACGAGTCTTGAGTCCTCAAGTTGAGACCATAGGGTAACTTTTTCGTTTTGTCTTCTGTCTCGGCAAAAATAGTTTTTAGATTATTAGGAGAAGCCTCTTACTGTGGCGAAAAACCACCCATAACTGTGTGATAACGCTTGTTAATTGCTGTCTGGCGGGTCTAAAAATTTTGTTTTTGCCATAAAATTAAAAGATAAGAATTGTGCTGTTGTAACAAATAATTTTATGTACGTCATATTAATGTTTAGGTCCTCAGAACGTATATTGTACGAACAAAACAAACCACTCATGATAGTTGGTGGTGAATGCATAATTTGTTAGAACTCCCTTGGTAGTTGTTTCCGACATTCACTTTATCTCGTAAACAATTTAATCACAAAATTACCAACGGGGAAATTTGAGAGGCCATGTCAGGGGTGGCTTTAGTTTTGTCTAGCCAGTTTTACGTTTTCGGTTATTATTTCGTTTTAGGATATTAAATTGGTCTTTATTTGACTTTGTTTTGACAAGAATATAATATTTGGCAGACCAATTAAATAAAAGAGTCTTTAAATTTACCATTCTTTATTTGCCTTTATCTCGATTTGGTTTTACTTTTTTGTTGCAATTACTTTAAAGACTGTTTGTACCTATGATGGGATAGTGCAAACTCTGCAAACCACTAAAGTTAATTAAACCCAAAACCAATGCAGACCACATGTGCCATGCGTATTTCCTTTATCTTCATTGGTTGATGGCATGACATGCTTCACAGATGGCAGCTTAGGACATTTTTCCAGAGGGATTTAAGCCTAAGTTTAAACGTACTGTGGGTCTCTTGATTCTTGATTTAAGCAGAGGGGCTTGAAGATTTCAAAGGAAAGAAAAGACTGCTGCAGGCAGCACGTTTCCAGTCTAGACCCTCTAAAGATTAAAAAAGAAACAAAGTGGAAAGGATTCTCTTCAGCCATGAAAATGGCACTCTGTATTGCTTTATTGAGAGCTGGCTGGGAAGGAAATTATATTGGATAATTTTTTTAAGCAGAAGCTTTAAAAATACCTACAAAGGAGAGACGAATCCTCTACAGCTCGTTGGTGAGCAGGAGGAAGAAGCTTTATTTTAAAAGTGGGATCAATATTAAAGCAAACGGCTCCTTTTTAAATGTAATCAAGAATGCTTAGAAATGACTGACGAAGACTTTTTAATACGTAAATCCGCCACAAGAATATAGAACATATCTACAATCTACAATTCAATATTCCAAACAGGGTCTCATTTAGGATACAAACAGAGTATACAGATTAGAAGGAGAGAAATACTTTCTGGCTCAAAAGAGAAAATCAAGCTTTCTTGAAGCTGACTAGAGATATATGTTTATGCCAATTAATTTTAAATAATTCTTTATATTGCAGAAATTGTCACTTTATAGGTAAAAGATTGGTAGACTTGTTTAGCGCCAACAAATATAATTGTGTTTTTTACTGGACAAGATTTTTGGTGTTTTTATGCAATATTAATTAAATATCTTAGCATTACCATGTGTTTATTGTTTAAAGCAAGCTCGTAGACTGGTTTGACAAATTGAATATTAGAATAAAGTGTTCTATTGTCAGAATAACTACGTATGGAACTAATCGTGGAAGAAAGAAGATCCTTAATGTGAAGAAGAAATCAACATGATGCCAATACTGAACTCTCAATAATTCTTCATCAATAATTCGGTGAAAGCTAGAAAAATGACCAATTAAAATAACTGATACGTCGGCGTCGATTAGAAAAAAAACTGGAGGGCCAATAACAAAGTTTGGATAAAAGACCATAGAAAGCAAAAATGGTTAAAAGCTTTGGATATGACCAGAGCAACTATTTTATATTTACCACGGAACTTAAGGGAGCTGCTCTGATAAGATGTAAATAGTGCTTAAAAAATTACAGTTCGAAAACTATTAACTATGATTAATTCAATTGCATACTTTAAACGTGATTTATGCCTTGGAACTGAAGATAAGTGGTAACTGGTTGTAATATACTTAGTTTTATATTACACATCCTATACCCTCCTGAGGTATGAAACAAGAATTGTATCGTATACATCAAGATCTTTTTTAAATTTTTTTAATTAAAAAACAACTTTTTTCCACCCTACACTGAAAACACTGCGTTTAAAGCACACTGCAGCGTTTTATTTTTACTACGCAGCCATTAAAATTCAGCGCTCCAAGTAAAATAGCGGGATTTGCATAACATGATGCTGGGGCGCTCTTCTCCCGTCGTCGGCATTAATTCTATACGACTATCAAAACAAAGCGTATAATGTGCTCAACACATTGCTTCTGGCGTTATTCAATAAATGATTAAAATTTTGTATGTGGGTATTTCAACTAATAATAAATAAATTTTAATTAAAATAAACTTAAAAAGTTTATAGAGTTTGTTGCCATTGACGTGCCTATTAAGCATGCCAAATTTTTATTTTGTCCTTCAAAATGTCACCTAAATTAATTGTGTTGTTACTAAAAATTACTACAAAAACCTTTTTATTGAAACTTATCAGAAAATTAAGACGCTTTCAAAAGCGAACCAATAAATAAGGTGTCCCATTAAGAAAATGTTAATATTGTGTTGTATCTCTTTATTTTAATTCAGATCATTTTCTTAAGTGTCCTTATAGACAGTCAGGCCATCGAAGAACAAAAAGGACCAATCGTACCCAGTATCCCCTTTAAATAGTAATTATTGGCTATGCGATGCGCGCATTTATTGATAGGTTTTACAGAAAGACCCCGGTTTATTGACTAAAAAATTGACCTAAAAAGTAAAAAATAACCATCTTGGAACTCACTATGCAATTTAATTAATATGTACGCGATAAATAACCTTTCGAAAACTTTAAACATACTAAGTGCGACTGTTTTTTGCCATATTGTTTTTCATCAAATTCCGTTTACTTTAGAGGGCATACTGAGTATAATTGTTCCAAGATAGGTATTTTTTGCACTTTCTAGGTCCTTTTTTAGTCAATAAACCGCAGTCATTCTGTAAAACATATCAATAGGTAAATGATAAGTGCACAGTCAATATTCACTATTTCAAAGGTCATACTGGGTACGATTAGTCCTTTTTTTTAATAAGCTGACATTCTATTAGAATTTTACGATAAAAATACACAAGGTGGCTATTTCAAATATTATTTAATATGAGAAAGACCATAAATATGATGCTGTTTAGACCTCGTTAAATGACCTTGTACATATATATTATGCCCGTAATAATGAAATTATCCCTGGAATGAGCGTGCTGGGTATTGGGGTGCCCGATGACAGCCTTTGTCATTAAGCCGTTAGATAAAAAAAAACTAATATTATTTAAAATTTTCAACGCTTTCCACCGACTAAACAAAGCTGCAGTTTCAGATATTACTGATTGTGAGATGCAATTGATCGATTTTTTAAGGTATTTTTCGAAAACCATATATAATATTTAGTGCACTTGAAACCCTATTCCAGAAATAAAAAAGTGAACAATAGACTAGGTAGCTTATTTATTTACTGGCAGTTAGCACAAAAATAATCTGAATGTTATGAATAAAAAAATAAGAATCAGGCTGTTAAGTGTAATGTTACGCAAAAATGTCTGATTCTTTTAGATCCCAGACAGTTATTTATGCAATGTTTAAAAAAAAAACAATATCATTTCCAGAAATAAATACCTAAATGTCAGTTAGTAATTTTATCAGCTATTTAAAAATTTATTTAAATTTAAATGTTATTTACAAAGTAGTACATTGCTATGGCGGAACACCATTATAAACTATTCTGAACTTTCTAAATCCCACATATATTACTACTCAATAAACTCGAGCTCATTTTCCTTAAAATGTAGTAGGATTTTAAATATTCATGCTATTAAGTGGTCAACTTCACGCTTTTGTAAAACTTTATGTAGTTTTCCATATTTTAATATTTTCCATTTATTTTTGATGTTTAATGATTCTAAATGGGAATTTTGTATAAAGCATGTTAATATATGCCAGGCTTGGTCAAAGAATTTAGATTCACTCTTAAAAATGTGGATTGGTTGCAGTAACAAAATTTGTATTAATTCTCCATAAAAGTGTGTAATCATTTTGAATATTTATTATGCACAATTTGTGTATTTTTTTTCCAACCTATTGCATTAAAAAAATTGGCAATAGGTCAGGTGCAAAATTAAGCTTAATAAATCTCCAAAATATTACACAGTTTTATGAAGATTTAGTAGAAATATCGTTACTGTTACCATTTCACATTTTGAAATTAGAGACATCTGAAATATTTGCATAAAAAAACTGTTGGGTGAATAAAAATTTACTGGATATGGTTTTTGAAAAAACCATAGCCAGTAAAATTTAAACAAATTCACAAAAATAATATAAATAGAGAATTTGCTTTTGAAAGTTCGATTTTTCCTTAGGGGTACCAAAACTTTTTTCGCAAATTCCAAAATGAAAATTTTCATCACGAAAGTGTTTCTCTTAAGGCCAATATCATCTCGTATATATTGAGTGTGAGTCCCGTGTCTCACTTTTAAGATAAAAAAAAATGAAAATCCAAGAGCCGCCGCTGCTTGGAGAAGTCCAGCAGTCATTTGTTGCCTTAAAATATTTGTTCCATAATTAAAAATATTACAGAAAGCATTTGCAGCCTTGGCCAATTAAAGCTTTACAGAAGTAAACAACAATTGTAAACAAGAACCATACTTATCTTTGTCCTTTTTATTTACAAGTACATATATTAGAAAGATTTCAAAACTAAACAGAATGGTAATTTTCTCATTATGTAGGAATATAGTGAAACTGTATCTAATTAATATTTCCCTGGACCTATATTTTAAATGGCATTGAATGCAACTAAAAAAAAATAATTTTATTATGATACACACTTGTTCTTTCCTAATGAATCAAATTATGGTTAGTGCCCATTTAGTCACTATCCGTTCTGGTTTAGTTACATCCTCATAAAGTATTTCACTGTTTTTTTTTTAATTTTACAATATTAACCGTAAGTTTAGATTTTAATGCAATTTGTTTTTAGTACACAAGAAGTTTTCAGATTTTTTACTTAAAAGCGGTTTTGGAATAGCACAAGCGTAAATAAGATTTAGACTGTCCCTTTTAATATCATCGCAAACTTATTAATCTCGCCCATCTCTCTCTAACAAAAAATTGGATTTCCTTGACTAGTACCAGTGCGGATCATTATATTTTTTCCTATTTTAGTTTAATTCGTAATAAAGTATTTTGAATGGACCACAAATTAAGCGCTGTTACAAATAATATCGAATACGCTTTACCAAAAGTTGGAGGTTCTTAATGCTTAAAAATATTATTTTTGTATGAGACTGTACACAACACATGTAAACTTTCAATAATCAATATATTTTTTACAAAACGATCAAAAAAATCAGGGATATCTTTAAATTTTCTATTAGTTTGGTTTATATTGCATTAGTCTTTAAAAAATATCGTAAGAACCGTTTTCGAGATATTCCGAAATGAATGCACGGCTTTTATAAAGGGTGATTCATTTTGGATTTCCACATTAAAAATATTTAAAAAACACGTAAAAGTTAAAAAATATAAAAAAAATTATTTGCTCTTTAAGGTTAGTTTATTACAATTATGTGTGAAAGATGATATCATGTAAATGACCGCCGCGACTCATGTGACATGACATAATACATTTGTTAAAATTTTCGACTTCTCTGCGGCACAAATCAGGTTCTATGCTGACTATTTCAAGTCTGATCTTCTGTTTCAGCTCTGCAATGGTGTTCGGTTCATTCTGATAAACTCTGCTCTTCAGATACACCCAAAGGAAAAAATCTGCGGTAGTTAAATCACATAATCGTGGCGGCTAATTGATGTCACCGTTAGGTGAAATAATGCGATCGGGAAACTTGCCGCAAAGAAATTGTATCATTTCTACTGCTGTGTGGCAGGTTGCACTGTTCTGTTTACACAAGACATCTTTTATATCCATATATTTCAACTGCTCCCAACAGTAACAGTGTTCTCCGCATGATTCTCGAAAAAAAATGAGCCAATTACGCCTCTGAACCAAAAGGCAAATCAAACAGTGAGCTTTTAATGATGCTTTTCCATTTCAACAATCTTTCTTGGATTTTCCAATCCCCAAATACGACGATTGTGCTTTTTAACGAAGCCACCAACTTGGAAATGTGCCTCATCGCTGAAGATTCATTAAAAAAATTACCTCTTGTTCTCGTATCCATTCGGCAAAAATACGGCGCTGTTGATGGTCTCAAAGCTTTAATTCCTGTATTATTTGGAGTTTGTAACTGGGTTGGTAACGGGTGTAACTGCAAAGCTATTGTTAAAATTCGCTGTGTAAGGGAATACGTAAGGCCCACTTGCTGCGATCGATGACGAATCGATGTGCTTGGATTTACGGCCCGCTCTCGCGAACAATGGCAATATTTTCTTCCGAACGACCTCTACAAGCACACTGACGGGTTTTGATGTTAGCTACGGTTTCAGTTTGTTCAAATTTTTGGACCATATTTGAAATTGTCCTCTTAGAAGGTCGATTTTGTGCGCCAAAAAATTCACGCAAAGTATGAAATGCGCTTTTTCTCGATCGGCCATTTTCATAAGATGCTTTTATAATTTTAACACTTTGTTTTTGCCTATATTGCTCCATGAATATTTTTGTTTAAAATTTTAGGTTAAAAATCTCACGTTGGCGTTGACAAATACAGTGGCGTGTCAAAAATATTTTAGATTGTTATGTGGAAACTCAATTTGAATCACCCTTTACATGACAGATATCGACAATGTTAATTATGCACAATTTGATAGTTAATATCTCGTTTCACAGACGATACAAAATTTCGTTTTTTTTTTCAATTAGATTAAAGACTCCTTTATTAACCCTATATTTCAATTTCATTTGATTCTTAAAAAAAGCCGTTTTACGAGTAAACTACCTTAAATATTGGGTTGATTGTTTTTTGCCTTATTATGATTTTGTTGCCTATATGTATACACATCACTGAAAATGTACCTTTAATCTGTTTTTAATTTTTTGTGAAAAGAGAAAAAATTTTAAATATTTTACTAATTTTATAAAATATGAATTAGAAAAAAAAGGTACAGCATAATACCAGAAAGCCAATATTTTAGTTTTTTTTTTCATAATATCACGCTGTGAGCGAGGTTGGTTACCAAAAAACTTGTAGCATCTTCTACCTCGGATAGTTTTTGAGATCCCAATACATTTTACAAATAAAAATTTAGTAAGTGAGTAACGGACAGCGGAAAAAAACAATGACTAATAAAAATATAAAGGAAATATAAATAAGAAATAAAGACTCCTTACGAAACTAAACCAGCACGCGATTTTAAACATTAAATAAAAACCGAACAAAGGAAGGACAAAAAGAAATAAGAACGCAATTGCGGGTTGCCGTGGGCATAATTTCTCGTTGATTTCAGGAAAAACTTGGAATCACGCAACCGCTGGCAATTAAAATTGAATAAATGCCGCTAAGTTCGCATTTTTTAGTTTTCTTTGCACGATAGCGCGTTGAAATCGATTTCAATGTGAACTTAAAATGCATTAGCTAATGATACCTTTTTATTAAAATTATTATAATTTCAATTAACATTTTTTATTAATAAATCATACGAGTTCTTTAATTAAATAGGCAAGTTTGCTCCCCAAAATTTGAAAAAGCGATGTAAGGTTTATGTTTTGCTCATTGTTTAAATTTTAATTAAAAACTATATTTTTTGCTTATGCAATAAGTTTATCTTAAATCACGCAAACGCCTACTACTTTCTATGAGCTAGGCATGCAAATAGCAATCGGACTGATAATTGTCTTCATGATTTTATGTCTATTATGAATTAATACATTTGCATTTACTAGTTGGAAAGGCAAAGACTATCTTATAATGTTTACAAAGTGTCTGCCAGGACTTTGCTCCCAAAAAAGTTTTAAGCCATAAAAACTTTTAGTTTTTTGATAAATCTGTTATGGTTTTATCGTAAATAATCATTGTAGTTATATATTCAATGCCTCACATTCGCACAGGATATGGTAGGCTGTTTCTTCTCCCTTGTCGCACATTCTGCAACTTGGGTCCCCATTGTATGAGCCTATCTTGTATAGGAGTCCTCTTAGGTTATCGTGCCCTGTTAGCAACCCTACCGTTATGCAAAGTCTTTGCCTACTTTGTCTGAGTAGTTCCTCCTTCGTTCTTTTGGATGGGCCCCTTATGAAGCTATTTCCATGTCTTACTCTATTGAGGTTTTCCCAGTATTCCTCGTGTTTGTTTCGGATCCATTCCCTGGTTTCCCCTTGTGCTGTGGTTTTGGTCACTCCAAGGGCAGGTTCTGGTCAAAAGTATGGTGTGGATGATCACTGTCTCGCAAGCTTATCCGCTTTTTCGTTACCTTCAATTCCCGAATGTCCTGGTACCCATAAGAGAGTTACTCTGTTGCGTTCTCCCAGGACTTCCAGTTCTTTTTGGCATTCCCGTGTCAGCTTGGACGTTACCTTAGGGTTTAGTAGTGCCCCAAGTGACGCTTGGCTGTCGGTTATTATGCAGATCCGCTTGTTTTTTTTAAGCCCTCCTGTTATTTTTTTGCACAGTGCAGTAAAGCATATATTTCCGTTTGAAATACAGAACTGAGTGTTCCTATTGGTATGCAGAATTGGTAATTCTCCATTTCACTGTCCGCGCCCGCTCTAGTTCTATGCTCGGTTTTGGAACCATCCGTATACCAGATAATGTATCCAACCGTGCCGGGGAGATCGGGTTGCTGCCACTCACTTCGATCTGGAATTTTTACCTCGAAGTTTTTGTTAAATGAGTATTGGGAAATCATCTGGTCTGTTCTCTCGTCCAGGATGTTTCCGCCAACCTGACTTTTTATGTTGTTGTGTCCCAAACTAGCGTAGACACCAGTTGGTTTCTGTGGCAGTTCGAAGTAGCTCATTCTTGCCTCTCCCATCACTATGAGGTTTAGTGGTTAAAGGTCTAAGAGACACTCCATGGCTGCTGTTGGTGTTGTTTTAATTGCTCCTGTTATAGCTAAGCAAGCAAGTCTTTGAACCTTGGCCAGTTCTGTAACAGCAGTTCTTTTGTCGCATTTTTGTCCACCATACCAGTGATGCGTATGTTATCATAGGCCTTACTCCCATGGTGTATAACCAATAAGCCATGTTTGGTTTAAGACCCCATTTTTTCCCATGAGCGCGTCTGATCTCCGCTTTCTTTCTTATTTTCTGAAGATGTTGGTTCCAGGTAAGTTTAGAGTCTAGGATGACACCCAAATATTTTACCTTAAACCACAATCTTGATTGTTTCACCTTGTAGGGTCAGGGATCCTAAGCCCTCTAGTTTTCTCCTTTTGGTAAAGGCAACTATGGCTGATTTAAAGGTGTTTATGTTAAGTCCCTCCTTTCTCGTCCATCTGGTAACTGCGTTAAGGGCCTGTTGCATTTTATCCCTAACAGTGTTGTTAAATTTTTCTTGGGCCATAATGACGAGATCGTCTACGAATCCCAATGTTTGGTGCCCTTCAAGTTGAAGGACATTTAGTAGGTCGTCCATGACAAGGTTCCATAGCAGTGGGGACAGAACTCCCTCTTGCGGACATCCTCCCTCAACTCGAGCTACAAGAGTTTCTTGAAGAATTTAAGTAAATATATTAAAATACTTAAAACTTTTGGATATTAAGAACAATATCTGTTTCAGGGTTTATATCTTCATTTATTTCCTTCTCAAAAATTTTAAGATTGCTTGCATTTTCGCAATTTACTCCTTCGCACTCTTTACAAAAAACTTACATTTCATTAAAAAAATTCTTAACCCACAGTTTGCTGCACAGCCTGTTAATAGTTTACAATCTCCCAGTTTAAACAAATTCTGTAATGCATGAGGCTGGTTAGTATGAATTGGCATTAACCATTTTTCGATACTTGTACGTAAGAACCGTTTTACACATACAAGAATTCTAGTGAAATTTATAGCGAAATATATCACCAAAATTTTGATGAAAATTTTCATAGGATTTCTGGTAATAGAACATTTTTTTGTGTTTTGTAGTAACAATAAATTTCAGTTGAGTTATTGCTAGAATTCATGTGATTGTCATGCGCAATAATGCTAATTTTATAACAGCTGTTAGATTAGTTTAACATAACCTACAAAGGCGGAAAGTTAATAAATAAAAAAAGGTTTTTATCTTCTTTAAATTATGTCAGATATAGATAAATAAGAGTTGTTACTATTAGGTGTGTCAACAGTTAGCTGGTTCTTTTTACTTTATGTAATAATAATTCTCAATGACATTAGCGACCCCAAAAAAGTTCTGCGTCGATTTTTGTTTAATTTCTCGAAAATATAGAACAGAATTAATATTTTTATTGCGATAATTCTAGTAAGAATTATTGAACGTGTAATACACAAAATAATTACTGTGTCAATTTTCGGCACAGTTATGGCAATAATTTTCGGAATTATTCTCGCATGTGTTAAACGGTTCTAAGGTACCTATAAAAAATAAAATAAAAACTAAAAAAGACAACTTTCTACCACTTGTAGTAACTTAATATGTACAATTAAAGAATATACTATGATAAGTCTTATATTGCTATTTTCATGTGACTACAATGAGTAGAACTGAATGTTAAAATTATTTTAAACACAATTTGATGAATTTTTTTTTACCAAATACCAAGCGAGGTTAAATTAAATTTGGAAATTTTTTCTTACTCATTAATATTTTTAAAAAACTAACCTCTTGTGGTATTACTAGTGAAAATTCTTTAAGGAACGCCTATTTTAAAGTTTTTCATGTAACCTTTATTTTTTTTTGATGCAATGCCTATACCTATCTGGTCTCAGAAAAAAGTTGTGGACACAAATCTAAAAAAAACTATACTTTTCTTTAGCTTTAGTGCCAGTTCGATAAAAAATTTCATTCTCTACAAGAAAGCTCTCTACATCTTGGTGCTAAAAATGCATAGATTACGGGATAATTTAAAATACTTAAAATAATGATAAATTTATAACATTCCTAATAGCATTATGCTATTAGTTATTTAAACTTTCTTCGCTTTAATACATAATAAATTCACAAATTAAACTTTCTTTCTTTCAATATAATATATAATAAATTTACAAATTAAATCGAAACAAACGTAATTCCCACAAATCTATAAACCAAAGCTACGTTTATAACGGCCGTATTATCATGAAGCATTTAAACAACTTACTCTATACATACAAAGTGCATGTAATTTAACAATAACCCGTACTTGCCAACTTCGACCCGACCCCAACTTGGCCCATTATCTGGCACCGACAACCAGACCGGTTGAGTGGGCGCAATGCAGCTTATACTCCCGCTGCGGGAATCGTCCATTAATCAAACGCCACTGACAAGAGAGACGGAACAGTAAAGTGCCAAACTGAAATATGGGTCTGTCTGGGAAGTTTGCTTTTCCCTGGATAGGCCTAAACTTGTTTGTTTGGAATATTTTAAAGACGATTTGTATATGACTATGACTATAATACATTTGACCAGTGTGGAATTTTAATTTTTAATAAACTTATCATCAAAAATAAACCATATATTCTGCATAACGACCAAGTCTTATTGTTTTTGATTGAGTTTGGGAGGTGAAGGGCATGATTTTGCCGGACAACCTTCAGAAAAAATGTATATAAAAAAATCAAGATATGCACCCTCTTAAAGAGTCTCGTAACATTAGTTAAATAAACAAAATGAGAAAAAAAAACGATTTTTTTTACATTATTTGATCACAATTTTGTTATTATTAATGATCGTAGAGAGTTGCAGTGAGCTTTCTAAAAATTAAAAGGGACTTTCTCGGTGACCTCGGCAATTATTTAAACTTATAAACAATTTTTTTAATCGCTAGTACATATGAAAAAAAACAAAATCAGTCTTCTATTTTGAACTGATAAATTTTGACCACATTTGTATAGTAGGCCGACAGAAATGTAAAGTGTCGAAAAATATCATGTTAAAAATCCTGTTTCTGCCTTTTTTTGTTTATTGCTTTTTGCAACAAGTATAATGCATTTTACACTTTTTAACCTATCCTTTCTGGTAGAAAATTAAATTATGAAACTTTTCTCTAACTGCAACTCTTCTCGACAATTAATATTAAGAAAGTTAGGAGCAAATAAAGCAGAAAAATTTCGATTTCTTTTTACATTTTATTTATCTAAGAAATGTTTCTGATCTTTCTAAGGGAGAGCATATTTCGATTCCTGTTGTATTCATTTTTCTGTAGGATTTCCAGCAAAAACTTGCCTGCCACCTCATACATCCGAAAACTCTTGTTTTCTGACAGGATATGTCGCAATATATATTTTTCTGGCAAAACGGCTCATCCAGCAAAGTGTATTTAAGAGTTAAATGACATTCTTAATACATCCAGTCTGGATAAAAATATTTGAAATACAGGAAATCATAAAACTAATAACGCCAGTTTAATAAATTTTCACCTTTTATAGTCAATCACTAATCCACAAAAAACATCATTTTATAGTATCCTAACTCTACATCAAATAACATAAAAGTCATCTAACACGTTTAAAAGAAATTCGGAAAAGACTCTTTCCTAAAATTTTTATCAAAATCTTTTTTGAACAGCACAACTCTTTTTAATATTTACCTAATAAATTTCGTTAATACTAATTGTAATAAATAGCATACATTAAAGGTTTTAGGATTACTTATCATAAGGCTGTAACATTAAAAGCACTTGCTTTATACGATTTTTAAATATTGTGCCCTTTTGGTGTTTTCCTAAGTATTTATGACAACTGGTTTCTCCTTTTTCTTCCTGTTTCTTTTTGTCATTTTAATCTAGAATCGATATATCAGTGCCTAAATTGTCTTAGATCCCTTTAATTCGCGCCCCATGTTGGGCGCCTATTTACCCACAGGTTTGATTGAAACTACTATTGGAATCTTGCATTTTTTTAAACGCTCATTTCCCAGTTGCTGACCCGCCACTGCCTTAAGTTCAAGCTTCTTCTGTCAGAGTCCGCCACGAATCGGTTTCGACATAATGACGTCATAAATATTCAAAATGGCCACTGCTTTGCTCCACCCTTCACATTTACGCTCCGCCTTTGAAATCCACGTGAAACTCGGCGTTGTTGCTGTCATTTACCGTCATTCATTTGTCTATGAGCCGTTGCCATAGTGATAACTGTGCGGCCATGATGATTTGCGTGCTCCGACTGTTGGGTTTGCGCTGCGCACTCAAAGTGTCACTTCGCGGTGACAGATGATTGTGGCAAAAATGGGCTTAAGAGAAAAAAAGGTGGCTTTGATGGTTTTTTCTTTGCGTTTGGCGGGTTTAAAATTTGACGCGAGCTTTGTGGGGATCGCAGGTGCTATGATTCTCAGTGTCTGTCATTGTGTAAAGGTTAAATTCGATTTTGGACTATTTGCGTCGAGGGCAACGGCATGTTGAAGCCGATATTCGTGTCAAAAGATAAGTGTTGTTGTGAAATTGGCTTAGTGGATTGGTGAAAATGCGATTAGATACGGTTTCTTGGTGCTTATTGAATGACGCATTGTGTGTGTCGAAAGTAAAGGAGAAACTATCCTACTAAAATAGTCTGTAGTGTTAAAAAACAAAACACAAAGGAATGACGGCCGCCATATTGGATGTTCCAATTTTCTTTCTAATAACATCAGATTCGTTTTTTTTTCAGTTTTATAACATTTTGCATAATCGAGGATTGTTGAAATAATGAAATTGAAATAACGAATATTGAAATAAATAAATAATGTTTTTTAAAGTATCTCATTCTGTTGTATAAAGTGATCGATATGTTGTGTAAAGAGAGTTGCATATCCATTAGAAATGGACGTTAAAAGTAAATTTAATACCTATTTATAAATTTTACGGAAGTGTTGAGTGCAAGTGCGAGTGTTTAAACTAGGATTTTTCAGTTAGACAGTTAAATTGTTTAATTTTAATATTACCGGTATTATTATATATTACAAAATATTTAATAATAATTTATTAATTTTGGGTAAATATATATATATATATATATATATATATATATATATATATATATATATATATATATATATATATATATATATATATATATATATATATATATATATATATATATATATATATATATATATATATATATTATTTATTTATTTTAAAAAAATATTGTATGAGAAATAACTTAAGAGTATATACTTACTGGCTGCTTTAATAGTGAATTCTTTGGGGACATCAAGAGGAAAAAAATAAGTGTACATAAAAAAAAATATTAAAGCGCAAAGTTGTTCAAGTTCTATTAATATATTTTCTCTACAGGTTTAGTCAAAAAAATGTGGCAAAACAAAAACAATAATACCAACAAATCGATAAGTACCCACGACAACATACTGGTTTTTTTAAAGATAAGTAACCCAACGGCCACTGAATTATGAAAATGGGATTAATTGCATTTTCACCAAAATAGTTTATTTTAGAAGCTACTGAAAATGTATTTGATATCTGTCATCCATAAGTAACACATGTTACTAATTCAGATACCGTGTGATAGAATAACGACAATATTTGTGACATCACAAGTCCTCCACTAGGCATAGTCGGATTGCGGACCAAATAGGCAGGTATAAACTTTTTCCCAGTTTATGTATGGCATCATTGCAGACCAACTATTATTGGAATAAATTGATTAAGCCATGGCAGGATTGCGGTCTAAACGGAAAAGTTTACTGTTTCTACTTTAAGTTTACTGTTTCTACTTTTAGTGATTAGAAGTTATTAACAAAATTTTGGTAAAATTTAATTTGATATTTATCATGTCTGAAATGTCTTTGGGAAAAACAAAAAACCGCTTTAACTAACAAGAACTAACCATGACCGAGTAGAACTGAGAGCTTTTGAATTTGTCTAGGTTATCCCTACCTACGTAGAAGTTATTTACAAAATTTTAATACTTTTCGATATGGTATTTATCATATCTGGAATATAAATGTGGAAAATAAAAAGCCGCTTTAACTAACCAGAACTAAACATAACCGACCAGAACTGACGGCTTTTGAATTTGTCTAAATTATCCCTTCCTAGAAGTTATTAACAAAATTTTTATAATTTATATTATTGGTGAAAATAAAAAGCCGCTTTAATTAAATATATTTATTTTTGTAATAAACCTAATAATTATTATTAATACAATTGACAAACGTAAAACTCGGTAAACTGAGGGCTTTTGATTTTGTCTAAATATTTTCAGTATGTTATTTATTACACTCCGCGATAATTCCATCCTATTTGGGTCAAACCAGGTAATTTTTACCTACCTAATATCGTTTTAATAGTTTTAATAATTTTTTGAAATATCGAAATTGAATGTATGTAGAAGGCATAAAGCTATATTTTTAACCGACTTTAAAAAAGGAGATTATCAATTCGACACGTAAGTATATAATATTATTGGAACTGCAATATATTTACATTTGATAATCTTTTAGGACTTCCAAATAAATGTACACAATTTTATAAGTGTATATATGTATGTTTGTATGTATGTATGTATATTTGTCCACGCATTTCTTAGAAACTAATAATTAAATTATGACGATTCTTTCTTTATTGACTTACATTTCCTTCAACTTAGAGGACAATTAATAGATATTTTATTAAAATCGGTTCAGTAGTTTTTATAATATAAACTCATACGTGTAAGTGTACACCTGGACTTATTGAGCTACGGGTGTGGTGTAGGTAAAAGGAAAAACAATTTAAAAGCTTGGTCAAAGTCTAGTACGTGTAAGAAAAACAAAATGGCCGAAACCAAACTCTAAAAGTTTACAACAAAATATTTAACTATTTAGAACAAAATTATTAGGTACTACTTAGCATGGCGGCGATTAGGGGGGAAGCCAGAGAGGCGGTTACCCCTTCACTTTTTGGAAAAAGGATAATTAAATTATTTACTTTTTTAGCGTAGTAACACTTGTACACCTTTAAAATTGATTTACGCAATTGCAACATAGCTATGAGAGGGAATTATGATGCGAAGAGCAGCTAGGTAGGTACACATGCTCGGCGCGATGTTGTAGTGGCGAAGGAGGTACCGCCTTCGCAGCTACTGACTCAAAAACTGGTGGAGATGCTTACGAATTGATTACATGTATTACCAAGTTTAAGTTTATTTTTATATTAAATGCTGTAAAGCGCTTTTTTTTTAAATAACTAATATTATTTCAAAGTACATACAGAATCATGATGTATCCATTCCTAAAGTAACCCAGGTAGCTGACAGCGTAGTTATGTTTATAAATGGTTTGAGAAATGAAGAAAAGTTCCACAATTTTTTACTGAAGCACTTGGTTTTTGTAAAAGACATGGCTTTGAGGGACCAACAGTTCAACGCAAATAAAAAATTCCACAAAAAATAGGAGGATGAGATATTCATCCTGAATATGATTTACCCCAAGCCTACTTTTTAAAAACATTTTACTACCCTCTGTTAGATACACTTAGTGAGAACATTAGGTCCGATTTAAAGAAAAAAAAGCTGGCTCTACTCTGCAATGAAACTATTGCTGACGGCTTCGATGAAGAACAACTCGATTTGTAAGGACCGTATTAAATAAGCAGGTTTTGTTGTAAAATCCGCGTTTGGTTTGGAAAATGATACTTTAGCCACAGAAATGGATGTATTTTTTAAGAAAGAAGCATGATTTCTACCAAATTGATCGTCATCTTATGCCAAATTTGGTTTCACAATTCAAGTCTGAAAATGTCCACAACCATTATGTATACCCTTATTTGTTCAAGCTTCTGCAACTGTTTTTGACTCTCCCTGTGTCCACTGCAACGGCAGAATGATCTTAGTGTTTTAAAACGGATCAAAAACTATCTGAGCAATTCTATGCTTTAAGAAGGTTTGTCACCTTTAGCTATACTATCCATAAAAAATTGATGCGACTAAAACAATAAATTAGAAAAATAATAGCTTTGTTTTATATCAATTACATTTTTAGACGACGTATCATGCAAAATTACATCACTGTCTAATATTTTTGATTATACTTTAACTAATTTTTTTGTTTGTAACAGTTGTAGTTTACTTGGTAACTTAATTAAATTACTTATGACCATTAAAATTGTATTTAGTTTTTCCTCACATTTTGTAGTATAATCCTGTAGGTGCAAAAATTAAACTATAACATGAAACTATTCCTTACAATGCCATTTTTAGTTTTAAATTTTACCTCCCCCACTTGTAAGGTCCAATCGCCGCCACTGCTAGTTAGTACCAAAAAATATTCCTGTTTTTACTTCTATATTTTATTCAACATCTAGTTATCCGGAAATTACTTGACCTTTAGATTTTTAAATGGATCCCCCAATATGTGTTATTTTTTACCCAAAATAATATTTTAAATAGAACCGTACAACCGAGCGTACAACCAAGTAAAAATAAAACGTATATTTAAAAATAATAATTAATTTAGTAAGAAGTGATACATGCTTGCATACCGAATGTCGTCTATAATCGGGCCATTTTAATTAAAAAATAACGTAAGTAAAAACAAATAAAGAAAAAGTCTTCCCATTGGTCAGTTGAGTTTATAACTTTTTATATAACAAAAATGGCCCTCCAGTTAATGTTATTTCCGGTTTGTCAGGAAGTTAAAAAAAGTATAGCGTTTTGTGAAAAAAAAATAGTTTTATGATTAGAAACCAAAAAGTTTTAGTGTCACTCCGAGGGACACGAATTCAAAAGCCTTTTGATTATGTATTATTATTATTAAATTATGCAGTCAACTTTCCTTAAAAAAATAAAGTGCATTTAAAATTTGTTTTCAAGTGTGGTCACCTGCTTATTTTCTGTAAATAATTTAGATTTTATAGAGGAATGGGTTTTGAAGGAGAAGGGGACAGGGCGCATACCTTTACATAAAATATGTAGTATATAATTTGAGTGACGTCACGATATGTGTTTATGGTATTCAAAAAGCGGTTTGTAATGTCACAAAGGTCACACTCTAAAAACATTTATGCTACGCGAACGAATCCACCTTTTAGGTGACTGTTCTTAAACAACGGCCCAACAGTCAAAAGATCCTTTAGACTAGTTTAGACAGATAATAAATAAGAAATGTTTCTTGATCTTTTACCTAAAATCAAAAGATGCTTTTACAGTTTAAAAGGTTTCTGTGTAAAATTTTTTTGTTGCAATTTTTTCATCTGTATAAATCTGTGTAAATTTCGTTTAGTTTGTAAACCTTATTGTCAAAACAAATGCTGTAATAAATTTCAAACTGTAAAAAATTCGAATAAAACTAAATGCAAGAAAAATTAAAGCAAGGAAATTTTCAAGCAAGAAAATTTCCACACTGTTAAACAACCAAGAAAAAAGAAACTTTTTGATCCATCCCATGTTTTTAAATCGGAATAAATATTGAGAATATAACTATATTTGTGGTTTTATAAAAACTGTTTAAAAAAAATAAATATTTGCTTTAAAAATTAAAAATACTAATAAGTTCAAAAGTTTAATAAGTAAATTAAGATTTTGCAATGAATAATATTTTAATTGTGAGGCCCTCTTAAAAAAATTAATCCGCTTCTGGGAAACCCTGCATAATCTCGTATCAAAATATCTATGTAAAGTGTGGTTTCGTAACAATTCTAAACTTTATTACTGTTTACGAGGTACGAATCAGCTAAGTCGAGTTGAAGCCATTGGTATCCAATTAAAACAAAGTGCCTAACGGTCCGCTTGACCTAAATACCAAGTTATTGCGTTCTGCTTAGTCGAGAATCATGCATAGAATACACACTTACGTCTGTTAGTTGTATGGTTTTTTATTGAGTCTAAGCAGAGCCTATAGGATGTGAGGTAATGATTAACTTAATTTAAATAATAGTTTTAATGTTTTATTTGATATTACGAAAGATCTACTTAGCCCTTAAAAGAATCATGTGGCGATTCCCAAATGGTTCCGAGCCAAAAGAAAAGGGATATTAAATATGTTTTTCTTCTGAATAAATAAACTTATGTTTTTATGACATTGTCTTTATCTTTACAAAGTCCGTTTTTTTAAGGAACTATAGTACACTTTTTAAATGTCATACCAGTGTAAACTCTGGAAATCGAGCATATTATATTTCTCTTTAGTTTTTTTTTGTAAAAACATTACTGAAAAGTACAAAGAGGTTTGTTCTTGACCATAGTTGTATTTTAACACACAAAAAAAGTTGTTTGTACTTTGACGGACCGACCTAAAACAATGATTTGATCCGTAACCGGAATTTGAAGTCCGTTTGGCCCGGTCCCCTCCAGATTTGGGTAAATAAAATTGCCTAGCTGTTACTGCATTTTTTCTAAATTTTTTTAGCTTTTCTTAAATCTGGATGGTGACCGGCCAAAGGGCTTCAAAGGCTTAGCGGGTGGTACATGTCCTGGTGGGTTCAGTAAAAGTACAAACAACTATTTTTGTCGTGGTATTATTTGTATTATATTTCGCCCGCCTTCATAAATAAAATTTTGTAGTAGCTCTGCTTGCTGTCAAATCTCACACGGTTAAAGTAAAACTTTTCCTCTCCTAAGTCCGGCCCTTATCGGCATTCCATCGTAAAATAATTCTTTGTTTGTGTGTCAAATCAAGCAGGTCGTCCCATTTTTTAGTGCTTACTTTAGTGTCGTTTTTGCCGGAAAATCCCCCCAAAAAAAAGCGTCTAAGAGAAGGCATCGTAGCTCCTCCGTGAATCTACCGTGGAAAAGTCAAAAAACATTGGTGATGTAATGCATTATCTTAAGGATATTAAAAGAGATTACGGAAAATAGAAGATCCCGCCATAGACGCAGTCGTAGTCCGGTACGGAAGCACTTGGGAGAGTAGTGTCGTCTTCGTCTTAAATCGTCTGGGTCGCCGGGGGCCCTCTTCGTCATCTAGAGGGGGCCGACCCCCCCCGGTTCGTATACAATGGATCGGTCCGGTCGAGGCCGCTGGTTCTCTATCGCCGAGTCATGCGAACGGGGATGGCCGTGGCTCATTTCCGCTGGTGAGTAACATTGTATTTATTTAAGAGGTTGCGCGGTCGAGGTATGGAATGACGCGCAGGGCCGGTTTCTTATTGAAGGGTTTTTTTACAATTATTATTGTTCAACCTACTGGTTGTTTTATGCGTAAAATAATACCCATTCGCTCGTCATGGTATCAATGAAGTATAGCCATTTACTAGACAGGTATCAATGAGAGTACCTATTTATTCCGCAGGGTATCAATGAGAGTACCTTTTCTGGCTGGTAAGGTATCAACGAGAATACCTAAGTTGCCCTTCATTATTCACATTTATGGGTTGATCATGTTGTATCAATGGTTTGACTTAGTGTTTAATGAGACATTTAACTTTCCCAGTTACAAAATGTTTTTCTTTCAGGGGATAAAGACGCCTCTCCACCTGGTTTTTCGCTCCCAGAAGATGTCGGAGATCCTGGGCTCGCAAGAATCTAGCACGATCTTTTTTGGGCCTAATCTGCATAAAGACTTAGTTTCACGTTGGGAAAAGTAGGGGCCCCCGGGGTTGTCAGATGAGGAAAAAAAAGAACTTTGAACAAGTCCCCCCCTCCCAAAATTTTCAAAATATGGCTGCCCCAAAACTTAACCCGATGGTTGCTAAGGCTATATCACCTTGAATTCATTAAGAGACCCCTTCCGTTTGGCTTCTTTACAGGGTCAAGTAGCCGCATGTTTAGCCGCTACGGGCAACTTTTCAGCTTAATTTTGTCTGAGGAGGGGAGGCAATCGACAATAATCCGGGTTGCTCAACGATGCTAGCAAACTACTATCGATATTTTTACCAACAAACGGTGACTCGCAGAGGTTTAATTTCAATTAACTTAAATCAGGTTTTCAAAATGTCAATGAAAATATACCGCGACTCTTTTCTCTTTGGTGAAAATTTGGAAGGGTCTCAAGGCTTCCCAAAGCTTGGAAGTTTCTGGAAAGACCAAAAAAACTCAAGCCAGCCAAAGCAGTTCATAAGAAATCTTTAAACTCATCAGCCCCATCTCGGCAACAGCGGGGGGTTCGTCGGGAGGGCCCAATACCAATACCAGCACCCCCTCGGGGTTCAAGCCACTAGTACGACACAAATCCCAAGAATTTCCCAGCAAAAGCAACCCACAACGCGGACGGGCAAATCGACGTTGGTAGAGAATAAACTCTGAGGTAGGTATCGGCGGCAGGCTTAAAGATTTCTACCCGGTTGGGTTAAGTTTTGTCAGGATCAATTAGTTCTTAGTTGGGTTAAAGGTTTAAAGATACCCTTTAGAGAATATCCCAAACAACTTTTAAAATCTTCATGGTCTCATCGGGAAAAAACTTCTATCCAAGCTTGTGTAGATAAACTACTACTAAAGGGTATCATTACCACAGTTACGGCTCGATAATCAGTACGTTTCAAAAAATTTTTTTTAGACCAAAAAAAGATGGTTCGAATCGCCTCATCCTTAATCTCAAAAACGTCCCCAAAAACATATAAATTGCAATCATTTTTTAAATGGAAGATATCGTACCGTGAAAAATTTAGTTAGTAGGAACTGTTTCATGTGTAAGATTGATTTAAAAGACGCGTATTTTCTAATATCAGTGTATACTAAGCACAGGGGGAAAACTTGAATTTGAGTTTGATGGGGAAAATTTAAAACAGTTGTATGCCGTTTGGTCTAAAAAAATTGCGCCATACGTCTTTACTAAACTAATGAAACCGGTTTTTAGTTTTCTTAGAGGAAAAGGGTTTTTTTTTTGTCATTTATTTGGATGACATTCTTTTATTTGGGGAAACTCAAGAGGGGAATTTTTAAACTTAATGTGACTCTAAACCTCTTACTTTCACTAGGTTTCCAGCCGAACTACGGGGAAAGCATTTTAGTTCCATCTCAGTCGATTCAATTTATTGGGTTTTGTTATGATTCAATAGATATGTCTATTTCTATCCCTCAAAAAAAAACTCTAAGAATCCCTACAGTTAGTCCAAAAAAAATTTATCTGTTGGAAAAGTTAGCATTAGAGAATTTTTTGAGAATGTTGGGCAAACTAACTAGTATCTGCCCTGGGGTTAAGTACGGATGGTTATACACAAAAAATTTCAACGGGAAAAAAAACTAGCATTACTCAAATCGCAAGGAAATTTTGACGCAATAATGCACCTTTTTCAACACTCATCCATGATTTTCACTGGTGGATTAAGAATTTGCCACGGGGGAAAAAAATGCATCCCCAATTGACTCGTTCGTTACAGAAATTTTCTCCGATGCATCAGACACCGGTTGGGGCATTAGCTGCTCCCCGGGGAAAAGTCGCACGGGTTTTGGTCGGACATTGAAAAGGAATATCCCCCTAAATTATAGGGGGGAATCTTGGCAGTCTTCTTTTTGGGTAAAATGTTTTTTGGCCAATCTATCTAATTGAAAAAATTAATGTCGGGTGGATAACACTCAGCCTTGGCAAAAATTTAAAAAGATGGGCAGTGTGCAATTTCCCCAAAATTAATAAAACTCTCTTACCCCTTTTTTGGAATGGTGCGAAACGAAAACTTATTTCTTTATGGGATATATAAAATCTGCCGACAATAAGGGCAATTTAGAATCTTTTTGGGGGAACAGAGACAGAAGTGGTCCTTGGACTCATCTGCATTTGAGAAAATAGTTACACGCTTTGGCGACCCCGAAAACCTCTTTGCAAGTAGGGTTAATGCAAAATGAAAAAAAAATTTTTTCATGGCTGAGAGATCCAGAGTATGGCAATGGGTGCTTTCACGTTAAAATGGGGAACTCTTTATTTTTATGGTTTCCGCCATTTTCACTAATTTTACAGTATTGAATAAAATTATTGCCGATAAAGCAAAAGGCATTCTTATTGTCCCTTTTTGGGGCATCTCAACCATGGTACCCCCGTTTTTACCCCTTTTTTGAATGTTCACCAATCAAATTTCGACCTTGTATGAACTTAATGTCATTCAACAGATCACCACCCCCCCTTTGGGGAACAGACTACCCTGGTGGAAATTTATCATGCAGGCATTGACGTTAGGAGATGTTCCCTCAAACCCCCAAATATATGTCTGGCATCAGTTACGGACAACACCATAAAAACAATACAATGTTGGCCAAAACGGGGGGAATTTTGCAATGGGGAAAAAAAAAATAAAAATTTCCCTTCAGTGCCTGCAGCTTTTAAATTTTAACATTTCATTAAAACCCGGGGGGGCCCTTCCCCCTTTGTTCTCTCAACTCATATGACGGCACTTTCACAAATACTGGGGGCCAAACTTAGTGAAGATTTTGGGGAATTAAAAAAGGTTTTAAAGGGGGGTTAGTTGCTTAAGACCTCCTTTTCCCCCTATAACAACACCTGGGCCCCCGGTTTTTTTTAACTATAAAAAAAAGGGCATATGCTACAGACCTGAATTTAAAACCCCCTTAACTCTCAAGACGGCCCGCTTCTCGCTCTAGCAACGGGGCCAAGCGTTCAAATTTTTTCCCGATTAAACTATGTAATATACAACTTTTTCCCGATGGGTTTTTGAAATCCGTATCTCTAAAAAAATAAAAACATCTGGCGTCAAAAAAAATTAGCCCACTTTAATATTACCATTTTTTCCCCCATAACGTGAATATTTGCCCAGCAAAAACTCTACTTTTATTTTTTGGAAAAAAAAAAAAGGTTTTTCGGGGGGAACGAAACGAGTTTGTTTCTAAGTTTAAAAAAAACCACATCGAATAGCCCTGCTCAAAACCCCCAGCAGATGGCTAAAAACTATGTTAATAAAAATTTAGACATAAGTTCTTTTTGCGGCCAAAGCACTAGACAAAACCCTCTACCTCCCCCCGCTGGGAAAGGGATATGCTATGATAGTATCCGTTTGGCGGGGGGGTGGACGGAAAAAACCCAAAAAAATTTGCCAAATTTTATCAGAAACCATTAGTCACTAGTAAGTCTGACTTTGCCAAAGCAATATTTAGTGGTACTTAGCCCAAGGAAAATTAGGAATATTATAGTGTCGTTCCAGTTAGCATAAGATAATAATAAAAAATTAATGTTTAAGTTTTGCAGTTTGCTATATGTATGCCTACTCAAATATATTATGTTATACGAAATTGTTTTTAACTTGCTTTAAACTACTACAATAATTCTTATTTATGAAGGCGAGGGAAAAAAAATTAAATGATTAAACGAACTTACCTAAAAAGATGTTTAATCCTAATTATATGAGCCTCGCCAAAAATTCTCCCCCTTAATCTACCCCCCTTCCCCCAATCGTTGCAACAAAGCTTTTTAAAAGGAATGATTTTACGATGGAATGCCGATAAGGGCCGGACTGTTTCCCCGGGGGGGGAAAAGTTTTACTTTGAACTGTGTGAGATTTTTTCAGCAAGCAGGCTACTACAATAATTCTTATTTTTTTTGGGAGGCCCCAAAAATTAGGATTAAACATCACTTAGGTAAGTTCGTTTAATCATTTTTAAATTTATTATATAATTTAATTATTCTTTGTAGGGTAAACTTTTCTAATGACAAGGTTAGTTTTGGATATACATATATATATTGGTTATTACTTCATTAATCATACATTTATGTACAGTCGGTCTCAAAGTATACCGTGTTAGCTCTTTTCCCTTTATTTTGGGGTTTTACCTGCCGACAGCAAAAAAAAATGGGGGCTTTTATATTAAAGGACAGAACATTGGGGACGGACTTTTAAAGTATAAAGATATATAATTTATTGTTTATTTAGGTAAGTATAATCTTAAAAAATTCATTTTTAAAAATTAAATATATGCAAAGTTTTAATAAATTTATAACTGCATTATCTATAAAAAATTCATTTTTAATCTAAATATCTAAATTTAATTCTGTTTCACTATCAGATTCATCATTGAGATTAATTACAATGGGGGTTTTTGTTGTTTTTTGGTAGGGGAAAATTTTTAAGGGGGCCTCAATTTTTTTAATGTGCTGTAGTGATTTTTTTTAGCTCTCAACTGGTATGTTAGTAATTACATTTTTTTTCAAATTTATAACACTGGGACTTAAAGTAGGTGTAACATTTTCTGCTCTGATCTTTGATTTTCTTGGTTCCACAAATGCTCTATGGAGTTAAACATACAGTGATACGGAGGAAGCCGTAAGACAGTATGCCCAGCCTGTTCAGCCAAATTATCACATACATATTGTTTTTTAATTGCATATGAATTTAGGACTTCCAAAAATGGCGTTTTTTGTAACTGTTCCACAAATGCTCTATGGAGTTAAACATACAGTGATACGGAGGAAGCCGTAAGACAGTATGCCCAGCCTGTTCAGCCAAATTATCACATACATATTGTTTTTTAATTGCATATGAATTTAGGACTTCTAAAAATTGCGTTTTTTGTAACTGAATTCAAAATAAATATCATTTTCTAACAAATATTTTTGGATTTCAGTTTTTGAACTTGATAAAGCTGGTGCTTTGCGTAGCAGAGGGCTGTGGTAGCTTGCGTTATCCATGAGAATCTATTGTTTGGAATATTTTTTAAAAGATAATTTTAAAACCAATTTTCAAAAAGTTCTGCACTTGTGTGCATGATAATCCAAGCTAGAATCCTTAATATTCTTTGCAGACAACAGCAAGCAGTTTGGGACAAATCCGTCTACTGAACCAGCGTGTATTATGGTAATGCGTTTTCCTTTATTTGAAGGTGCTTTCGTCTGACAGTTTTGACTGGAATCAACCCATCCTTTGGATACTGTGTCGTGTGTATCGAACCATGTTTCATCAAGGTAAATTATGGATATGTTTTCTAACCCATATTTTTTAATTTCTTGAAGGTAGTTAAATCTCCAAGTGCGTAATCTGTGCGATTCCATTACTACTTGTCTTTTGTCTATTTTGCGGTATTTAAATCCCATTTTACAAACAACTCTATGGAAAGTGGCACGGCTAATGTTTATATTGGTTTCGTCTTCGTCCAGCTTCTCTTTCAGTTTATCCAAGGTAGGAATAACTCCGCTTTCATAAAGATAATATAGTTTCCTTCTTATTAGGTCCTGACTATTGTCTATACACTACATTACACTGACTATTGTCTATACGGTGAGATTGAAAATCACTACGTTTTTTCTTTTGTTCAGTTCTTCACTAATTATAATATCCCTTATCGATGATATGGGAGTTTTTATAAGTAGACAGGTTTCTTTTAAAGCTTCTTGTTTAATTAGACCTCTACTGAAAGTTTCATACACATTTTTCAAAACCTGTTTTGCATCTTTTTCGAAACGCACAGTAAAAACGGTTATTTAACACTGCCACTAAAATATTAGCCAAAATATTTATATGCCTAATGGCTAATACTCAAGAAATACCTGGCCCACCCCTGCCCTTATGAACAAATGGGTTTACCCAATAACAATAGGTTATAAAATCGTTAAAGGTTTATTGGGGTATGGTCCGTCAAAAGCCATAACGATATACTTTGAGACAGACTATACCGTTCAGTTTTTGATGATGTAAAGGGTATATACCAAAATATAATCAAAAAAATATTGGGAAAGTTACCGTACCTTTCCCACAAACAATACAAGTTCTATTAAATAATATTCAAATGGCCTGATGGAGTACAGTACCTCAAGAAGACATAAATCGCCTTATCTAATTAGTCCTACAACAACTTAACGAAAGTATACTTAACATGTTAGCTTTGATATATTATTAACATTAAGGTAGGATATGTATAAAGGTGTCTCAATTATTTCTCAAATTTCCAGGTTAAAATTTTAATCACTTTCTACCTAACCACTTTCCCAAAGTAACAGTATAGTATCCCTTTGTTTTTTTACGTACCTAATTTCTACTTTTTTTTGTGAATTCAACCATTTAATAAATTTCAAGATCTGTCAGTACTTGCCTTAGCGGTAATGTCCCTGGCATACTTATTTAGCGTTACCCACATTTACCGTACCGGAAATGCCGCGACTGTGACGGTGAGATCCCGTTAGGGTAGGTCAGGCGAGGTTAAAGGTGGATTTTATGAGCAGGTGGTAGTTAAATTATACTCAGCTGAAATAATTGGGTCATAAAATTTGTTGTGTTGTTTCAGCATGTTATGGTTTACGATGGGATGAGTTATGGGTTTGTGTAATAATATTACGTTACTCTTTTAACGGATTTTTTATGGAAATATAAGACGTAACATTAAAAACAAGTCCTTCATCTAATCTGAATTGTTTAATTAGCCATACTTTTTACAGTAGAATCTAAAGGTGGAAACAGGTGTGCATGTATATATAAAGGAGGTTGTAGAAAAGGTAATTTGAAAAAACACTTTGTGTCGCAACTTAAACATTACAAATAATTAAAAAAAATTAAGATGCCTCTGAACCGGAATTTTTATTTTGCTTTCATTATTAACCGACATGTTACATATTAAAAATTACTAATTTTTATAAACACTCTTAACATAGTTAATCAAGCTGTGAGCTATTAAAAATTATCTTTTTTGGGTTTATCGCCCGATCACTTTTACGATTTTTTTTAAAAAGAAAACCTATATTAATGGTGACAAATTTGTCATCTTTTTCAATATATAAAGAAATTAAGAACAACATAAAACTTAATAAAAATTATTTTAACTACGATTTTAAATTTTTAGGTATTCTAAGAATTTTTTTTAAAAGGTTTAGAAATCTGTACGTCCAACAGAAGGGTATGTGCTGAAATTGTAGGTTTAAGATACAGTGCGGTAACTTCTACTTTACCGCACTAGTAGGATAAAGTGCCATAGTTCCTGCAAAATTCCATTTTATTGTTCAGTATTTGTCTTGTAATTTTAGAAAAATCCTAATAAAAATAGTAAATTGGTAAATACATTTTTTTAATAAAACTAAAACAAGATGGAAAATTAAAAATTTTATAGTTATATTTAAAGTACTTTCCGGTACTGAAACGGTTTGACTTTACGTTTGAGTTGACAGATGCGATATTAGAAACCATAAATTTATTTTGCTATGTTGATCTTACAAGGCAACTTTGTTTTCACAACAATGTTTTGTGATTTTGTATTTAAAAAATCGCTGGTTGACATTTTAGTGTCAGTTTTTAAAGACGCTGAAACAGTTTTTATGAAAAAAATTTAATATTTTTGAAATGAATTTAAAATGTCACGGTTGTAGATAAAAAAGTATATATATCTTCTTGCGGTGGTGGTTTTTAGCGCCCTCGCCTACGACTTTGTTCGCAAACTTCTCTTGCGCCCACTAACCTAGTTACCGCACTTATTATACAGCGTGGCCAAGATAAGGAGGGCCAGTATGCGGATCTCCGAAACGTAAGAGATAATTGGGTAATTTAAATTTGGCAAAGTTGCGTATCGGGGAGCTCAATAATATACCGTTGGAAAATTAAAGTTCTATTTTGTACTTTTAGAAATATGGCCGAAAAACTGAAATCTTTGATTTTCGTTTTTATTTTTTTACAAGTACATTTCAAAAATTAGATTAAATCTATAAATTCATTCTTGTTGAAACTTTTTGCGCTTAATTCATTGGCGAAGTCAAATTTTTTTTACGACGTTTGTTTTTCGCTAAACCATCATCAACTTTATGTTTTTAAATACGGCCCTTAATTATTTATTGCATTTTTTTGAAGCAGTTTTAATCCCAAGCACAATGATTTTGGAATTGGGATAATAAGGGGTTTAAAAAAATTAAATAGAAAAACCCAGGTCCGTATTTAAAAAAAATTAGGTTGATGATGATTTAACAAAATCGAAACGTCGTAAAAAAATACTTCACAAATACATAGTGTATAATATGGTATAACTGTACGGTATAACTGTACTAATAATAATATATGTTTGATTTAAAGTCATGGCATCCATGGGTATGCAACCCTCTGTGCATATAATATATTGTGTTGCCTACCTAAAAGAATGTCATTGTTCCCAAGCGGGCCGCAGTCTTGCGCGGCTAGTGCTAGACAAGTGATGATTCGTTGTAAATGTTGTAATGTGTAAAACGTTGATTAAAATAACTAGAGAAATAAACTATTGTTTTATTTCAATAATCAACCACATTATACACATAGAGCGCAATAAGAATGTATTTTTAAACTTTTTCTAACTTTTGAAATAAACTAGTAAAACAACAAAAACGAAAATTGCAAATTTTATTTTTTCGGCCATATTTCGAAAAGTACAACAGGTAACTTTAATTTTTTTGTATTATTGAGCTCCCCAATACGCAACTATGCCAAATTTAAACTACCCACCCATCTCTTACGGAGATCCTTATACTGGCCTTTCTTGTCTTGGACACGCTGTATAATCTTCTAATAATAAATTATATGAAGGTGAAATATTATCAGGGTTTATTCGTGATTAAACCTCCAACCATATTTATGTGAAAATTAAGGAAATAGAAATTTTACCCTGATCTTTTTCCACCTTTAGCACATAGCAAACTAGTTATAGATTTATAGATCGAAACATCTTCGCTTATTTTCAGGTTTCGGAATCCACGTTAAAACGTAGGGACTTCTCGATGACATCCCACAGACATTTATAGAGGGGGGGTACTTCAGACGTACTAGTTATTTGTATAACGCCTGTTGTGGCAGGATGTCTAAAGGGTGCCGTGAAATGCAATATCTGGATGTTTCGGTGCTTGATCGAACTGGGGGATAAAATGGGTTAAACATCTAGAAACTCGGTACACACGCTATCAGACAGAGTTTGGTGAGTTTCGAAATTCTGAAATTAGTCATTCGCATGTTACTAAAATGAAAAACAAAAGAATTGAAATAGATTTTAATTCTTATAAGATACAGAAGGTCAAGTAAGTGTTAGCTTTCGAGGTCGGTATAAACCCAGTTTACATGGACAATATCATCTTTCCCGATAAAAAGGTATGGAAGTTTTAAACCACAAAATGTTTTTTTAGGTATTTACCTTACACGGGGTCATCCGACGAAAACAACTTGGCCATATTTATGGCTTTGCATGTTTAAAAAAATGAAATAGCAATCTTGGGTATTTTTTTTTGGGTACTATTAAAGTACTTACTTCTTTAAGTTCTGTGAGAGAGTACTTAAGAAAATGCTATAATTTGAAACAAAACAGATACGACATAAATTAACATTTTCTTAATGGGGAACCTTTTTAAAGGGTACGTTTCTGAAAGCGTCCATTTTTTCGATAAGTTTAATTAAAGGAATTTTGTATTTATTTCTAACAAAAAAATTAACTTTTTATGTTTATCAGTATGCATTAAAAGTAGTACTACACGATAGACTTTGCCAAATTATTGGCTTTTTGTGTTTTGGCGTTGCAAATATTTATTGTTACCTTTTTTGTTTTCTTATATAAATCGCAAATTTTTAATATAAATAAACCTTATTCTATTGTCACTAGAACTGAATAGGATTTTTTTTATTGAAGTGCATTAAAAAACATTAGGGCTCTCTAAACCAAACCAATAGATAAAAGGTTCCAATAAGAAAATGTTAATTTTGTCGTATATCTGTTTTTTCAATTTAAATCATTTTATTAGAAATTTTTCGGGATTCTACGGGAAAACATACACAAGATGGCTATATAACTTTTTATTAAAAAAGACTGTTCAGTCTTCGTTGAATGATCCTGTACAGGATGACGCATTTTTATTGTATTTACGGGGTATCAAGTTTATACATTCTTGGAACGGATTTTTTAAAAATTTTTAAATGTGTTAAAATTTCAAGGCTAACTCTATTCATTTTGGAGATATAGAGCGTTTCTAATTTTTTTTCGTTTTAACGAGGGTCTTGTCCTGTATATTGGTTATTATTAGAGATAAAGAGAAACTTAAAATGACAATTTAATTAAACATAGTTTGGTGTTTATATTATTATGTCAATCACGTTACTATTTACCTAGATTTTTGATATAAAAAACAAAGCTTAATTATAACCCTCCCCTAAATAGTTTTATTTGTTTTTGTTGTAATAAAAAAAAGTATAATTGCAAAAATGAGAGTGTTAGCTGAAATATAAAGACTGGGGTATCATTGAAAAGGTACAGTACGTTCCACAATAATTCATTGATTTCTCGTTTAACCTGCTACTGTTAATTGTAAAACTCAATAAACTTTGGGTACCCGCCTGTAGGTCCGGACTTAAAATTTCCTTTATTTAATATTGTACGTACTTTTTGGTATATTATGTAGGTTAAAGGCAAATTGCAGGTGTTTAATATAAAGCAGAGTCTTTTTAACTTAGTTCACCAGTTGTTTGGAGTTTGTCAAGGTATTTTCGTGTGTGTTATTAAGCATCCAAAATAGCTAACCTAAACTATTGATATTAGTAGGTAATCAGGACCTGTACCCTTTCAAAAGATGCGGTGCCTGCCTGCGGTCGAGAAATCAACAAATTATTGTGGAATGTACCATAATTTAATTTGCAGTCGAGGGGTAATATAAGATATAGGGTGTTTCATTAAAAAAAAACTCAAGTTTGTGTAATAACCCAAAAAAAAACTTAACCAAAAAAAAATTAGAACGCCACTGGAATATACGTAAAAATTTACAAAATATTGTCATTTAAAGTTTTTCTCTATCTCTAATCATAACCAATATACAGGACAAGACTCTTGTAAAATCGACAACAACTCAGAAACGTTCTATATCTCTAAAATAAATCAAGTTAGCCTTAGAATTTAAACATATCTAAATTTGTTTTAAACATTCGTCCCGAGAATGAACAAACAGAATTGCTCTATCTCTTACGGTTTTCTCAATGTCCCCTAAAAAACCAACCAAAATGCGCACCCCTGTACATGGTTAGTCGGATAATTATTGCTTTAAAAGATATATTTTTTGAGTGCCCACTCTGTTTACAGGATTCTAAGACAAATTATTCGAAGGAGATTTTTTTGATGCACAATTTCTTGAACTGTCATTTATGGAAAAAAAATTAAAAGTACTCTTATTTAAATGGTCAATATTTCGTACACCTAGACAGTATAATCGCTGTATTTTTTTAATTTGTGTTGTTTTATTCTATCTGCACGTAAATAATAGTAATAAGGAGGCACAATGGAAGATCATTTTTAGCATAATAAAAAAAATATGTCTGCAATTTTATAGAATTAAATAATTACCCTAATTTTACTTTATTTTAATTTGTCTAAAATATTTCGTTATCTATCTTGCAACCGCTTATATATTACTTTCTTTAGAGTTTCTTAGACTCCAGTACACACACAAGAAAAAAAATGCATCTTTGGAAAAGGTTTAATTGCATCCGCAAGAGAGAATCATCCTTATGCTGTAAAAACATTGTCATTGATTTCAATCTTAAAATAATTTTAATAAAATTGATTTTAACTGAATCTAGAAAGGAAGTGGCATGCACTAAATGAACTTGGTTGAATTTAAAATCTCTTAAAATTAATTTCAGGTTTGCGCTTTGCAAGATTGCATTTTTTCGCCCAAAATAAAAAAGAGAAGATAAGCATTTATTTACCCGATCTATTTAATCATTGTCCATTTACTCTTTTGTTGAAGTAAATAAAAAAAAACGTCTGTTACAGAAAATTTTACCACTTTGCACTTCCTCTGTAGGTCTGTAAGAGTGACACAATTTCAAAAATCTCAATTTTTTATAGAATTGAGTCTTAAAAATCCATACTTTATTGGAAAATAAGCATTTCATGTGAATTTTCATAAACAACCCATGAGAGCAAATTATAAGCAACTGATACGACCTGAATTATGCCAAAAACAACTAAATTGTCCAATTTTTAACCAAATGGCATAGCTCAAAAATAATAATAATAAAAATAAATGTTCTCCTTCGATTTTAAAAGAAAACAAAATTTTAGTTAATATAATAATATTTATACAATCTGAAATGTAGTTAATAAAACTAATAGCTCTACTGTAAAATTACATTTTTTGTTTTGTGTTACTTTTAAAGAGAGTGAGCTATATAACAAAGTACGTTAAGAAATAAATCCGAAACTTGTTATACGTGTTATACCTACATCGGCTAATTGAAATTTAATCCATACTTAGTAACTATAATCTGCTTTTTTTCCTTTGAGAAAAATACCTGAACAAAAAATGTATTACACTGGTTCAATGGGTAGTGACTTGCTAGGTGATTTTCTCAAACGAAAATAAACAGATTTTAGTGTTGAGCAACTCCTTTGTGGTAATCTCCTTGATTAAGAAAATATAATATGACAAATAACTGCAAACAATTATTTAATATCTTTATTTAATTATACATTTTCATAGATGTACGGGTACAAATAATTATTATGAAAAATATACTCTAAAAGATTTTGAAATGTCTTAGACTCTTTCACACATTCTTTCATGAGAGGGCCAATCAACAACCAATGACCCCATTCTTTTGAAATTCGAAAAAGACCTTTAAAGGTTTTATCTGTTCGAGATAGAGAAGCACTTTTATCCATTAAAATAACGCCTGTTTCTATTTAACTGACCCCTATCAAAAAATTATGTAGATAAATTGGACAAATAATAAAATTTTACACAATAAATAAACTAAAATCCTCTTAAAGTCAAATAACCAATTTTAGTTGGTATCTTATCTACTCATTTATTCCATATCCATAATGTTACCTTTATAAAATACTTTTTTACTTAAATACCTTTCAATTTCGCTCTGTAGATGAATTATAATTAAAGCAAAGTCTATTTTAAAACAAAACCATAGTTTTAAACAGATATTTGAGGTTAGTTAGTATATTTCAAGATTTTTAAGGGGCAGGATTCGTATTGGCGTTTATTTAATTGACTTTAATCAATCTTAACTTGCAATTTTTCTTAAAATTTCTGTTACAGCATACCAATTTTCAAAGCCACTTAACTTTGTGTCAATCTTGAATACATTTCAGTTTGAACCTTTACTGATGTTTGCTACTTCATACCAATATGGAAGTATTTGTCAATGTGATTTTTACTTTATAATTTTTGGCTTGAAACAAGTCAATGTTATTACAGAATAAGACTGAATATTGCTGTTTTGTAGAACACTGACACTTCAAATAATCGTCCATTTGAAAGAGTATTATTCGGAAAATTTTCTATTTGAATAACAGTTTCATTGAAAATTGTAATCTGAAAAACTGCCCGGACACTATACACAGGCTGTCCGAAATGAATGAACATTCGCTTTGATGTTGGCACACACCCTAACTGTGCGCAAAATTTTATCTATTTTGATATAGCAGTTTTTCAGCTTTTTTGATGATGTAGTGTGCGAAGATTTTGCAATGTAAAAAAATTCACATGATCTATTCTATGAGAGGAATAAATTTAACATAACATTATTATAAAAACACGTTTCATCGATATCGTCCTTGACCGTGACTCTCAAACAGTTACACATAGCGTAGTCGGCATATATATTTCGCGATAATTCGCAATAGGTATTTATTATAAACATGCCATTAAATTACGGTAAATTTGAGATTTGCCAATAGATGATAGGTAAATGTTGCACAGGTGTAGAACCTGCACTTTTTAGTTTGATAGAAATATTCATGGCACTGAGGTTCAGTAACTAATTTAATTTTAGGTTTATAAACAGCATAGTCTTGTTTAATATCTGGAATAGGGGGAAAACAGGCTAAAAAGTTTTTTGTAATATACACACTGGCGCCTAGATACATATCAGGGTGCATCAAATACCTTACAAACAACAGAAATATAGATCCATAGTTAGAAGGGAGGGTTTTGCATTCTTTCTTGGGGACAGGTTGCACTCGTGCAGCCTTTCAGCTCTCCGCAAAAATGCCCGAGTCATAAGAGATTCGAAAGAGGCGAGTTAAGATGAGTTCAAGCTCAGGAGCACTTTTTTCGAAGACGATTGCTGGTATGCCATTCAGCCCAGGCAATTTTTTTGGTATTAAAAGAAAAAAGGATCCGCTTGATGCGTTTGACTTTTAAAATGATACTGGATATTTTATGAGAAGCAGGGGCAACTGTTGGAAGAGGAAGATTAACGGGAGGATCGATGGTAGAGTTGGCGGCAAATTGTTGGGCAAACAGTTTGGCATTTCCTTCAGAAGTAAAAACAATTTCATCTTCAAAGATTAAGGGTGGAAAAGAATTTGTGCAAAAGTTTTGACTAATGTTTTTGACTGTTTTGACTTTATCTTTTATCAGATTGTTAAAACGGTCTTTGGCTTTTAAAATAGTTTGATTGTACTGATTTCTTGTTTGGATGCTAGCCTGTCGGTTTTCGGGACTAGGATTTTAAAGAAACTTTTTGTGGGCTTGAATTTTTGAAAGTCTAGCTTTGTCACAGGATTTAGAAAAACACGGTCTGTGATTTGGAGGTTTAGGGTTCTTTTTGGTATGAGACATATAGGTTTCAATGCCTAGTTGAATTGTTATAGTATGTTGTTTGCAAATTTCGGAGGGATCGTGGGTGAAAAAGCAGGTAGGATCCCAAGGGTAGGTGGCAAAGAAATCTCTCAGACCATCCCAGTCGGCCCAGTGCGTTGAGGTATACATTTAGTTGCCTCCGAGTGTATAGAAGATGACACAGTGGCCAAGCCATGATCTGAACGACCAAGAGAAGCAGTTACTGATGCTTGGTAGAGTGTCAGGGTCAGAAGTAAAAAAGAGATCCAGGGGGTTAAAATTATGAAAAGGAACCCTAAGGAAGTAGGTAGATTCCATAATAAGATTGGTTAGCAAGTTACTGATTGCGAAATTTTCTGCTGTTCTGCCTTGTGTGTTAGTTTTTGTAGAACATTGTTGTGAAGTAAATATTGGTATTGCATTGATAGAATATTATGGTCATTTGCATAGAAAAAATGAACTTTCTTAGTTTAGATAAGGCATTCCGTTCATAAATCGAGCATAGAGCACCGACAAGATAGTCCGATTGTTACGTTGTAAAAACAGGAGAGATAGATAAAAAATTGGGATTTACATACTAAGTATACATGTTATAGCTGATAGTCCAAGAGCTAGTGAACCCTCCGACTAACGGTCTTCCTGTAAGGCTAGAAATTTGGGGGGAGTGATGAGTTAGTACACCAAGGCCAACAACAATGACCTGGCAGGCATCAGCCCTGCACGCCATCAGCCCTTTTATTTTAAATGTAAAATAAATAAGATAAAAACTTACTTCTGTAAGCTTCAAAATTTAATATAATTTAGTTTATTTATTAATAATTTGGAAAAAAATTGACAGGCGATTTGAGTAGCAAAAGTATCTACCAGGGTGAATCGAAAGGTGCATAGTTTAGGGGGTAAAATAAACTTTCTCCTGTAAAGTTGAAATTTAAGTATGTGTTTGAGTAAGTCATTGAAAAGAAATGTGTAGAATGACAGGCGGTTCTGAACAGCATAAGACCTTGACAGGCGAGGAAAGAGCAAGAAAACGGGGAAAATAAGAGGCGTAACGTGAATTTTTTTTATATAAATGAATTAAAATAAAAAAAAATTAAGATGCAATATTTTATTAATTGTTGTGTAATCTACATTATTTTTACATTTATTATCATCATCATCAGACACTTCTTCACCACTACTTCTTTCATCATAATCCCACTCTTCAATATCGTTTTCCTCCTCTGAAAAGAAAAAAATATTTTAATTAATTAATAATGTCCTTAAGAATTGAATATCGCGCTCAATTACGTAGGACTGTATAATGAATCTTATTAAATCAAATAACTGTGTGTTACCTGAAATGTAATCTTCAGTTTCAGTTGACTGTGCTTCGGCAGTATCAGCATTAGTAGGGTCTTGTAAAAGTATGTCGTATATAGAAGCAGGAACCGTATCTCCCTCAAACCAATTGAAATCGTAGTGACTTATTAAGTTCCAACCATTATTTTCAGGGGTAAGAAACGTTGGTTCCTTTAAATGACTATTCCGCCAGATATTTGTAATATATGCAGCTCTTAATAATTGTCATAAAATCTAAATTGGGTGGGAAGGAGTGCTGCGTTGCCAATTTGTGGATTATTGCCCGCTTTTCGAGTCTCGACGTTATCGTTTAGACTGAAAGTGTATATTTTCTATATTTAGGTATTTTATGGAACTTTTAAGTGGAAATATTTTTTGTGATAATTAAATAAATTCAAAATAATGACAGATTGTGCGCTTTCCGATTAAAAAACTCCAAAAAACATGCTCTAAGTATGAGCTATTTTTTCTATAAAATAGGTACCTACCAGATTAAAAAAATGCAACATTTTAAAGTGGTACATAATATTTTATTTACCCATAATACAAAACAACTTTTTAACGTGGAAAAAGAAAATTAAAGTCAATACAGTGTTTAGATTTGTAATCCTAAGATCATGAAATGTTTGTGTCTATTTAGGTATTCATTATTTCACTATTCACAATATAAATTTTAGTAACTAAAACCTCCATTAACCAAACACAACAAAAAAAAACAGGTAAATTGTTCAAAAAATACTTAAATTAGCATCACTTGATTTATAGATGAACAGTTGATAACCAAATAAAACGACATACTTTGTGTAAGTACAGGGTGGCCGTCCATATTTTGACCCATTTTGATCGCGAATAACTTTTGAACAAATAAAGATATCAAGATGCGGTTTTCGCAAATATACTTATATTTCTTTAAAGTTTATTCTCGTATCTTTACCATTTTTATGTGACATTCCATTAGCTCAAAAACAAAATGGCCGATTTTCCGATATAGGACAACTTTGTTATTTTAAATGGAACACCCTGTATATGTTTCAATATTTTTAAAATTTAATCTTTCCCCTTTAAAAAAATGTAACACAAGCTATGGTTATCTTAAAAAATAACGCATTTATTGACCTCCAAAGAATTGACTGTATGTCGAATAGGAATATTATTTTAAAAGGATTTTTTGAAAAGTCGCCTGTGGAAACAAAGTTATCTCGTTTCCATAACAGCAACAAGCCTCATAAATTGTTCTCGTTAAGCGAAAAAGGAAAATGTGTTATTATGTTTGCCGAAACCAAATCAGTAAAAGAAACCCAGCGAAGATTTAGAAACATGTTTAATAAAGCTCCACCCACAAAAAATTCAATTAAAATCTGGTACAGAAAATTCTGGAGTACAGGATCTTTAGCCCGTAAAAAGAAATTAGTAAACAATGAGAATTTGCTAAATAAAACGTTACACATTCTGGAGATAACTCAGGAAGATCCAACATTGTCAACAAGAAAAATCTGAAGTTCAGTCCATATTCCTAAAACTACAGTACAAGAAATCATGAAAAAAGAACTTAAATTAAAGCCATACAAAATTCAAATGTTACAAGAAATAAAAGAAACTGATTTTCCACAAAGGGTGGAATTTTGCCAGAGAATTCAAAATTTAGTAAGGAACAATATACATTTTTTGGATAAACTAATAATGTCAGACGAAGCCACATTTCACCTCAATGGAAAAGTAAATAAGCATAACTGCAGGTTTTGGGCAACAGAAAATCCTCGACAATATAACGAACACGTTAGAGATTCGCCAAAAGTCACAGTCTGGTGGTATGTCAAAGCAAAAATTTATGGGCCATTTTTTTCATGAACCAACTGTAACCTCTTGGACTTACGTTGATATGCTGGAAATATTTTTTATCCCCAATTGCAAGAAGAAAATCTATTGAATTTCGTCTATTTTCAACAAGATGGGGCTACACCACATTATGCTAACATTACCAAGGATTCACTGACCAACGTTTTTGGAAACCGGTGGATTGGAAGAGGAGGCCCTATTTCCTGGCCACCTCGTTCACCAGATTTGACTGTTCCAGATTTTTTCTGTGGGGATATGTGAAAGAGAGGTGTTATAGTCCACTTCCCCAAAATTTAGACAATTAAAAATTAATATCCGAAACATAATAAAAAATATTCCTGAAGAATTTTTAGTCAATAGTTTTAATAAGTTTTTTTCGAATTTAAATAAGTGCGTCGAAGTCGGCGGAAGGCATTTTCAACATTTACAGTAGTTTTTTAAAAGTAATGTAACCTTATTGTAACTATTATTTTGTGAATAACCTAAACCTTTGGCGATCCTTTTGTAACATATGAAGCAAATTTTAATTGTTAAATAATATTGTTGGTCGACATGCAGTCAATTTTTCGAAGGTCAATAAATACGTTGTTTTTGAGATAACCATAGCTTGTGTTACATTTTTTTAAAGGGGAAAGATTAAATTTTGAAAATATAGAAACATATACAGGGTGTTCCATTTAAAAGAACATAGTTGTCCTATAATGGAAAATCGGCCATTTTGTTTTTGAGCTAATGGAATGTCACAATAAAATCGTGAAGGTACGAGAATAAACTTTAAAGAAATATAAGTGCATCTGCAAAAACCGCATCTTGATACCTTTTATTTGTTCCAAAGTTATTGTCGATTAAAAGGGGGTCAAAATATGGCCGGCCACCCTGTATTTAAACAAATTGTTATTAGAAATGATTTATTTAAAAGAATACATGACAGTACACAGTATTTGATTTAACATTGGTAGTTAAAAATATAGTTTGAACCTAAAAAATAAACATCTGATTTAAACTTTAACTTATTTCACGTTACGCCTTTACTCGCACGCTCTTAGTATCTTTCCCTTGCCTGTCAAGGTCTTATGCTGTTCAGAACCGCCTGTCAGTATACACATTTCTTTTCAATGGCTACAGCAGCTATCTGAACAGTAATGTCAAAAATGAGTTTTAAAGTTTCTGAACAGGACCATATTTATGACTTACTTAGTACCTAAAAAATATAAAATAGCTATCTTGTGTATGTTTTTTGTAAAAATCCGAAAGAATACTTATTAAAATGACTTGAATAGAAAGAAAAAGCATACGACATAAAATTGACATTTTCTTAATGGGACACCTTATTTATTGGTTCGCGTCTGAATATGTATTTTTTTTTATACGTTCTTTTAAAAAGGCCCTTGTATTTATTTTTAGTTTCAATAAAATTAATTTATTATTGGCTTTACTTTTACCAGCATGTAAGGATGCCGAATATGAGATACTATTTTTGTTTTTGCCTATAAAAAATATTTTTTTTTTGTATTAATAGCTCCAAAAATTATAATGTTAGATAAAGAATTCAATGTAGTTTATCCATGAAAGACAGTAGTCTTAAGTTTCATACTTTTTTTATTATATCAAATAATAAAACAGGGTTTTCTTGGACAAATCGTTTCTAGGTAGTCTAAGCACTGGCATAAGTGGAAAAGGTGAGATATGAGACGACGTGCTAGCATATAAAGCAGTGCTTGATGGCGATTCTGGAGTCTCATCAGGACGATGTTTAATTAAAGTGGCTTTAATGTGTTTGCCTCTTTGATATTTATTTGAAATTGTATGATAAGGGAAACCTATACCTCATATTTAAAAGATAATATTTTAATTACCCTCCCTTTTCTTTTTTCTAAATAAAAGTAAGAATCTTAAAAATAATAAAAAATGAAATCTACCAAGTTCCTTCTGAAAAGTGTAACATAAGTGGTACGAATGAATCACTATTTACCGGCAAGTAACGACGAATACGAAAAATGTTGCTTTGATTCAGTCTGTCTCGGGCGTTATGTTTTCAGTGCGATGTTGTCGAACATACCTTTAAAAAGACGATTGTACAGAACGATTCCTATTGTTGTCAGGAAGTTTTATTGTAAATATTAGTACCTGTATATTGCTTTTTAATTTGTTAAATACTAAAACACAATTTTTCACTATGCAAACAGTATATGTTCGATTCAATACGAGTTTCCCCTGCTAACTTAAAGTTGCAAAATCCTAATGCCATTTGGTATAGGTTACCTCGTTAACAGTTAAGAGAGTTAAGAGTTCCCTTGACATTTAAACTTGTAAGTGCCTCCATTACATTACAGTTTTTTGCAGTAACTTATTGCCATTACTATTATAAACGACCATTTTATTTTATTTACTGCGCTAGTATAAGCTTTCTCCTGTTTGACGGCATGGGAAAATAAGTGATTTCGTTTTGTGGATTTAGCTTTGAAATGATAACGGCTAACAAGTTGTTTTATATGATTGAAGGCACAAGTCAAAACAAGCCAAAGTGCTCGCATATTATATTATATTATAATTATATTATATGATATATTACACATATACAGGGTGATCCAAACACAAGATATTGCGTTACACTTTAGATTTTCAAATGGAAATCCCCATTTTTTTTTTTTTGTTTCTTCATTAAGTTTTTAATAACTTTTGTTTATAAAGTGTATACCTATCTTTAATTGTTTTAAAGCAATTTGAGCAATAAAAAAATTCTAAAAATAGTGATAATAAGGGAATATATCGTAAAAATAATAATCAAATAGTTCCCATAGTAACAAGACTTTACTTTAAAATTAAAAACAACCCTACGAGTATTAAAAAAAACTTTACAGTTAAACGCAAATTAAAGTTAAACTAAAAATTAATTTGCTATAAAGAGGTAGGTCAATGTGGTAATAAGTGCTGAAAGTGGTGTACATGTACCTCCATGCAATAATAAAGATTTTGTTTGAATTTATTGGAGTTATTTGTCTACATTCAGCCGTAGTCCGCTCCCGAAGATCTTGAATAGAAACTGGCTTCGTACTAAAAACTTTACTTTTCAAATGCCCCCCAGAAAGTAATGTAAAGGACTTAAGCCCGGCAATCTCGGCAGTCACTTAATGGTGCCTCGTCTGCCGATCCACTGATTCGGGAAATGGGTGTCCAAAAACTGTCGTACTGGAGCCACATAGTGCGGTGGTGCACCATCTTGTTGAAAATGAATATCATTTTCATCATAATTAATGTCATTTTCTATTATTTTGGTAATTTGTGGCTTTATTGTATTTTCTAAAATGTTCAATTACGTCTCGCTCGTCAAGATTCTAGGAATAAAGAAAGGCCCTACAATATGATTTTCGATAATGCCGGCCCACGCATTTATTTTTTCAGGATATTGCGAGTGTATCTCTCGAAACAAATGTAGATTCAAGTCACTCCAATATCGACAATAATGTCTATTTACAGCATCATGTAAATAGAACGTACACTCGGAATATTAAATATTTGATTTGCATTGTTAATTAAACGTTGGGACATTAATTCACAAAACTCCAACCTTCTATCAAAATAGTCTTCATTAAGCTCATGGATAAGTTTTATCTTGTTCGGATAAAATTTGTCTTCCAAAATTCTTTGTACCTTTGTACCTTATCCTGTACGGGTGAAATTTATTGTCTTCCAAAATTCTTTGTACCGTTGAGCGTGTAAATCCTGAAGAAGTAGCCAGTTCACGAGTGCTTTGGGTATTGTGAAGTGCTACGTGTCCCAAAAACTGATATTTCTGCGGCTTCATTTCTAACTCGTCGATTTTTTCTATGGCGATTACGGCTTATCAACTTACTTATCGTTAATATTTTTGTCTGGATGTAACGCATTAAACAACCGGGCAGTAGCTTTTGCAATTTAACAATTTAAATCCAAAGACAAAGTTTTTCTATGACACACGATGACACTGACTGATGATAAGTGTTCTTGCTGGTATCCATGAAGTTAAGTTAGTCAAATTTTATTGTAAACTCTAATAGTTCCACAACGATTAAAGATATGTATAAACTTTATTAACAAAAGTTACTAAAAAAGTCGTGGAGAATCTAAAAATTAAAAAAATGTGTGTTTCAATTTCTAAAATCAATTAAAATATGATAATATATATATATATATATATATATATATATATATATATATATATATATATATATATATATATATATATATATATATATAAAAAAACAGGGTGCCACAGATTCAAGTGCATGCATGGGGATCTCGTAAACCGTAAGAGATACGAAGTCGGTTAAATTATGGCAAAGTTGCGCATTTAGGTGCCTAACAACATGCCTATTAGAAAGTTGTAAAATTCCGAGTACTTCCGGAGATATCCGGAAAAAAAACGAAATTTGCTAATTTCGTTTTTAATTTTTCCTAACGTTATTTAAACAGATATGGAAAAACAAAAGACACTTTCTTATGGCCACTTCTTAAGCTCTACAAAACAGCGTTGAGAGATTTTCCGTACGACGTTTCGTTTTCGTTAAACCATCATCAACTTTATTTTTTTAAATACGGACCTGGGTTTTTTATTTAATTTTTTTAAACCCCTTATTATCCCAATTACAAAAATGTATAACACTTAATATTTATTAACAAAAATGGACCGCCCCTATGAGAAATGAGGTGCGTTCCTTGTTTAACTCATTGCCTCTTATGGAAAACATGTTTATTTAACAGAAAAATATTAAGTGTTATACATCATTGTAATTGGAATTATAACTGCTTCAAAAAAATGCAATAAACAATTGAGTGCCGTATTCCTTCTATGGCAGCTCCCAACAGAGCAACACGTAGTGCAACTTTTATGCATCCTTTTACAGTTCAGTTAGAGAGGCCCCGAACTTCCCGCTTTCTTCGTTCCTTTATTCCTAGAGTGTCAAGACTATGGAACCTGCTGCCCGCAGAAGATTTTCCTTCTCCTCCCAATCTCCAAAAATTTAAGTCCCGTGTGAACAAACTCCCTCTCACCACACTGAAGACACCCACGGTACGTTAGTACTTAGGCATCAGCCTTCGTGGACTGTCCCAAGATAAAAAAAAATAAATAAATAAAAAAATAAAGTTGATGATGGTTTAACGAAAACGAAACGTTGTACGAAAAATCTCTCAACCCTGTTTTGTAGAGCTTAAAAAGTGGCCATGAGAAAGTGTCTTTTGTTTTTCCATATCTCTTTAAATAACGTCAGAAAAAAATAAAAACGAAATCGGAAAATTTCGGTTTTTTCCAGATATCTCCGGAAGTACTCGGAATCTCGGAATTTTACAACTTGCTAATAGGCATGTTGTTAGGCACCTAAATGCGCAACTTTGCCATAATTTAAACGACTTCGTATCTCTTACGGTTTACGAGATCCCTTGCATGCACTCTGAATCTGTGGCACCCTGTTATTAATATTTTTTTTTATATATATATATATATATATATATATATATATATATATATATATATATATATATATATATATATATATATATATATATATAAATGAACATTGCATTGAAAACCGCAAACGAACGGGGAGACCAAAAAAGTTAACTTGGAGAGAAGAAAGAAAAATCTTGCAATGGGTGCAAAATGAACCGAAAATCAGCGCCCAAAAAGTGGCGGTAAAAGTTGAAGAACACTTTGCAATGCAAATTAATGCAGATACAGTTCGCAGGGTGTTAAAAGAAGGTGGGTATTGCCGCCAAGTAGCAAGAAAAAAGCCATTCAGTAATGAAAAAAATAGACAAAAGCGATTAAACTTTGCTAAGCAATATGTAAATAAGTCAATAGATTTTTGGAAAACCGTAGTATTTTGTGATGAAAGCAAATTTAATGTGTTTGGATGTGGTGGGCGTCAATGTGGAGAAAAGCCGGAGAAGCGCTAAAACCTAAAAACCTTCAAGCAACCGTTAAGTATGGAGGTAGTTTGTGCATGGTATGGGGTTGTATGGCAGCGGATGGGGTGGTAAATTTAGTACTTGTGCCAGGGGTCATGAATAAAATGGTTTATCTGGACATTTAAAAAAAGAATCTAAAACAGAGTGCTGAAAAATTAAACATGGGTCACAATTATTCCTTTTACCAAGACAACGACCCCAAGCATTCGGCTAATATAATGCAACAATAGTTACTGTACAATATCCCTAAAATTCTAAAACCCGCACCCCAATCTCCAGATATCAACCCCATAGACTACAAAATATTAGAACTTAATAGTTTTTCTTTTAGTTTTTTTTTTTGCACTGTATGAATACTTTTGCTGGCCACTGTTAGGTGCCTAACAACATGCCGTTTAGAAAGTTGTAAAATTCCGAGTACTTCCGAAGATATCCGGAAAAACCGAAATTTGCCGATTTCGTTTTTTTTTACGTTATTTAAAGAAATATGGCAAAACAAAAGACTCTTTCTTATGGCTACTTTTTAAGCTCTACAAAACAGCGTTGAGAGATTTTCCGTACGACGTTTTGTTTTCGTTAAGCCATCATCAACTTTATTTTTTTAAATACGAAACTCAATTGTTTATTGCATTTTTTTAAGCAATTATAATCCCAATTGCAATGATGTATAACACTTAATATTTTTCATAAGAAACAATGAGTTAGACAAGGAACGCACATCATTTCTTATAGGGGCGTTCCATATTTGTTAATAAATATTAAGGGTTATACATTTATGTAATTGGGATAATAAGGGGTTTAAAAAAATTATATTAAAAACCCAGGTCCGTATTTAAAAATAAAGTTGATGATGGTTTTTATGAAAACGAAACGTACAAAAAAATCTATCAACGCTGTTTTGTAGAGCTTAAAAAGTGGCGATAAGAAAGTGTTTTTTGTTTTTCCATATCTCTTTAAATAACGTCAGAAAAAAATAATATTAATAATGAAATGCGAGTTAGTTACTTAAAGTTATTGCTGTGTTTCTTAATAAGGCATTCTGATTTAAATACCTATAAATATAATAATTAATAAAAATAATAATAAATTAAATATTATTTTTATAAGCAACAACTACTATGCCTATATTTTAGCTTTATTAGTGTTGATTTAACTCCAAATATCAAGTGTGGGGTATTAAATCATTCACAAAACTTTTCTAATATACCTACGAGCCATTATCGTTACATTTAAAAAAAAATTAGTTATGTCCAAAAATAAAACATTGAAATCTTTTTACTTTTCTGGAAAAGACATAAAATATGAAAGATAATTAAAACGATTTTCCACGCCTTCTGGACTCAAAATTGTTTTTTTTTAACAACGTCATGGCACTCTAGATTGGATTTTAAAAAATAAAATATTTATAAAGAAAAATGTCAAAAGTTGACATATGGGGTGTCATTGTATTAAGGATGTGATTTTCTATCGAGTAGGTGAAAAAAATACAGGGTGTTCCATTTAAAATTCAAAAGATGAGGTCATTTCCGGTAAAACCGGAAATCATCAGAAACAATTGAACACGTCATTCCATGCATTTTTAGGACATACATTGACAAGTCAAATTTCATTTTTTCATCTTGAAAAATAAAAAGTTATAGGGGGGAACCACCTTTAAAAAACACCCGGTATATATATATATATATATATATATATATATATATATATATATATATATATATATATATATATATATATATATATATATAATAATATATATATATATATATATTATATATATATATATAATATATATATCATGATACTATTACTAGAAGATAAAACCACTTGGCGATTTAATTTCGTACGACGTTGCGGCATGACGTCACTCGATGACAACACCCTGGGAAACAGTTAACCTTTTTTAACGATTGTATTTTGGCATTACTTTATGACGTTTAAAAAATAAATAAATCATGCGCTTAATCCATCTAACATCTAAACAGAAATCGGAATGCCATATTAAAAACTCGCCGTTTCTGGGGAAATTGTCATAGAGTGACGTCAGGCGTGCGAGAGAGATAGGCTTATCTCATGCGCGTGGGATTATCTTCTCGAGTAATAGTATCATGTATATATTATATATATATATATATATATATATATATATATATATATATATATATATATATATATATATATATATATTTAACAAAAGGTAGAAATTTTTGGGGATAGAGGCTCCTTAATAAATGAAAGAAACATAAAATATCCTGGTAGGTATGATTACAAGGTTTGGGTTTTTTTAAAAATTTCGAGGCCTCCAAATATATGGATAACGCCGGGTACCAATCCGATACACGTGTTTCACCCTTGTTGGGGATGGTCACACCGAATGTAGGCCGTAGACACCCTGAAGAGTAAACCAGTTCCCTTTGAACATCTGTAAGATGATTAGAAGCAACTAGCGCCATCTCGTCAAGTTATTTCAAACAACCAATCCTTAGTATCGACAGGCTGATGTTAATGGCGCCATGGGTGTTTTACCAAAACAGTCAGAAGTTGCTTACAACAAAACACCTTAATGAAAATGGCTTCCCATTAGTTCACGGATATGTGAATTTCGAATGAGCTCTTTTGCCAATTCCAAGTAGGTGAGCACATGACTGAAAACGTGATTTAATAAAGGGGAAAGCAGTTTTCACCCAACTGCAATAATAAATAAAATTAAACTTTCTTGAGTTGATAAATAATAACAAAAAGGTAGAAATTCTTGGGCATAGAGGCTCCTTAAAATGAAAGAAAAAAAATATCCTGGTAGGTATGATTACTAAGGTTTTGTTTTAAAATTACGAGGCCTCAAATATATGGATAACCCCGGGTCCAGCCAATCCGACTACACGTGTTTCACCCTTTTTTGGGGATGGTCACACCGAATGTAGGCCGTAGACACCCTAAGAGTAAACCAGTTACCCTTTTGAACATCTGTAACATAATACAGCTGAACGTTAGAAGCAACTATCAAAGATATGCTGCTGTAGCCTGACGCACGCAGTCTGTATATTAAACGAAAAAGTTTCAGCGTGTTTTCTCCTATCATAATTTCGTTATCGTTCCGCATAAGGATATGAGATCTGTATGTAAATTCACATAAGCATTATAATTACATGTAAAAAAATTAACACAGTTATGGCAATTGGTTTTTTAAGATATTCAATTTTTAAATCGCTCATCTTACTACTGATCATCAAAGATATATATATATATATATATATATATATATATATATATATATATATATATATATATATATATATATATATATATATATATATATATATATAAAATACATAATCTTTTTTATTTATCTAGTTTTAAAGAAATTAAAGGCACTGACAAGAAAAGCGACAGCGCCCATATACCGTTGTTAACGCCCAATCCGTGGACTCCGCAATAAAGAATTAACCTGTACCGTTGCAAAACCGCTTTCCGAGAATCTATCGGATTGTCGGATTGAAAATGTAATTCATAGACCATACACAAGTAACAAAGATTAATAGACCTTGTGGTTTAATAATAGGTGAAACTAAATCTCACTCAAGGACATTATTTATTGCTTTTTCTTGCTTTGTGTAGGGTTTCTAGAGCTAAACAATAGTAAAAATAATATTACAATAAAACTTCTACCATTGGAATGGTACAGCACCATAGCCGAACAAAAGGAATATAGAAATATTAATAAATCGTAACAGTGTACATATGTTACCGACACTTTATGGGAAGTCACCTACTACGACTCCGCTTCCAAGTCGGAAACTTCCAAGAAATTTTGCGAAGTTTCGGTTTAAGAAATGTTTGTTTTTAACAATATTTTTACCAAAACAATGATAAAGTAAGGTTATCAGTTATCACAATTTTACAAGCAATTCTGGTTATTTCTGGTCAGTTAAACATGTTTAAGATATCGTATGTTAAATTTGATTTTTTTTTAGAAAAGTAAAATGTGATGAAATACCATTTGTTTGTTATACTATTCATATAACTGATGTGGTCATTTTATTACAATACAATAAATCTGTGGAAACATAATACAAGAAAAAAGTGTTATCACACATTTGTCAATTGACATATGAATAAACCTAAACTAGGATACAAGTAGAAAAAAAAAAAAAAATCGTCCTTTATGGCCATCACTCTCTCTCTCCTAAAGCCTGTGTAAGGCAATCAGGAGTGTACTTATTTTGATATACAATGTATTGTATATTATACTTATTTTTAAGATGTATTGTAAATATATATGTTCTCAATAAAGCTGATTCAAAAGCAAAGCAAACAGAATTAAGGAGCAATTTAAAAGAGAAAGAATAAAAATAAATGAAACATATAATACGTATAAAACGAATTAAACGTAATCAAATATATTTGCGTTCAGGAATCCAGTTCTCACTATCAAAGTAAAACTTTTTTTATCAAGTGGGTAGGTTGGTTTAAAGTGAGTGGGTATAACACCCTTCCACCTTTATCAAGTAAGTTAATTTTGGTCAAAATTTTTTCAAAAAAAGTAATAAAAAGGAAGTTGAGTTTTACAGCATTTTAACTGATACCCTTCCCCTTCACAAAATGGAGCTCTTTCGGTGGCACTCTCCATTTGAGTTTCCTGACAAATATTGTCCTTGAACTTAATAAGAGTTCAGGGCCTATCAATAATCACTCGCTCTTTCAAATATCCCTATAAAAAATATTCGCCCTTTAGTCAGAGAAACGGGGCAGCCAAAAAAACTTTACATTTGTGGAAATTATTTTTTTTTCCAAAAATGTTCCTTAGCAGCTCCATGGTTTCTCGTGCTGAATGAGAAGTTGTCCCATCTTGCTGCCACTACATTTCAGGTGTATTGTGAATACTCAGAAAACACAAAATTTTTAACATTTGGTTACATCTTTCGGCGGTTAGTATGAACGCATTTCCATTATCTCTGTTTAAGAATTACGGACAAAGCACCCAAACACAACAAACACAAACACCAAACCATAACTTTCCTAGGGTGTCGATGAATGACTTTGTGGTTTTCAATTCCCCAAAATTGGCTATTTTTTCTCTTTCCAAAAACCCTTTAAGTGAAAATAAACTTTGTCTCTTATCTTCAGTTTGTTAATATTATTGGTATCTTCTTTGAACTTTTTTTAGATACGGGCATAATAGTTTAGCCATACTTGATGATCAGAGCTGTCGCAATTACTTTTAAAAAGTAATTCAATTACAAATACCAATTACTCTTCTAAGTAGTAGTAAATTACGATTACCAATTACTAGCATGTTTGTTAAAAGTAATTCAATTATTAATTAAAACTAAAAGTAAGTGAACATTTAAGCAATTACGCTTTTTAAATTACCACATATATTAAACACGACACATTGAACAAATAAAATATTTATACTAATATGCATCATACGCGGACGTCACACTATTTAAACTGATTTCTCGCAAGTTCAACAATAAATGACTCTGAAATAAAAACTTCTTTTTATTCTACCCCAAACATCCACAGATTTTTCCACAAAATAAAAAAGTATAAAAACGGTGGCGGTAAGCATTAATCCAAAATACTAAATCGGCACGGAGGCGGCGTTCGCCGGATTCAAAGCGGCCCGCCGTGTTTCAAAATGCTCTTTCTAGCTGGCCAAAATTTTGGCAGTTTTTCTTTAAAGAAAGGTAATTGAATTTTTCGTAGTAATTTAATTATTTATTAGGTAATTGAATTAATTTCTAAGTAAGTCAATTACTTTATAAGTAATCGAATTACTTTCTAAGTAATTAAATAATTTGGGCTTCGTAAAAATCAATTACCAATTACAATTACCGAGTACATTATCCTATTAATTGATAATCCAAATACAATTCCTTTTCCGGAAAGTAATTGAATTAAATTAATCCAATTACTGAGAAGTAATTGAATACGATTTTTTAATTATTTTAATTCAATTACCGACAGCTCTGTTGATGATCCATCTGCTTTAGCTTCTGTACACTAATATATGTGTCTTTATCTTTATGGAAACCTATAAAGAATTCTTTGCATTCGGCTCAGAGTACTGTGGGTAATTTCGAGCTCTTAAAACCACCGTCGAATGTGCGAAATCTTCCAGTCTTTGGAAGATCCTGGACGGATCTGTCTGTGGAAAACGCCATAATATGGGAGTCAATATTGCTGGTCTTGACGAAGGATTTCTTTCGTTGAAGTGTCTTATGAGTGCTCTCTAGTAAGAAAAATGTAACGGTTATACTTAAAGTTGGTCTCTTGTTAATTTACCCATAACCTATTTTCAAATTATTTTTTTTTTTAAATCTCAATATAAAATGTAATAGCAAAAAAGTTATTTCAATGGTAAAGTGACTTTTGGCCCACCCTATTTATAGTATGACATGGTTTCGTTCTAACACAAAGCATTACAGTACATGCACTAGTTTAAAATAAAATGTATATGTTTTTTTATTGATGTATTTAACATATTAAGTTAATATAGTTTATTGCGGTTTAATTCAATTACAAATAATAAAATGCAAGACGTCCTATACCATTGTTATTGCCGTGCTCCTCTCCAGTTGTCTACGATACAATTTAGATAACCTAGATAGACAACAGGAGGTTTCGAAATTGGAAGTAATGGTTTATTGTTGTAAAACGGTGTTCTAGGTGTTTTTTAGTGTTTGTTGTCTGTTCTGTTAATACTGTAGCAGTATTAATTGAAGGTACGGCTTACCTATTTTTCCTCCTACACCTACATTTAGATTAGTATGAAATTGTATGACCTACTTCTTTAGCAAATATAACAAATAAACAGAAAATGATCTTGATATATAAAGTCTCTGGTAGTCATTTATCTTGTTTATAACTAATAAAAAAATGTTACTAGTCTAAGAGTGAAGCAATATCATGCAATGATCAGTCAGTTTTCTTTGGTTCTTGGTTTTTCCTAATTTAACCAACACTGTAGCTCTAATGGTTCTTAAGTTACCTATACATGTAGGCCCAATTTGGGACACAAAATATATATATATATATATATATATATATATATATATATATATATATATATATATATATATATATATATATATATATATATATATGAAACGTAGAAAATAAAATTGACTACTCGGTCATATTCTACAAAAAAAGTTGCTTTGAAGAAGTTTTTACTTGTAAGAAAAATATGGCCGATATTCGAAAATGCATGTTTCAGATTTTTTCAAAATTTCTCATTAACCCGAATAGATAAACCCATGTAGTAAACGGGATTAGCTTACTAACATAATTGTCCAAAACTTTCCCTATTTAACCGATTTTCTATCTATCGTGATTTCCAAGATCCCCATACCTTCCCCACCAATTTGGGACAACCTTATTATATATATATATATATATATATATATATATATATATATATATATATATATATATATATATATATATATATATATATATATATATATATATATATATATATATATATATATATATATATATATATATATATATATATATATATATATATATATATTATTTATTGAATTTTGATAAAAACTTGTAAACATATTTGCTTTCATGGAATTATACGCTAATAAAATTTTGGGGGCATTCTACGCCGTATTTCTTTTTTTGTAAAGGCATTTTTTATATCAGGAAAATGAACAATATGAACATGTTGTCTTAATATTGAGTAATTTTTCTGTGTTGGATTTGTTTGCTTTCATTTGTTTCATTGCATTATCATGCCTAGAGTTCGCAGACGCGCTAATTTTTCTCAACTTTACGTGAAGCCGAATTTTCTTCTAGAGAACTCGCTAATCGGGTGAATCGAAACGAAGCTACAGTAATGAGATGTTGTCGAGCGTGGTTCCAGGAAGGTCGAAATCGACGAGTTAGAGGTACTGGACGCCAAAGACAGACTACAGAGCGACATGATCGTTATTTGAGGCAACTAGCACTTAGAGATTGCTTTTCCACAACAAGGGCAGGTGCGAACCAATGGTCTGATGCTGTCGGAAGAGCAGTAACAATGAGGACAGTTTATCGCCGAATAAGGTCTTTTGGACTATTTTCATACCGTCCCCATCTTGTACTACCTCTGATCCCACAGTATCGTCGGCAACGATTTGTATGGAGTAGGGAGAAACTTTAATGGAATATGGAATGGAACTTAATCGTATTCAGCAATGAGTCCAGATTCTGTTTGAGCACACATGATGGCCGTGCAAGAGTAACGAGGAGACGTGGTGAAAGACGGAACATCCAATTTTCCATCTAACGGCATATTCATCGCACTGTGGGTGTTATGGTAGGGGTGCCATTGCTTAAGGCAGCAGGTCACGATTAATGTTCATTTCAGGTAACATGATTGCCCAGCTCTATATCCACAAAGTTTTACAAGCACATCTGCTTACCTTTTTGGAAACATTGCAAGATCCACTCCACTGTCAGCAGGACAATGCACACTTCATGTCGCACGTGTAAGTTTAGACTTTTTAGAAGCGTCCGGTGTAAATTTGCTTCAGTGTCCTCCTCGATCTCCAGACATTTCCCCTATCGAACATGTATGGAATATGATGGGAAGAAGGTTGCAAAATTCACCGCACCCTCCACAAACATTGAAGACTCTACGAAACCAAATTCAGATGGCCTGGGATACAATACACCAAGAAGACATCAATCACCTAATCCAATCAATGCCGCGACGACTTAACGAATGTGTAGCGCGCAGAGGGTCTTCGACACATTCTTAATCTTAAGGTGGGATATTTAAGCTATTTTGCGAAATTTCGAATTCAAATTTTAATCACTTTCTATTTATCAGTAGACCTATAAAGTGTAAAAGTGTCTCAAAATTACAGCACTCCTACTCGGTGTTGCATATTTTATGTCACTTTTACCCGGTTGCAGAAAGCATGATTAGTACTTTGAATGTTTAACAAAATGTCAGATTTTGACAGGTTGCCTATTAAAACCAATGAATAACACTGACATAACGTTCTGTTAAACATTCTAAACCTTGATTACCTTTTGTGCAACCCGGGGTTAGTATACTATTATTTTTTATTATTTCATTATTTATTTATCATTTATGTATGTATTTTTTATTATTTTTTTAACGATTTATAGGCAACCAGGTTTTCATCTAATCGTTTGAAAGTATTAATGCTTGGTTGCCTTCTTTCTCCATATCTAGCGAAATACTGGCAGTATGTTATTCTTATTTTTTGCTTGAATATTGTACAAAATATTGTAGCGACCATTTGTGCCTAAGCCAACTTGCATTCCACTAATTCGTATTTTGTTAATTGAATTGTCAATGAAAGACATCTAGAGAAACAAGTGAATGAAAAAAGGCAATAAGCTAATAATTTAAAAACAATATGTATGATTTTTAAAAAAGTAATTACCTTGAAAATCAGTATTTTTATTGTAATATAGATTTAATACATTTTTAAATTTAACTTTTTAATTTTTTTACAAATAATCAGTTTCTTTACAAATAAATATAAATATGTGGTATCATAGATACGTATTTTAATTGGTAATCAAATAGTCAAATAATATACAGGATGTCCAATTAAAAACAAGGAAATTTTGGGTTATATCTTAAAAAATGTAACTGTTATTTTTTTCTACCCTTACCAAAAAACGCCCTGTATCTCTGAGATAAATCAAGTTAGCCGCCATCTATTTTTATCATTGCGTTGGTTTCGAAAATCGAACTTAAGAATGTCTAATCAGATTTGCTCTATCTCTTGTAGTTTTCCCAATACCCTAAAAATCTATCAAAAGGACGTCACCCTGTTACAAGCTAGACAGAGTATTTAAAAGCTCTAACATAGAAGGTTGCGTTCTATGTACAGCATAATACTATCTGTTACCCTATTATATCGGGTCGAAAGTTTGCCGCCACAACATGAACAACGCCCGCCTCCGCTCTCCTATCTGAATTATGATCTAAATTAAGATTTTTCATAATGGGAGCCCCGGCAAAATTACGAGCCGAACCTGCTTTTAGAGAGCTTGCAACACGTGCTGTTTACTCTGCTATTAAAACTATTAAAGCTGGCCTTGTTTATGTATTGGTAAATTAGAATGAAAATCCAATTACAATATAGGGGGACTCACGTATCTTTTCCATTACATGTATTTTAGGAGGTAATTTTTTTAGGATTTATAATGGAAATTACAGGTTTTGTTTGATGTACCGGGTGACCCGGCGGACATGCCACAGCTGATTACTTTCTTATTTGCAAAGATATTATTCTAAAATCGAGTGAGTGTCTATAGTTGCCCTCTTTCAGAACTAAATAATTTATTTTTATGTTTTATGACTGTCGGTTCAAGATATAAGAAAATGACTGGACATATCGATTATCTTTGACTGCAATAAAAATCCTTAAAATTGGTCCTTTATGGCCATGCCAACAGAGGTAAGAACAGTTCAGGTCCGCACTAAGACATCCGCAAATAAGACATCATGAATATTTATTATATTATATATTATTTCGTTCAGGTAGAAATACCTGCCCTTAAAGTATCATAAAATGCTAATTTCAAGGGTTTTTACTGCATTCAGAAGCAGTCAAGACTTTTAGTAATTTTCTTATATCTTAAAAATACTATATACGGGTGCAGTCGTATACTCGTAATTTTAAGATATCTGAACCCAGTTTTGTATAGTTCATATATTTGTTTAATTTAATAATATTGTTTGTATGATTAATAAATTAATATAATAGTTTCAGACTACGATAAAATATTAGAACCTCTTTTAATTTTCCTATAATAGTATTATTACATACAGTGTGGTCATTTAAGGGGGGATTTTTTTTTAATAATTGTACAATCAAAATATAAATATTGACGAAAGTTGATGCATGTTCGATAATCATATTAGGTGCACTTAGATTTGTTTTGTTTTTTTTTTTTTGAAAAACCTTTAAAATTTCTTTTAATTTTTTTTAATAATCGCCCTAAACATTCTCATAAATTATTCAAAATTAAATCAATTTCGTATAACTTTCGTTTAAATTCAAGCATATTTGTAATAATAACATAGATTTATAATTTTTTAGGAAATCACAAACTTTTTATTTGTTAATAAACACAACTTTAAAATTTTACAAATATTCTTTTTAATAAGGTAAAATATCAGTAATGATAATATGAATATCAAAAAACGCTCATTTAAAGTGCAAAATTTTTATTTTAAATGTTTATTTAAAGACTATACAAATTAATAGACATCATTAAAAAAACCTACTAAAATTATGGCGGATACCCATGAAAAAAATACATTAGGGTTATAAGAAAATATTGTGACTGTTTGGTGACAATAATTTTTCCTTCTTGAATAATTATACTTCGCTTATTAAGTTTATTTGATTTCAAATGCCTCCTCCAAGACAGTTAACGTTAGCCGAGAAGGCCGAATTGGTTTTAATATATGAAGATAACTATAAATTGATATAATTGAATTGTCAATGAAAGACATCTAGAGAAACAAGTTCATTATTCAACTCAACTGTAAGCAGAAATTTGGTTAATTTCAAACAGACAGGGTCTTTAGACTGCCAGTGCGATAACTAACCACAACTAACCACAACTAACTTACCTACCGTAGTATTGCGATCTACTGTTAGTAAATTTTACGATCAACAATTAGATGCATTAAACCAGATGGTGGACATGCGCGTCGATATTTTTTTTGCACATAATTTTATTTTTTTATGCGTTTTAAATATTTTCCGTTCTATGTAAATTTATATTGATTTGTTAATTGTTAAGTTATAGCATCGACACTAACCAAACCATTGCTTTCTTTTGAGAGTTGGGTGCATTTAGTGCATACATAATGCATACCTTGTGTTGTTAGTTTTAATGCATAATTAGAATAATAATAATGTTACCTTTAACACTTATTTGTTCTGTTAATGGATGTCCGCGATTATTTTAGTAGGATTTATGTTTGTATATTAATTTTTTAATAAACATTTAAAATAAAAATTTTGTACTTTTAATGAGCGTTTTTTATCAAGCATATTATTATTACTAATATTAAAGAGAATTTTTGCAAAATTTTAAAGTTGTGTTTAATATTATTGCAACAAACATAAAATGTGTCATTCCTTAAAAAACTAAAAAACTGGTACAGTTGAATAATGAACTTCTTTCTCCGAATGTCCTTTATTGAAAATATCTGCTGCTTCACGTACTGATTTATGGTTATCTCCACATATTAAAACTAATTCGGCCTTCTAGGCTAACGATAACTGTCTTGGAGAAGGCATTTAAAATTAAATAAACTTAATAAGCGAAGAATAATTATTTAAGAAAGAAAAAATATTTACCCCAAACTGTGATTGTAATGGTAACTTTTAACTCATTGGTTTTTTTTCATGGGTATCCGCGATAATTTTAGTAGGTTTTTTAATGATGTCTGTTAATTTGTACAGTTTTTTTTATAAACATTTAAAATAAAAATTTTGCACGTTAAATGAGCGTTTTTTGATATTTATGTTTATTGAAATTGATTTGATTTAAAATAATTTATGAGACTGTTTAGGGTAAATATTAAAAAAAAAATAAGAAAAATGTTAGAGGTTTTCCAAAAAAAAAAAAAAATTCTTAGGAGGCCATGTTTTGCTATTTAGGCATAACTTTTAATTTTGAACAACTTTTCTATATAAAATTTTGCTGAATTTTATGAAATAAGGATACTTTACCCTTGTACAATTTTTATATTTTTTGACCTACCCTGTATGCTGTTTGACTTGCAACCATTTTAAGTGCACCTAATATGGTTATTGAAGATGCACCAACTTTCGGCAATATTTGATTTTAATTGTGCAAATAATAAAAAAAATCCCATATGTTGCACACTTAAATGACCACCAATTATAAATAAAAAAATTATCAGTATTACGTAATATTGCATTTCATTTAGCAATTTTAAAATATACAGGACAATTCAATTTCAGTAATTAAATTGGTGTAAAGTTAGTATATTTGGCGGTAAAAAAATCGCCGTTAAGAGAAATAGAGTATTTGAGTACTTCCGGGATATTTGACAAAAAAACGAAATTTTTAATTTTGGTTTTTATTATTTTTTGTAACAAGTACAAGGTTTTAAGTACAGTGGGGCTTATCTGAGATGAGCGATCGCATTCTCTACTATACATTCGATAGAAGTACTTTAGTTAGTTGTTCTAAGAGTTTGTCGAGGCTTTAAAATATCTATTAGGATTTTGGCAATTGTGTTTTATTAATTACAAATAGTAATAGAATATATTAAGTTTTAGTATGGGAAAGTTTTTAATTGCTGTTTAACTAACGATAAGATGAATTAAACAAAAAATTGTGACAAGTTTTATTATTAGACGACCCATCCATAAACAACCAGCCCACACCTTTCAATGAAATTGTTACTTCTGAACCCTTCATTTTTAAAACGGCAAAAAAAAAAAAAACAAAATGGGAAAATATCGTATTCTACTAATTATCTAAAAACACCTGACGCCCAACAAATAATTTCGATATCGATGAATTATACGCAATTGCATTGATACGTCACGCTGAGTAAAGTTGCGGTAAACCTCGTAGTCATGTAATTGTTTATGGTGTGCAGATAATAGACCAAGTCATATTTGTATAAAAACAAAAGCTGTGGTTAGTTGTGGTTAGTATATCCAATACGAGGTGGCAGGTATGTTTTTGCTAGAAATCCTTTAGAAAGATGCATATAACAATGATCAAAATATTCTTCCTCTCAAAAAGTCAGGAACATTTGTTAAATGGAGAAAATGTAAAAAAAAACGATTTTTTTTAAATAGCCTTAACTTTGTAAAGTCGTCGAAAAAAATGTGAGGAAAAAAAGTTTCATAATTAAATTTCCTACAAGATAGTATTGGTTAGAAATCAAAAAAAATATATTACGATTTTTGCAAAATGGCAATAATTTAAAAAAATAAATTTATTTTTTCATGCATTTTTTAGTCCCTTAGATTTCTAAGGACCTTTATATTCGGCCATTTAAAACTTTATGCCACGGTGATAAGCATTATGCTAAATTTAATTTAAATCCATTTAATAGTTTTTGCACAATAATATTCATTGGAAAATATGGACAATTCTGCAAATTGGCTATATTCAAGAATGTTGAACCAAGACAATTAATTTTTTTCACATATACTGAAGATCTTAAGCTTTTAATGTTTTTTTTTAATTAAAATCGGATCATAAACCAAGTGCAAGATGTTGATATTTATTATGGCTTATAGATTCGCCATAAACGCCGGTCAATGTTGGCAGCCTGTATCTTAGCAACCAATTGGCCGATTGACGATATTCGTATATTAAAAGAAGCGTCTTTACGAGTACTTTCAAAACGTACTTTTAGTAATTTTTTTTAAAGGAAATGAGATAATTTTTTTTATAAGCAAAAATTTTTTGTCCCAACTTTAAACAATTGGCGAGGACGCCCAAGTGATTCGATTTTCTTAAAAAAAAAAACTTTCGAAAGCTTGAGATTTCTAGTATATGTAAAAAAAATCCAATGTCCAAGTTTAATATTCTGGACTTAATTTGCAAAATTATATTTTTTTTTAACGAAATTGGATGCAAAAAATTATTATTTAAAAACTATTAAACCAAATCGAGCGAAATTTAACCTTATGTTTGATCATGTTATGATGTTCGATGGCCGAATATGCTGCGTCTCAGATAAATCTAAAGGATTCAAAATATCAGGCAACAAAACACTTTTTTGCTTTTTTTATTTATTGCTTTTTTGCAACAAGCGTAATGGGTCACTTGCGATTTTTTAACCAATCTTATTTTGTAGAAAATTAAGTAAAAAAACTTTTTTTCTACTACCATTTTACTTTACGACCAATACTTAAAATGTTAAAAGCGATTAAAGTAAAGAAAACCGTCTTTTTTCATTTTTTTTACATACTTTTTATATACATCTTTCCAAAGGGTTTTTAGCAAAAACATGCCTACCACCTCGTACATCCAACCAAAAGCAAATAAGGCTTCGTCTATAAAGACTATCAAAATACGGGAGTTGTTGTTCTTATAGTTATTTTTTATGTTGTCAGGTTGTTATTCTTTTTCAAACCAAAATATTTTTTACCACTTTTGCACTCGCTAAGGTCCAGTAATACAGAAACATTTTTTCTATCACGAACAATTTTATTGTGGTATCTACTTTTTAAAAGTTTATCTGAATTGACCTGCTTATCCAACATTAAACCAAACTATAATTTAATTACAAACATTCATTACCAACATATGTTTATTGGTTACTTTTTTCTATTTCCAAGTTCTTTGGCCAAACCGTACCTGCAACAAAAAAATATTGTTAATTATACAATCTAATATGTTTTTTACATAATTATCTAGATATTTTTATCTACCTCCGGCTGAAAACTTTTAGCGCCGCCTTGCAAATTACATAGATAGATTGCCCGCAAATGGTGCGATTTTAATTAAAAATGGATGATTTGTAGGACAATCGTCCATCCCACTTTTTCGGTAAAAGGCGTTAAAATAAAAATAAATGCATCTGAACATAGTGGTACGGGATCCAAATTAGAAGCGACCTTCACCTGTGCCAACCAGATGAAAACTATTCTTTATCAAATTTTAATATAATATGTAAATCAAAGTATTGCCAATGGATTGCATACAATGTTATGGCCAGGCTATGATAAATTTTAGTTACCATGGTTACATCTCTTTTTCAATACTTTCATAGATCTGCATACTAAAAAAATAAATTCCATTGAAAAGTGTAAACTTTGGGTTGCCTAATTTTTCCTGGTTATAACAACTTATAACTATTGGGTTGCCAGCTATGAATAGGTAAATGGATATTGTAATTTGAACCCATCTGCTTACCAACAATTTTTCACTAAAATGAAGATAATTTTTTGCAAACCCATGCATTCCACCACCCTTACTGTTGGTACACCGATGGCTCCAAAACCAAGGACGGTGTTGGAGCTGGAATATATGGACAGAGGCCGAGGGCAGAGTTTTCCTTTAGCCTGAGCACTTTGGCAACCATATTTCAAGCGGAGGTATTTGCTTTGAGATGTGTGCTAGATCGCTGGTTGATCGGCACTGCACACGTAAGAGTTAAAATATTCTCCGATAGTCAAGCACCTCTTAAGGCTCTTGAATCCAGCCGGTGCAATTCGAAAACCGTCTGGAATTGCAATGATGCGCTGACCAAACTGGGTCAAAACAATAAGGTTACACTACTGTGGATACCTGGACACACCGACCAGAGGGTAATGAATCCGCAGACCTCCTTGCCAAGAGGGGGGCGGAGACAAAATTCACAGGGCCGGAACTGGTCATCGGTATATCTTATGGAACGGCCAAGCAGTTCATATCAGCTTGGACACAAAGAGAAAATCTTCAGTACTGGCATGGACTTCCGGGTCTCCGACACTCGAAGGCTTCATAAGCCCACCGAATCAACAATGTACTGTCAAACTACTGGAGCAATCAAGGGTACCTTAAAACTCTAGTGGGACTGTGCAGATTAAAATACCACATGCACAAGATCGGCCTAGCGGAAGACGCCGAGTGCCGCATATGCATGGAGGGGGATGAATCGGCAGAACACATACTGTGTTCGTGCCCAGCACTGGCACGACTAAGATTCGCAATCCTCGGCAATAACACCTTGTTGCCGGGGGAGGTGAAAGATCTCCCAACAGGATCATCAGATTTATTAGGAGTCTGGACCTGGTGGGAGAAATATAAAAGGGTGTGAGCCACAATAGACCAATCGGTCGAGGTGGAAGGGTGTTATACCCACTCACTTTAAACCTACCTACCACTCATACCCGGTGGTATAGGGTTGCCTGCAAAAATACGGTCAAGAATCAGGGTTGGCAGGCTTGGATTTTTTTTTAATCTTAAATTTTAAATATCCAGTAGTTTTATTTATGAATTTAAAAAATTCCGAACTCGTTATTAATGAAATCGAAAAAAGTGTCATGTTGAATAAAAAATAATAAGAATTAACATTATACAGGGAGTATCAATATTTTGTTTGTTTTTTTTAATTATTCGTAGCCTTGACTATAATTGTTAGACAACCAATTTGCGATACTTTTGCTTATATATTATATTTAATAAAAAATAATTTTTATTGGTTGGCATATAGGTTAAAGTCGTCTCTAATGCGAATCTTAGACTATACTCGTAGGATAAAACGCATGAACGGCCGAAAGACGCTGAATGGAGAAGGATCCTAATGTTTATACAGTGCGATTCTATCACTAATCCGTGCTCTTCATTTTATTACTCAATTGTTAAATGCAGAAACAAAATAATTATTTTGCTCTAGTCAAAAAGTTTACAAGATAATCTAAGTATTTAAGTCTGTTAATCTGCAATATGAAAAAATTACAAAGACTGATGGAAAGAAAAAACTGTATTTGCGTGGTAAAAAAGCTATTTTGCTGTAGGTTCCGTGGATGGCCTCTAGGATGGTTGTTCTAGTTAAAGGAAAACAGGTCTTCAATATAGTTTATATTTAAAAAAAAAGCTTGTAATGTTGTAAAAAGATCGCCTCTTTATGGCTGCGCCCCCAAAATGGTTAGCTACTTCATATAGGGAGTATGTCTTCATTATGGAGGAATCAGTATGTAAATTATTAATATTATTTACAAAGATCCAACATAACGCAACCCATGGCTCCGACCCATAGGGCGTCATGCGGAAGGCCATCCGTATCGAAGACAACTCCTCGCGTCCGCTCGGTCAGTGATCTTCGGCCAAAGTCATTTGCCTCAATAAACGAAGGGACCCAACGACAACAGATTTCTGCATTTTCATCACCAGTTGTTCGGGTGAATGTTGACATGCGGGAATACATTTCAGCTCCCCCAACACATTTTCCTTCATGCCCCCCAAAACGCCGACAATCAGGACAACCAATCGCACGTTATACTCCGGATAGAGCCTCCGAAGTTCGCCAAGAAGATCCTGATATTTGGCTCGTTTCTTCCGTTTCTTTATATCGATGTTAGTTTCCGCCAGGGCGGAGAACCCAATCACATACATAAAGTTATTCCTTTTATCAAGGAGAACGATATCAGATTTATTGGCGCGAATTTGATGCGTAGTTGGGAATGCATAGTTCCAATATATGCGACAGTTGTCATTTTCCACTACTGCCTCAATATCGCCGGGAGCAAATGGCAGAATTGCTGTTTCATCGATGCCGTAATATTGTCTGAGGTGATAATAAAGTACCCGAAGTGCATCGTTGTGTCGGTGGATGTAACCACTAACAGCATGTACTGGACAAGCTGACAATAAGTGCATAAGTGTTTCGGGTTGCTGTCGACAGGCTCGACAAGCAGTATCAGGAATGTTAGAAAACTGACTTCGGTATACCAATGTGATTATCACCCCATCCTGGCATGCTGGTAGGAAACCTTCGGTCTCAGACTTGAGCTCAGCAGATTTTAAAAACCCAAACGTGAGGTTTCCAGATAGATTGAGTCTTTCTATGTTTCGGTAAAATATTTCGTGTTGCGGCTTATTAATGTGATCTTCTAAGAGCATCTGCTGTTCTGCTCTTTTAACTGCAGTTCTTATAACTTTCTTCAAGTCTTACAAGTGATTGGTCTTCGTTTGGATCTATTGCAAATCTGAGACCGAATTTCTCCGCTGCTAGCTCCGCTGCCTTAAATAGAAATGCTCCAAAATTAGTTATTTCGTGTGCTCTTACTAGTTGCATCAGTGGGTCAGTACTATTGTCAACCTGACAAGCAAGACTCAAAACCAGCCGATCACTCCAAGCTTAAAAGGTCACGTCCTCCCTGGTGGCGTAGGAGGTAAATACGGGATGTTGATGAGCGCAGATGGATGCATCATTTTTCATGTGCTGATGTCCAGCTCGCGCAGTTCCTCTCGCGTCCAGTTAACCACTCCAAAAGAGTAAAGCAATACAGGAACTGCTAGCATGTTAGTAGCAAGGAACTTATTTATTTCAGATAATTCTCCGTAAACGTCCCCTGTAGTTGCTTCTAAACTCGGTCTTCACAGCTCTAACATGTTGAGTCCGGTTTTGGTCGATTCCTAAATATCGATAATTCTCGTTGTTTTGTAGAGGGCGGAGTAGCGCGCTATCGGCAAGCTGGTCAACTTCTAAATCGTTCCCGTACCGGCCCTTCTGTAGCTTAAGTTTTGCACACTTGTCGAGGCCGAACTCCATTCCAACATCTCTGGTATATTCGTGAACCACTTTAAGAGACTGTTGTAGGTCTCCCTTGCTATTTGCGTACAGTTTCAGGTCATCACGTCTTCCAGGTGGTCCACAGCAATATCCGCGTGTCTTCCACGGATACGGACTGGATAATATTATTATTATTATTTTTATTATTATTGTAGTTATTATTGTTATCAGTATTATTATCTTTAATTTGCTTTAGGCACATACAGCTGTTAATTCAGCTAGGTGCCATAGAAAAAAGACATTGTTTTCACCATAGAATTAGGTACCAAAACTGTAAACTATAAAATATGTAAAATTATGGAAAAAAATTAAATTTAAATTTTGAATTTTATTATTTAACTCAATTATTTCGGCAACTGGTGGCAGCGGTTTTACTTTATTTTATTTTAATTTTATTTTGGAATCATTCTACTCTAACAAGCTAACTAGGTAGCCCGATTTCATTAAAAAGCCATTTTACAGTAGTTGCTATTGGAACTTTTTCATCAAATATGACTATGCAATCGTGTACATTCTAACAAGAAATAAAATTTATCCGTAACAATGTAAAAAATACTGTTTTTTGTTGTTTATTACTAATCGTATGATATGAGCACCGTATAATAGCTCATTTTGGAGATTTATTAATACTCTGATTCATTGACGAGGCAAAAAACTAAAAAAGAAAACATAATTTATCCGATTATAATTGTTAATACAACAAATTTTAAAGGTTAGCACAAATAGAAAATAGTTCATTTCGAATATGTCTCGTCAAAAACCTTTAATGGTAGAGATATTTATTTTAAATATCTGTTACAATATGTCTAATAATCTCTGTAAAGTTTACTGTATCATTTTGTAGAAGTTATAATCATATATTTATGTACGCGGAGCTGCTAAATGGGTAGATTAATGGACTCCCAGGACTAGCGCCCGGTAATGGAAAAGGTCTCGAGCGTAAATCCCAAAGAATAAGCTATGGACACGCTCGGAAATCCGGACTTCTATGCACTCTTTTCACAAAAACAGGCAATCAATTAGGGTATTAGGGTACAAATAGAGGCTTGTTACTTGTTTTTATCATTTATTTTAAAATGTTGCTTTTAATATTTTTTGAAATCTTATGACAGTTCAAACCCCAAAAAAACAGCCAAACAAAATACGCTGAATGTTAAACATTTTTTGAAAAATAGTTCTTTAAATATTATCTATTTTTATATAATAGCATTACCATTGGTTGAAAATACGTAAATAAAACAATTCTAAACAGCACTTCATTAAAAGCAACCTTGGCGGGCTTACGTCACAACAACACACGGCTTTTACATGAATTAACTATTTATTTACTATTTCGTACTGTTTGTCGAGTACGATCAACGATAGTTACACAAGGTCATGCATGTGCTGAGGTACTTCTATCGGTTTTACAGTATTTGTAATGATTTTGTTAAAAAAGGAAATTTAGACAGATCATATCATTGATGGTCCTTAATGATTTTGTAGCGGGGCTAGTTTTTTTTTAATGTACTTATGGGCTGGTCATTTATAATATCGGGAACAACGCCAAAAATAAAAAAACGTTTCTAATTTAAAGACAAAAAAATACTATATAAAAAAATATGTTCATTTTTTTGATGCAAAGACTTTAGGTGCTGGTTGGTTGGATTAAGCGGGGTTGGTCGCGTGCCCATATTTCCACTGCAGCATATTATGCCTCTCTTTTTGTTATAGAAGTCCACTTCCCTTTATCAGGTCTCTAGTAGATGTCTAACAAGATGTTCATGCGGAAGTGGGATTACGCTCTGTATTTTTCCCGAACAGTATATGTCTTTTGTATGTCAGTGCATTGCAGTAAATGGGTGAGGCTGTTTCGTCCTCCTTCCCGCAAAGCGTGCATGTTGTGGGACTGTTATGTATGCCCATTTTCTACAAGTGTTTTTTTAGATGGCAGTGGCCTCTTAGAAGTCCTAATACTTGTCCTAACTGAGTGCGCCTTAGAAGTAGGACCTCAGTTGTTAGTTAATTGGAAGGGGCGTCTAGCCTTGCCTCCACATGTCTTTGACCAGATGACGCATGCCAAAGATCCAGATGTCTATTGTTGTTTTTATTTCCTGTTTTGATACCCTAAGGAATGGTTTTGGGACGTTGAAATTTCTAAATGATCCTGCTTTGACTAGTTCATCTGCTTTCTATTCCCGTGTGTCGAGGAATGAAGTATGTCACCAATCTAATTGTTTTTTATTTTTAATAATACCGACGCGCAATTTTTAGGCCATCTAGGGAGTCAAAACGGTAAATCTAACCTGAAGGGATACTTGTAAGTTCTTGCCGTAGGAAAACGCATTTAATCGTAAATTCTATCCCGAAAATGCTCGTAAAGGAGCCTTCACTTTCGTTTTAGTCTGCGTTAAAAATTTCAAGTATTTATTGGTCCCTTTTTGTCTTTTCTAATTTAAATCGCAACTTTCTCCTATGAATTCAATTGATTCTGTTCTTATTAAACATGAATACGAAATCATTTTAATTGAAGCATATTAAAAAAATAATTTTCTTATAAATTCAACGGAAAAAAATATGGTCCCTTTTAGTCCTTCTCAGATAACCCTGTACATATTTTATAGTCTTGAACGTCCCTCCTTGAAAGGTTTGCCATTATTACAACTTAGCAGTGCAGTTTTAGAAAGGTATTTTGTGGTCAATATTAAAATACTAAGTCTTAAACTGAATTCTAAAATAAAAAATTATATAGATAGTTTATTTCTTGGAGTTTTTGCCGATATTAAGAAAGAGATAAAATTATCTAGCTTTGATCTTTACTGCTACAGAATGCAATATTGACAAAAGCTGCCAAAAGTATACACTAATTTTGTTAGATATTTTTCGAGCTATATTATAAAAAAATTAGATATTAATTCTTGCGAAACATGAAGCTTATGTAAAAACTTATGTAAAAGTCTATCAACATTTATTTGGTTATACAGTGCGTACAAAAATACCAATTCGGATTTGTTTCATTAAGCCCAAATATGCCCAACAATGATGTTCGACATTATATCTCCTAAATTTTAAAGTCTGTTCACACAGTCCAATAATTTCAAGAAAAAACAGTGCAACGGTGATGACTCGTTCAGGACTCAAGAGACCAATGCAATCAAATGGTACAAGATCTGGAAAATTGTGAAGGTACATCGTGGACTTTTGAAACTTTTTTTTGTAGTTTTTTGCTAAGCAAATTTGGTAAATTCGATAAACATTTTAGTTTTGTAATTAGGAAAAGCTGTCTTCTAAAATCAAACAACTTAATACTTGTAACACTGTCCTGCATAAAAATCCTTCCTGCCAAACCAATATATTATTTCGATAATTTTTAATTGTATCACGTACAATATTGGGAGTACACCAACAACATATTATGACTGATTGGTAAACATTACCAAGTGGTGACTGTTTATTGACTCTCGGAAGATAGGTCCAAATTTAGTTTTATTGTTTATTGAAGACAAACATTTCTTTTCGTGGGTCATGATGGGAATATTAAAGAAACGTACGAGAACATGCGTATATTACTTTAAAGTATAAAGTACGAACATGTTAAATGAAATACATGTGTCAATATAAAGTTGTTGCACTGCTAACATGACTGCAAAGTTGCTGCAACAAATATTGTTTTCTTATGCAAATGGGACAGCAGGACCAGAAACCAGTCGTTAAAGATCATCCGTGAAAAGTCCCTTGTAAACCCTTAACAACAGCAACGGCAGAATCTGTTTTGAGCATAAAACTGGGGCTTAAGAAAATTCGTTAGAGCCTTAAATAGAGAAGAGAATGCCTTTTTTATATTTAAGACGAAAATTCGTGCGTGCCAGTGAAGCACAGATCAAAGAAGGATTTTTTTATAGGACCGAAAATACGAGAACCTTTTAATGACGTCGAAACTACACTTTCGGCAAAAAGATTTAAAATTAATAAAAAAGGATTAATGCTTTTTAAAAAAGGGCGTTGACGTTAAGAAAACATAATGTTACCAGAATATTATGCAAAAAGTAAAATGCAAATGCGGAACTTATTATCCTTATATGTAACTTGATCCACCAAACTAGCGGTACAAGGTTGATACTATTATGATGCCTTATCGAACAGATGTAATTACAGGTTCGTGTGACCTTATGTCGATAGCGTTTATCAGCAAACATGTGTATAATTACCGACTTATCAGGTGGAATGACATAATGCACTAATAACAATAGTTATGGATTTATGTGTGTTATCGCAAGACCATGAACAATCACATCGGTGGGAAGTTTAACCATATCATGGTGTAACAGGAAATATTCCTCTGCTTAGACAAAAATAATTCCTCCTAAGCTGTTTTTAAGTAGAGACGGGTAATAATACCACCAAAATCTTGGACTTTCATTGTCTTTATTTTTTAATTAGAACACAGCATTTAGGTTAATGTATATCTCTAAGCGTTTTTAAGTGATAACCAAAAAGGACTCTTAAAGCTACATTTATATACTATTCGTTTTATGCGGAAGCTTGGCCAATTTTTCACAGTTTAACAACGGCTTCCGGATATTTGAGATGTTAACACTAGGCTGCTAAATACATTTTGCTTGTTTAAAATTATTGCAGATTTTTTATATTTTCTTTTTTTGCAGTGGGTTTTTTTATGAACAATTTTTTGCTTCAGATCACTGTATTCGGTGTTGTTTTGACCCTGCATACTCGGCAATCCCCGACCACGATGTTTCAGCTTGTTCTGTATGTTTTTGTATTTATTAACTTTAATTTGGGGTGTTTTTTTTGTTTCCCCAACGCATACTTTATCACATTCGAAGGGAATTTGGTAGATACGCAGTCTTCATTTGAAATATTGTTGTCCGGTCTCGTCTTAGTAAGAATACTTCTTAGAGTGTTTTGAGATTTAAATGCTGTTTTAATATTATACTTGTTTGTGATTCTGCGGATCTTTTCGGAAGTTTCTTTAATATACGGATTTTTCATACATGTATGGTCTGGTTAAGTCGGAGTTTATTGTTTTGTTCTGATGATTGTCTATTGTTACCTAAGATTCCTAGTTATATTAGTAATTTCTTTTTGCAAAGGTTTACTTACTCTTACGTAGTGTTTCTATGCGGTTTAATAGAGTGCGTATAACTTCTTGTTAGTTCCATTGGAGTGATTTGAATTTTGGTGTCCAGTGTGAGTAGGTTTTCTGTATACCGAAATTTGTATATGTTCATTATGTCGTTGAACTAGAGCGTCGTTGTTAAACCGTGAAAAATCGGCCAAGCTTTGGTCAACAACGAATAGTATATAAGTCATAGCTTTAAGAGCATTAACAGTCTGTATACCGAAGTTTGTATATGTCCATTATGTCGTTGAACTAGAGCGTCGTTGTTGAACCGTGAAAAATCGGCCAAGCTTCGGTCAACAACGAATAGTTCACAGCTTTAAGAGCATTACCAGGCTTAGGTATGCCCCAAGCAACTATTCCGAGGAGTTAAGAATTGGCTCTTCTTATCAGATATGTTTTAAGGTTTGACGACCTCTAGAGCCTCCTAGGATTTTTTTTTTTCTAAAAGGCACATCTAGAACCTTAGAACTAAACCGAAGAGGTATGTATGACCTGTTTCTATTAGGGTATCCAATGAATTTACAGAGTAGGTAAAGGTCAATTTCCCGCAGAAGTTCTGTAGCTCTGACAAGTGGTCACTTATCGATGGGCAAAATATAATTCCGTTTCAGTATGAACGCCGTGAATTGAAAGTAACGTAAGACGCAGTTTTGGTTCGATAATTGACGAATTAGGGTTAATAGAAGAAGGAAAGATTCCTACAGGCAACAGTTTTCTACAAATGGACTGTAAAAGAGTAGTAAGAGTAGGTTTGTCGCCCATTTGGAAACTACTAGAAAGGAATTATACTGGGTAATCGTTTAGTGCAAAAGCCGTGGAAATAGTTATAAAACGGGAATCGTTCCCTACAGCTCGTTGAAAGTCAGGGGAAGAAATCTTAAAAGAAAGTTTATATTTGTTTAGCTTACTGCGTAAACGCAACAAATATTTATTTAATATGAAGCGTTTTTTGGAAGCGGATCTCGTGTTCTGTTTGAGAGAATTTTGCAAAAATGCTGATTCGGCGACTATAACATTGAGAAAATTTTGCAAATTGCAGTGCTTTGCGTAATTTAAATGATGTGCCAAGTATTTTCCTTATTTTAAAATGGATCAAGTAGTTTAAAGATGCTGGCTCAACAATGGATAAACCAAAATCCGGGCGACCAAGTTCATCTAAAACGAACGAAACCGTGAATAGTGCTAAGCACTGCTGTAAGTTTGCATAGATTAGCACTACGCCGCATTTTACACAATGATTTAAAACTGCACCCCTGCAAAATCCAGTTGGTGCAAGAATTGAAGCCTCAGGTTTTCAAATTTATAACGAGGAAGGGACATAAATTCCCCTCCTCCCACAGTGCGAATCTAAGCCCTACGGACTTTTTTCTATGGAGATGTCTTCAATCTAGACAGACAGATTATTGGCGTATATTACGCCATAAATCTGTAATATCCAGCACAGTCGAGACAAAATATTCACTAAAAAATGGCAGCCATCACGGAGTCTACATGCCGAACCGTCGTAGAAAATTTTGCTGTCCGTTTAAATGAGTGCCGTGAGCGCGATGATTTACATTTAGAGGATGTTATTTTTAGAAAAAGTCCCAAACTATGTATTTAAATAATAAATAAATATGCTTTCTTTAATATGGGTACATCATATAAAAACTTTCTTTTAAGCACACAGAGTATTTCATTTAGAATTCAAAAATATCGCCTAGCATAAAAGAAAATTTCCAAGCTTTGTAACAGCTACGTGAGTTCTGCCACCTAAAACAATCTTATTTTCTGCAAGATTGGTTTATGAAAGTGAATATTAGAAAAAAGTTTAGTATTAGTAGCTTGTGAATGGCATATGGAAAAAACATAGGCAGAAAAAATGGAATGGGTGACGATACGTTGAGGTACCCAGAAATGATATGGTGAAAGTTCGAAGAGCGAGCACCTATCCTTAATAGATATAAATTAATTTTAAAAAAGCTGTAGACTTAAGCGCAAAGTTTAGTTGGAAGACTGTAGAAAAGAATTTTATGAAGTGCATTATGTCAAAAAACGTTGAAGTTCCTAAATATGTAAAAGAACAATGATCTGAGACTCACCGAGAACTTGGAAAAAATGTTCTAATTGTCGTACCTACTCATAGCAGCAGAAAATCTGCTGTGGATTTTTTGTGATGAAAACCGGATTGTCAATATGTAGTTGTTTGTACATTATTTCAATATTTACGAATAAGTATATTATTTTTAGAAAAATATACTGAGATTCTTCTTTATCATATTCGAGGATAAAAAGTGGGCCAAGTGATTTAAGTTGGGCCAGGTTATTTACGCCAGAATCGATTAGACTGGTGCAGGCTGAAATAGTTAGCGACCGACTTTAGCAATGTTAAAACTTCCTAAATCAACTATTTTAAGAATCATTAAGAAATATTTACACATTAATAAGGTATTTGCAAGGTAAGTGTCCTTACTTTTTGCTGAAGTGTAAAAACCAGAAATAGTGGACTATTGCAAACAGTTCTTAAACGAAACTTATTCTGGTGAAACTACTGTTAAGGAAAGCATATTTTAAAAATCCGTGACCCACCCTCAGATTTTCAGATTTGACTCCAGTGACTAGAATCTGTTTTACAAATTTAAATTGTGACAAAGAGATTCAAGCAGCTAATTATAGTTCCATGAACCCACAAAATCAGCAGAATTGCAGTAACCGCTGACCCAGCTAAAACTGCAACGTTAGCAATAAATTATATATAAATAGTAGGCTTGTAATAGATTTAAGTTAGTTCCAATTTATATTGTGTACTCGTTATTATAAGTATTTTATACTGTAATATTTAATAAAGGTCTTTTTAAAAGTACCTTTGACCTTTGCAACCCTTAACTGGCGCAGTCGGTAGAATAGTGGAAGAGTCTGCCCTTAGATCCTCGTCGTTTTTTAGCGTTTATCCACTAATTTTCAAGAATCTATCTTCCAGGAAACAATCAAGAAGTTCGCCTACGAAGACTAGTGATAGTGTTCAGTGCCGCAAAAATTAACTTTTAAACTGCAAATTATTTTAAATAAAGTGTAATTTAAGTATTTAGTTTAGCGGATATGCAACATAGCATCATCCTTATATTGTAAGTAATTTATGTCGGAAGTACAGGACTTACTCTCACAACTTAGTGCCCTTAGTGTTAACGAAGTTTTACCCACTACTAACCCTCAGACTCAACAAACTACCCCAATTACCATGGCTACACCACCAGAATTTGACATCAAGAACCTAAGCATCGTTCCAGAATATGATGGCAACGAACTTTTTAACTTTATCCAAGCAATTACTCTGCTGTTGAATCACTACTGGAACACTGCCGACATTAACTCCTTTCAAAATAACATAATATTTCAAGGAATTTTAAGCAAGTTAAGAGGAAGAGCTAGAGAAGTAATCTCGATCTATGGCTGTCTTAACTGGCCCACTATGAAAGAAACGCTCATCCAGAACTTTGGAGATCAAAGAAACGAAAACTCGCTCACCAGAGACCTCGTTAATCTACGCCAAGGCCCTAATGAAACCCCACAACAGTTCCATGCAAAAGTTATGAGTCTACTTAACACCATATCAAACTATGTCGGACTACACAATAACAACGAAACCGTAAAGGCAAGCAAAAAGAACTTTTACCAACAACAAGCCCTCACCACCGTCCTGGCAGGACTACGGGAACCTCTTGGATCAACTATTAGAGCCATGCGACCAACAGATCTTGCTACTGCCATAAAGTATATACAGGAAGAACACAACATTCGGTACCTCCAGAAAAATGCAAGCATTTCTTCTGCTCCAACTAACAGAACTGCTTTCCAACCAAACCCGCAACCGTCATTCCAGCCTGCACCTTCTCAGTGGCGACCATTTGAACTAAGACAAAACATCCAACAGCAAGCCCCGTGGACAGCCCTACCATTTAGACCACAAGGACCACAAGGACCAGCGTTCAAGTCACAACCTCAGCAAAACTTCCCTTCATCACAACCGTTCAATAGACCAAGGCCTGTTATTCAACCACCTAGATTCCAACCAAGCCAACCTATGAATAGACCAATCCAACATAACGTTTGGGCCAATCCACCTGGACCATCTCACCAACCAAAGCCAACACCCATGAGCACTACTTCGAGAGCTGTTACACAGAACAAAGCTCCAAACTTCCGGCCTCCAGAACAATCTAACCCTAAGTACACTTTTGAAGAACTTTTTAATATTGAACAAGACGAAGCCTGTCAATACAGCTCATATGGCTATCCCGAAGAAGACACATGGGGCTACAACAACCAAGAAGTCCATCATTCCTATGAACAAGAATATCCTGAAGATTTTCAATACGAAGCCGAAGAAGTAAATTTTCAAGAAGATCCAAGAACAAATGGAGAAACGTAGTTGAGCTACATAGCTATACAGACAAAAAGGAGCTTCCCTACATATCAATCTCTAATCCACCCCTTAAGCTTCTGATTGACACCGGCGCTACAAAATCCTTTCTTAATCCAGACATTGCTTTCAAGTACTATCGAAACAATATCCAACACGAACCTTTCGTTGTTACTTCCATATTCCAAAACCACTCACAAGACTATTGTGCCGAAATCCCTATCTTCTCTGAATTCAACTCAAATGCCCAAATTAAATTTTATCTTTTTAAATTTCATCAAACCTTCGATGGCCTGATTGGCCTGGATAATTTAAAGCTCCTTAAAGCTAGACTAGATCTACCAGCCTCCAAACTTTTTACCGAACACTCAGTCCTACCTATTGAGTATTATAAAACAAATAAAACTCAATTTTATTCCATCCAACTAGAACCCCATTCAATAACCCAAGTTAGACTTCCTGTAAAACAAAACCATGGAACGATTATGCTTCCAAGACCAAGACTCCAAGGAGCAACTGTAAGAGAAACTCTCACAACAGCAAGTAATCAACTAGCCTGGACAGAATTAATCAATACTACTGATGATCCAATACAAATCGCCCTAACAGAACCAATAGAAAGCCGCGAAATTGATCTGGACCAATTCTACTTATACACAGCGGATATCCTACCCCAAGAATCTCAGGACCAATTTAAACAAGAAGAAAATCCACCCATTCGTACAGATCATCTTAACCCAGAAGAAGAAAGAGCTATAAGAAAATTGTGTAAAAAGTACGCTAGCATCTTTCACTATCCAGATTCTCCACTGACCTTTACCAACCAGATAAAGCATTACATAGAACAAAAGATGAGATTCCAGTCTTTACGAGGTCATATCGATACCCACATATCCACAAAGAAGAAGTAAAAAAGCAAATTTCATCCATGTTGGACCAAGGAATCATAAGACCAAGCCAATCACCCTGGTCATCACCTATATGGGTGGTTCCAAAGAAACCCGATGCCTCTGGAAAGATCAAATGGCGCATTGTAGTGGACTACAGAAAAATAAACGAGAAAACCATTGATGATAGATACCCAATCCCTAACATAACGGACATCTTGGACAAACTTGGCAGATGCCAGTATTTCACAACTCTTGACCTCGCAAGTGTATTTCATCAAATCGAAATGGCAGCAGAAGACGTTCAGAAAACTGCCTTCAACGTAGAAAATGGCCACTACGAATACGTAAGAATGTCATTTGGATTAAAAAATGCACCAGCAACTTTCCAACGAGTGATGGACAATGTACTAAAAGGTCTTCAAGGAGTCATCTGCTTGGTATACATGGACGACATTATCATCTTCAGTACATCTCTTCAAGAACACATGGTTAATCTGTCAAAAGTATTTCAACGCCTGCAAGAAACTGGTTTCAAAATTCAAATTGACAAATGTGAATTCCTGAAAAAGGAAGTTAACTTTCTGGGTCACATCGTTACTCCCGATGGTGTAAAACCAAATCCAGACAAGATTAAAGCTATAATGGATTATCCCATTCCTAAAACAGCAAAAGAAATAAGAGGATTTCTAGGTCTTCTTGGCTATTATAGAAAGTTTATTAAAGATTTTGCCAAAATTACGAAGCCACTCACCTCTTGCCTCAAGAAAGACGTCAAAATCGAGCACACCCAACAATTTCTAAACTGTATAGAAATTTGTAAAAGTCTGCTGACAAATGAGCCTCTTCTCCAATATCCAGATTTCTCCAAACCATTTAACCTCACCACAGATGCAAGCAACTTCGCAATTGTCGCCGTTCTTTCACAAGGTCCTATTGGTAGTGACAAACCAATCGCATACGCATCCAGAACTCTAAATGAAACGGAACTCAAATATTCTACTATCGAAAAGGAAATGCTAGCTATTGTTTGGGCTACAAAGTACTTCAGACCCTATCTGTTTGGCCGAAAATTCAAAATTCTATCAGACCACCGCCCACTTCAATGGCTGTTTTCTCTCAAAGACCCAAACTCCAAACTAGTCAGATGGCGACTAAAACTAGTATACAACTTCGTAGTCAAACGAAGTTGTATACAAAAAAGGTAAAGCCAATACCAACGCTGACGCCCTTTCCAGAGTAGAAATTCACACAAAAGAAACGATTGTTGGACCCTCCGACTATTTACAGTTTCCAACTCTCGACGACTTAGTAGACATCGAAAACGACAGATCATCCTTGTTCAACAATCCTGGATCGACGCTCGACCTAGTGGAATTAGCAACAAGTAATCCAGTTACCACAGCAACACCCGAGGAACTTGACGTTATAAAAGAGATTATGGACGAAGACAACAAAACCAAACAAAAGGAAAACAATTCCAAAACCAACATGGAGAACGATGACGAAACCAGACATACAACACAAGAAGATCCTATACAAGGAATACCTATAAGCGAAAAACCATTAAATTACTATAATAATCAAATTATTCTTAAAACTGTTAACTACAATCCTGCAAAACCAGCAAAGGAACAAATCTTTGCCAACAAAATTCGACTACACGTACAATTTGGAAAGGATAACTTAGAAAAGGATATTATTCAATTTTTTAAAGAATACATCGATCCCAAAAAGAAATATGCCATTCTCTTTAAAGATGATAGCTTATATACATCTCTGTCCAACACTCTTCGAGAAGTTTTTAAGAATTCCGCTTTTGATCCAGTAAAATGTAACATCCTACTGGAAGACGTTAATAGCGAAGAAAGACAAAAGCAAATTATCTCCGACTACCACCAAGGCAAAACAAACCATAGAGGCATTTCCGAAACCGAAAACCAGATTCGACGCAAATACTTCTGGCCAAATCTTAAAAAGGACATAGAAGAAGTAATCAACCTTTGCGACATCTGTCAAAGCAACAAATATGACAGAAATCCTGCAAAACCAAAATTTATGCGGACACCAACACCAACCAAACATCTTGAAATAGTCCATCTAGACACATTTCAAGCCCGGGGGCCAAAAATTTCTCACCATTATTGATGCCTTTTCCAAATACGGTCAGGCATAATAGAAGGATGAAATGCAGTCAATGTCCTTAATGCCCTCCTAATCTTCATTACTCACCATGGAATACCCCACATGATAGTCTCCGACAGTGGAACTGAATTTAAAAATGGCCTTATGCAAGAATTCGTAGATACTCACAAAATTCTGATCCATTACACCACCGCAGATAATCCACAATCCAATGGAATGATTGAGCGATTCCATTCAACAATCATAGAACACCTTAGGATACTACGGGAAAAGAAGAAATCTCTTGAAGTCAAAGAACAAATGCCCTATGCCATCCTAGGATACAACAACTCCATACATTCTATGACTAACAAGCGACCTATGGATGTTTTGAATGGCCACTTAGATGCTCAGGATCCATTTGACGTCGACATTGAAAAAACTCTTATCAACAATTATACTCAGCAACACCGAGAAAAAACAAAAACCATTTATAAAGAGCTAAACGAAAAATTACAAGGCACCAAAGAAAAATACATTGAAAAGAGAAACGCCAAAAGACAAGTTCCCATATCTTACAAACCAAGCACCAAAATATATACCCGGAAAACGATCAAAAGAAACAAACTCCTTCCAAGATTTTCCCCCAAAACCGTTAAAACTGACAACATCGTGACTATCGACACACAAGACACGACAGTTCACAAAAAGAACATAAAGAATCATCCTCATAAAAGAACTAATACAAAAAATACTTTACAGATGTACTTTAACCGGAGCCCAAGAAATCCTAATCCAGGACCTCAAGGACAACCCAGGAATCCTTCCCCTCAAGCTGGGCCAAGCCAGGATCCAAACTAGCACCCACGATTTCATACACTACTTCGACCTTCAGCCAATAGTAGCAGAAGTCGACCTACTAGAAGCACAATATAAAGCTGTTACTAATGCAATCAAAAACGGACTAAGCCATCCATACTTCACAAGTCTACATAATTTCGACCAAAGCCTGCAGTACCTTTTAAAATCCGCACAAGAAAAACTCAGCACTATCTATCCCCTATATAGATCCAAAAGAGGACTCCTTAATGGGCTAGGAAGCATAGTGAAAACCATATCAGGAAACCTGGACCAAGAGGACGCTATAAAATACGACAACGCCATTGCATCTTTTCAACAAAACCAGAATAATATCATCACACAAGTAAACCATCATATGAGCCTAAACAAGAAAGTCATGGATAATTTCAACAAAACTATAACCCTTATAAGCCATAATGAAGAAACCATTGAAATAGAAACAAACAAGATCAGTTCTGAACTTAATAAATTCATTTTTGACTTTAATCACTTTCTACAAACAAGAAACATACTGGATCAACTGAACCTGGCACTTCAAGTTGTCTTACAAATCCTCAACGACCTAGAGGCAGCTATGACATTTACAAGACTAAATACCCTTCACAACAGCCTTATTAAACCAGAAGAATTAAAATGGACCATCCAGAAAATGTTAGAACATCATCCAGAAAGCCAACTTTTATATACTCAAGATGAAGACCTGGCAAAATACTATGATGTCATCACCGTGGACGGCTACTTCGCGAGAGGCACACTCGTTTTTATTCTACATTTCCCAATTATACACTCAGAGCAGTTTTCCTATTTCCACCTCTTTTCCATACCTACACATAACCAAACGACCATCATTCCACCTGCCCCTTACTTAGCCCTAAATTATGAACTTTACCAATACATGGATGTATCCTGTAAAAGAAATGGACCCGAATACTTATGCTCCGAACAATTTCTACAAGAAAATGTTAACCAACAAGACTGCATTATTCAAATTCTTCAGATAACCAACACCGAAGCAGCTTGTCAGAAAATACCGATCTCCATCAACGCAACCTTAATTCAAGAATTGACGGAAGCATTCTACATTGCTATATTCCCCCAGGAAACCAAGGTCTCAACTCAGTGTTCAACTTCAAAACTAATGGTCCTTAAAGGAACGTTTCTTATTAAAGTACCACCAAATTGCGAGTTCCAAACAAATAACGAGGCATTTATAAATTCCCAAACAACCATTCAAGAAGAACCATTAACTCTACCAAAAATAAGAACAAAACCCATTCAGGAACAGATTAAGTTAAAACCACTAAAACTGGACAAGATCCCTCTCGATGAACTTCCAAAGAAGAAGAACATTTACAACCAATTGAGATGGAACCATGGACAAATCACCACACTCACTTTTGGATGACACCTATCTACATTACACTAACCATTTTTCTGATCTTTGCAGGATACAAAATAAAACAAGTTTGGAAAAAGAAAAATCCAGAACAAGAGCCATCCAATGCCAAAGAAGATGCAAAGCCAGTTTTGTTCGTCCCTTACAAAACTTCCCCAGGGGATGGAGAAATTATAGTTCCATGAACCCACAAAATCAGCAGAATTGCAGTAACCGCTGACCCAGCTAAAACTGCAACGTTAGCAATAAATTATATATAAATAGTAGGCTTGTAATAGATTTAAGTTAGTTCCAATTTATATTGTGTACTCGTTATTATAAGTATTTTATACTGTAATATTTAATAAAGGTCTTTTTAAAAAGTACCTTTGACCTTCGCAACCCTTAACTAGCTGAAGAGGCTACTTTTGCAAACTAGCATGAAACGTACTTACTTGCTGGTATAAAGACTCCTAAAAAACGAACCAATAAATACGGAATGCCAATATAGTCCGGGAGACCACCGCATAAAAGCTGGCCAATAAGAGACACGCATGAAACATTTTTTTATATTAATATTATCTATAGTCAATTCAAAACCGCACTCGTGCCTCAGCTCAGCGGGTTTACTCAAGTTGCATATGTTTTTTAAATATATTTTTTTGGTACAAGTAAGTATACCAAGTCCGATCCATCTAAAGATTGATTTTAGGCACGATCGGGCGGTAAATTTAACTTACCACCCGCATTTCCGCGCAAAATAAGTTATAGAAACCTATTAGTTTAAAATCTTAAGAGCCACAATTTTGATCAAATACGTTTTTTATATCTAATATAGATTTCGAGTTTTCCAATTTATTTAATTTTTTTTTATTTTAGTATTTTTTAAATTTTTTTGTAAATTTTGAAAATTTTATAATAAAAATTAATAAACAAACCCATTTACACTAAAAAACAACAATATTTACGTTTAAATTTAAAAAAAAAATACCGCTCTGGAGCGAAATTTTTGGCCAAAATAACTTTTTTGCATATTTTATTACCTATTTTATTAAAAATGTGTATATAACCTTTTTTATAGAGCCTATTAAAAAGCACATTTTCTGCCCTACACATTTTTTTGTAGCTCTTTTAGTTTCTGAGATATTTGCGTTTTTATTTTAAATTTAAATCGTTAATATATCAAAAATTAAAGGAGCTACCAAAAATTTTATTGAACAAAAATACCTTAGTTTTATAAGACCATTAATTATTTTTTTCCTAAAATCAATAGTTTTCAAATTATATTGAAAACAACGATGTTTCACGATTTTTCGTAGGTAAAAATATGCAATTTAAAGGTACCTGCTGAGCTGAGGCACGAATGCGGCTTTGAATTGACTATAGTTATGTAATAGTAATATAAAAAAATGTTTTATGCATATCTCTTATTGGCCAGCTTTGGTGCGGTTAACTTTTGGACTATAATTTTAAGTCGTATCTAGTTTATTTTAATTTAAATTATTATTTTTTATAGGATTCTTCCGAAAAAAAAACAAACGATGTATATGAGGAGAGCCACACATACTATGGCCCTGTTTAATTCGTGTGAAATGACCCTGTACGAAGGACTAAAATAATACTTTGTCATTTATTTCCTTTATAAATGCCTCGAAACTTGAGAAAATTACAAAATGATGAAATTATGCCGTGGAACCTCGTAGTTACTGCCTTGGCTGATTGCGAAGCTCCGTCGGGCAAATTAGAAATCTCCTTATGTCCTTAATTATTCAGAGCAAATTGCCTTGCTCCTTCCGGGTTTGGAGACTCGTGGGTATAATTATTTGTAAAAAATTAAGCAAGCCGACGGTGATTTTTTTAAAACTAAGGTTATAATTTACGCATTTCTTGAAAACTAAGCCTATATTTTACATATTCCTTATGAAAAGAATGACAGCTAAACTGTGCAAATTACTTGTGCATTTTTTATACGGTGAGTCTCATATTTTTACAGCGATAAGAGTAGTTTCAACCCATTTTAGGTATTTTACTTGTTTTGTAACATTACACGCCAGATCCAATCCGCCAGTAGTGTCATATGACATTACGTCAAAAGTTCTAAAAAAGATCTCAGAATATCTATATATTATTAATTTTAATTATTATTTAATTCTCAGGTAAGTTTTTATACATTACTTTTATGTTGAAAACGGTGGCCCACTTCCACCGACACGTAGATAATTCTTTACAATTTTTTAAGAATTTATTTTTTCTACTTTACGGCGATATGCTAATTCAGAGGAGTTAATAGGACTAAGCAGGCTTAGTCTTTATACCCCGGGACCAAGACATAAAAGGTTTTATCGTTTCTTTTGTCATGTCCCCAACGAGGATTTTTCGATTCTTACCCCGTGTCTTGGAAGAACTGTTATTACTTTGTAAGTTATGCAACCAATAAAAAGAACAATGAAGATAAAGAAAAAAAAAAAAACTTTTGGAAAAACAAAACTAAAGTGCCCAAAAAGATTTTTTTTTTTTTACAACCAAAATATCGACGTAAATAAATTTAAAATTTGTTTGATTTCCTTTCGTATTCTGACAATCGAAGTGCGTCGTCATGATTTTTGACCGTCTGCAAAAAAAGTTGGAATTTCGAGAAGATAAAAGAGGTTGAACGGACTTATTAGAATATTATTAGGCGTTGTTGGATGGCTTATAAAATCATTAGGAACAGTAAAGATAAAATTGATTCGAGGTATAGTGGCACAATGGCAAAGGTTGAGAGGCTTGTATAAAACTATTACAATAATTTTGCACTGGTAGTAATTTGAAAAATGTATGTTTCATATAATAGCCTTATATTATGTTCATAAGAAATTAGGTTTTATGCTGTGAGTTAGATAAAAGTAAAAACTAAATTTTATTCTAAACAACTAAATTAATTAAATGAAGTATTTCGAAATCACAATAGAAATACAAAGCAGTTTACAGTTTCCTTAAAAAATGGTCCAGTTTTCATACTTCTTTGTTCTTTCTTTCTGTTATTACTATCTCGTCAGTTTTCATTCTAGCTCTGTAGACTAGGGATTTGTGCCTATATCAGCTGGATTGGCTTAAACTTACAGTGATACGGTGGTAGCAGAAGCACAACAATTTCATTTGTTTTAAAAATTTTGTTTGTCTTCCCCAATTATTTTAAGAAGTTCCTTTATTACGACGTTCTTTTCATAATCCGTTCATGTATCGGTCAACCATTTTGTCAGCTTTTTTTCAAGCCGTTGTCAGTAGTTTCTTTACTAATTTCAAATGACAACTGTCGTTATAACCAAAGCCGTGTCTACTTTGGTTGAATGTACCAGTTGGCAGACATGTTTTTACCTGGAAAGCCTATAAAGGGCTCTAGTTTAAATCAACCCAGTATAATAAAAAATAACGTGTATCTGTGATCACATGTTTTGCTTTATTTTTCACACTTTATGCCTCCCTTGTATAAACCCATTAACCCAAATAATGCAGGTTGTCGCAGAAGGGGTGCGAAAGGTGTTTGAACGAGCACGTTTTTGTCAAAGAGAAACGGATTCCTTTGCTGTCACAGCGAGAGAAATAAGGGCCTCGCAAATTGTCTGAAGCGGGTATGGGAATGCCGGAGAAAAATAATGCACACAGCGGTGAGATTTACTTCTGATACGGTGATAAGGGATCCCATCCCGTCGGAACGACCGACCCAATTTTGTAGCTGGGCGCCCCCGTGCGCTGATGATACGGACGCTAGTAAATTGGCCTCAAGAAATATTAAAAATACCAGTATAAATTTTTGTGAAAGTTACAGCCGATCTTTTTTTAATCTTTTTTTAACCAGTTATAGGTAAAACATCCTTAAAATTACTTTTGTACGTCTCTAAATACTCTAGATACGTTATGGAGTGCAAAAAGCTATGTCTTTAAAATCGCGACCGACTTTGTTCCATGCATAATTAAAAAGAAATCAAACATACAACACTTTCATAAAAATACTGTCACACTTACATAAAAATTACCATATTTCAGGAAAAAGAGAAAGAGAAAAGCAAGTTTTTAAATTATAATAGTTCTTTTTTAATAAAAATGTACATCATAGTAGTCTAAATTATGGTCACATTTAATTTTTATGTTTTTAGATTTTTTTTAAATTAAATTAAGATATGACTTTGGTTTTATCAAAAAATTGGAATCTGGGAGTAAAGCAAGGTTTTTTAAGTTAAAACAGCAAAGATAATAACTTTGAAAATATTTTTATAAGAAACTTGAAACTTTTATAAAAAAATAACCCTAAACTTCAAACAGCACTATATAATCACAAAATACAAATATCATACAGGTTTTGGTGAAATAGTTAAAAATAGTTTAAAATAAAAAAAAATGATTATAATTAAATTTACCCAAATTTTGCTTTTAAAATTGTAGATAATCTGCAAAGGAATTTTGACATAATTTACCAAATAATAGCTTTTTTTATTTTTTTTTGTAAAGTTGTGAAAGTATTTTTTTACGTCGTACAGTGAAATGAGAAATTCACAATTCTCCATTCCACTAGGAAAACACAGTTCTGTATTTCAAATGGAACTATATGCTTTACTGCACTGTGCAAAAGAAAATAACAGAAGGGCTTATAAAAACAAGCGGATCTGCAGAAACAACAGACATCCAAGCGTCACCGAGGGCACTAGAAAACCCCAAGGTAGCTTTCAAGCTGACATGGGAATGCCAAAAAGAACTGGAAGTCCTGGGAGAAACAACGTAACTCTCTTGTGGGTACCAGGACATTCGGGAGTAGAAGGCAACGAAAAAGCGGATGAGCTTGCGAGGTAGGGATCATCCACACCATACTTTCGACCAGAACCTGCCCTTGGAGTGACCAAAACCACAGCACGAGGGCAAAGCAGGGGATGGATTCGAAACAAATACGAGGAATACTGGGGAAACCTCAGTAGAATTAGACATGGAAAAAGCTTCATAAGGGGCCCATCCAAAAGAACGAAGGAAGAACTACTCAGACAAAGTAGGAAAAGACGTCGCATAACAGTAGGGTTACTAATAGGGCACGATAACCTAGGAGGACACCTACACAAGATAGGCTCATACAATGGGGACCCAAGTTGCAGAATGTGCGACGAGGGGGAAGAAACAAAAGACAGGCATTATTTGGGCAACCGGAAATGAGCCCACAGGAATATATCAACCAACTAGTCTTGGGGTTATACAGACTTGTAGAAGGGACAAGACTAATGAGAGGATTGGTATAAAAGATAATGGGAGATTAGACACAAAAAGCCCAAGAGGCTGCGCTGCCTCCGGTAGTCAATCAAGACGACTCCCAGAGAAGAAGAAGAAGACGTTAACCTGAAAGTTCGAAAGGGTTATTGACCATGTGCGTGCACATGGTCCAATGGTCCAGGGACCAGGATCGAAGTGGTCCAGTTTGGCGAAAAACACATAGAATACTTTTTAATAAATAAATCTGCCACAAAACAATCTCCAACTATACTTTAATAAAGTAGTATAATTCTCTTAGCTCACATCTTATTAATCGATATAATAAACAAGAGAAAGATATTTATAAAATTGCTTTTATACTAGGACAAGTTGACTGAAGTCCAGCACCGAAATACTAGCGGCAATTTTAGTTGGCCTCATTTCAGCCATTTCAGAGCTTCACAAATGGCACCCGCGGCTCCGCTGAAGACACAAGCCGCCACAGTGTTACGACCGAACGGAACATTGAACAAAATGGTTTTTGTTATAGTGTTCGAGCTATTTTACTTTTTATGGTTGATGGATAAGTTATTTGCTATGTTTTAAACTAAAAAAATGTTGGAGTAAAGGGGGTATTGGAAAATGATTTTAATTTATTTAAAAAATCTTCACAAACTAACTGATCCAAAAATAAAAGAGTAGAGACTGGAGTTTTTTAGTTTAGAGTAGTCGAGCAGTCCATTACCACTTCTGTACGATGCCTTTCATAAAACTCTTTTCTTTATTCATTCTTTCCCTACGTGCTTTGGCTGCCCATGATTTCAAGGACGATGAGTCGTCTGAGTCGGGACCATCGACAATTAGGTATAGCGATCGTAGACTTTAGGCGAGCTGCTTATTTTCCAAATTTTGGTAAATAGTTTTTTTTTATCCTGAGACAGTCCACAATGTACCCACGTACCGTGGGTACTTTAAGTAAAGTAATAGACACTTTATTGACACGAGTCTTAGCAATTTTGAGTTTTGAAGGAAGAAGAAATTAGCCACTGCAGGCAGCAGGTTCCACAGTCGGGATAAAAAAACGAACAAAGTTCGAATTTCAGGACCTTTTCTGGTGGACTGTAAGAGAATCAGAGCTGCCAGCAGTCTACGTTTCTCTACTGGAAGGCCGTCAAGAGGAATTATATTGGCCAATTTCTCGACGCAGAAACCGTGAAAATATCTTAAAAATGCCAACAAATTCTCCCTAACTCATAGGAAAGCAAGAAAAGAAAATGTTTTTGTAAAGGGGGGGGGTCATTAATAAGCCTAGCAACTTTTTTATGAATAAAATTAAGAATGTTAAAAGTTGTGTTCCTAGACCTGGAAACCGATTTACAAAAATGTTCTGATTTGGGATGCAAACAGAGTACAAGAGAGAGAGAGGTTTTACGAAGCTTCTGGGACCATAATTGTGTTTTTAAGCATTAGACTGGTCGAGATTCTTGGTTATATATATATATATATATATATATATATATATATATATATATATATATATATATATATATATATATATATTATATATATATATATATATATATATAAATATATATATATATATATATATATATATATTTTATTTTTATATTATATATATATATATATATATATATATATATATATATATATATATATATATATATATATATATAAATAAATAAATTACGCAATACCATATAACTTGTATTTAGAATTCGAAACTTTGTTTTTATAAAACATTGTACTACACCTTTTAGCAAAATGGCCGTTATTGCAATGGTAAAAAATGCATGTCCCAAAAATCTACCTGCTCAACGGGTTCTGGTCATCACGACTCCGAGGTCGACAACCGTGTACAACGCGCGTTTCTTTTTTTTATCGGTCAGCGGCTACGGCTATTTTCATCCACTAGCATGGGCTATACCTTGTTTAACAACATGATGCATCCGATGTTTAAGTCGTTATTTCTAACAACTTGAAAGTAACCTACATACATAGTATTGCAGTTGCCAGTACTTCAGACTTTGTGTAAAAACATTTAAGGAAACAGTGGTCTTTACTACTTTCAGGTTATGATAAACCATCATGCCAAATTTCGCTTAAATCGGCTCGATAGTTTTTGTAAAATAATTTTGACAATTGATTTTTTTTTTCACATATACTAAAGATCTTAAGCTTTAAAACCTTTTTTTTTCAATATTAGATCATTTTGGTGCTTTTAGCCAGCAATTGTACATTTTTTTTATTTGTTTAAACAAAGACTTTTTGTTTAAAACAATTATTGCTTTAAAATTATTTTCTTATCAAAATATGAATAAATATAAGATAATAATTTCAACCAAACTATGTAAAAAAAATTGCTAACTAAAGTTGACACAATTGTCAACTTTTAGGCCGGCTTCACCCGTCTTACCAACGTTGGTAGCTATGTTAGTCGGTTAATTAGGTAAGTCGTCTACACGTTGACTACTATATTAGTGTGCTGTCCCGTCAGAGCCAATGTAAAAATATGCCATACAGAAATATAAAATAGAGCAATTTTATATCGGTTTTCTAGTACTGAGTGCTTGTACAAATGCCAGCATATCCACGTTGGAATCAATGGAAATTTCTTGATCCACAAGTTGGACAAGTAGCATTGGAGCCAACATTGGTGGCAACGTGTAGAGCCGGTCTTCAAGGGTCGACAATTTCAATATATCAAAAAAAGTGTCTTTTTGATTTTTAAACCATATTTTTAGTAAAGAAAATATAAAAAACGGTGGAGAGTTAGTTTGCTTATAGGCTAAAAAAGCATAAATATAAACCATTGCTGAGGGCGCTCAAATGATCCATTCTTGACTCTTCCCAATCTGCTATAATATATATATATATATATATATATATATATATATATATATATATATATATATATATATATATATATATATATATATATATATATATATATATATATATATATATATATATATATATATATACAGGGTGTCATTGAAATGGTGTAAAAAATTGGGGGGGTGATAGTACTCCTAAAAATAGTAAAAAAAGTTCCTATAAGTATAGGGCGGAAAATGCATATTAAGGGAGTTAGGGGCACTGAAAGGGTGAATTTAAAAAACGGTTTTTTTGAAATTATAGGCTTAAAAAACGAGATAAGATTTCGAAAAAATCCTCTGCCATAAATTTTGACTCTAAATCAAATGGTGATACTGAAAAATTATTTGGAAAATCGGAAAGGGTAGTTTTTGCAAGGGTAGGGGGTTGTTTCGTGAATAACTTTTTTCAGGATATTTTTTTCGCAACGTGGGTTCATTTTTTGAAAACTACATACTTTTTCCTACCAAAAAGGTAATTCTTGTTGCACATCGCCCAGAGCGATGGTTTTCGAGAAAATTGAAGGCAAAGAGTTTGCTCTTGATGGGTTGCTTCTTATTGCTTTAAAAAACGAAATAAACCAAATACTAAAATTCCCTATTTAATGCATATTTATTTGATTCATTGAAGGTATGCGGTCTTATCACTTTATTTATTTCGCATGTACGCAAAAAACATGTTCTGGTTACAAGTATTTTTGTCAGTTTATTGTTGTTGAAGTTTGCGTAAACGTAAAATTTGACAAATTATGGAATACACTGTGAGTGAATTGGCAGATATGCATTTTATTTATGGGAATGGCTAAACGCTTGTATGTCCAAAAATATCCAAATCGCAGGGCACCTTCTCACCGGATATTTGGAGAATTCATCAGCGCCTAAGAGATACAGGTTCATTTGAACCTAGAAACCAAGACCGTGGCCGTAATTTGACGGTACGTACACCTGATGTTGAGGAGCGCATTTTAGCACATGTAGAGGAAGATCCGGGGATATCGGTAAGGAGAATTGCAGTGCGGGAAAACGTGAGTCGCCATTCTGTGTGGATGACTCTTCATTCTCAACTCCTGTATCCATATCGCATCCAAAGGGTACAAGCTCTTGCTCCGGCAGACTATCCCGCTCGGGTCATCTTCTGTCGTTGGTTATTAAGAAAACTCGCACAAGAACCCCTTTTTTTGGCAAATGTTTTATGCACGGATGAAGCTGGGTTTACAAGAAATGGAATTTTCAATTACCATAATACACATCGATACCAAATTCGATTCTCAGTTAACGTTTGGGCGGGAATTCTTGGCGATAGACTTATTGGACCATTTTTTCTACCCCTGAGGTAGGTTAATTTTACACCTTTCGAAAAGTCACTTATTTCTTATACTAATAAACATTTTAGGCTAAATGGTCAAAGTTGCCTTAATTTTCTAATACATGATCTACCAGCACTTTTGGACGAAGTTCCCATAGCACAGAGGCAGATCATGTATTTTATGCATGATGGTGCACCAGCTCATTTTCCGCTAGCGGTGAGGAATCATTTGAACCAAGTTTTTGAGAGGCGTTGCATAGACGTGGTGGTCCACAAGCTTGGCCAGCAAGATCACTCAGATCTTAATCCACTAGATTTCTACTTCTGGGGCCACTTGAAAACTCTGGTTTACTCAGTGCCGATTAATACTGAAGAGCAACTACGGCAACGCATTATTGACTGTTCCAATTAAATTCGTACAACACCTGGGATATTCCACAGGGTACGCAGATCGTGGAGAAGAAGAGCAGATGTCTGCATTGAAATGAATGGTGGTCATTTTTTAACATTTACTATGAATTAATTAAGGTATGCATTATTTTAATAAGGAATTTTGGTATTAAAATTTATTTGGGTTTTTTTTAAACAATAAGATGTTTTAAAAATAATAAAATTTTTTAATTTTTAATTAATTATTTGGTTACTTTTGAAACGCCATAACATTCATAAGTTTATGTTGATTAACCAGTTAGCAACCCATCAGAGCAAACTTTTTGCCTTCAATTTTCCGAAAACCATCGCTCTGGGCGATGTGCAACAAGAGTACCTTTTTGATGGGAAAAAAATATGTAGTTTTAAAAAAAAGAACCCACGTTGCGAAAAAAATATCCTAAAAAAAATTATTCACGAAACAACCCCTACCCTTGCAAAAACTACCCTTTCCGATTTTCCAAATAATTTTTCAGTATCACCATTTGATTTAGAGTCAAAATTTATGGCAGAGGATTTTTTTTCGAAATCTTTCTCGTTTTTTAACCCTTATAATTTAAAAAAAAAACCTTTTTTAAATTCACCCTTTCAGTGCCCCTAACTCCCTTAATATGCATTTTCCGCCCTATACTTATAGGAACTTTTTTACTATTTTTAGGGGGTACTATCACCCCCAAATTTTTTTTTCACCATTTCAATGACACCCTGTTTTTTTTTTTTTTTTTATATATATATATATATATATATATATATATATATATATATATATATATATATATATATATATATATATATATATATATATATATATATATATATATATATATATATATATATATATATATATAAAAAAAAAAAAAAAAAAAAAAAAAAAAAAAAAAATTTTTTTTTTTTTTTTTTTTTTTTTATATATATATATATATATATATATATACTCAAAAAAAAAATGAAAGAAAAGAATATTATTACATTTTCTACAAAATAGGCTTGGTTGAAAATCGCAGTGTATTACGCTTATTGGAAATAGCAATAAACAAAAACATAGACAAAAAAAGGAGATTTTTGGACCCTTTAGATTTCTCCGAGAATCTTCATATTTGGCCAGTAAGAACTTCATGCTGTGATGAAACATCGTGCCAAGTTTATTAAATAGGTGCAATAATTTTTGCACGACAATCTTGCAATTCAATGTTTTGGAAAAATTGGCAATTTTGCAGATTGGGAAGAGTCAAGAATGGCATTTGAGCAACCTCAGCAATGGTTTATATTTATGCTTTTTTTAGCCTATAAGCAAACTAACTCTCCACCATTTTTTATATTTTCTTTACTAAAAATATGGTTTAAAAATCAAGAAGACACTTTTTTTGATATATTGAAATTGTCAAAACAAAAGCTGTAAGACCCAGGGCCGGATTTAACTTTTTGTCGCCCATTTTTTGGATATCAGAACGACAAATGTAGTATTAAAAGAATGGGAACTTCACCAGTAATTCTTATAAAAATTTAATAAACAAATTTAACAAAAGTAAATCATACAGAAAATTAAATAACAATTCTTTAAAACAAACAAATTTCATAATATAAAAAGAAAATATAAATTAAAATGGTTAAAAAATAAGCAGTTTTTTTTTAAACTATATATTATTTAATTATAAACAAACCCTATACTAACATTTTTCTTCAAACCTTTTTTTCTGCAAAATCAATAATTATATCATTAAAATTTACAATCACATTTTTTTTTAAATTTATCGTAAATTTGCCGCCTATTATATTTGCCGCCCTCAGCCTTTGCGTAAATCCACCCTTGAAGACCGGCTCTACACGTTGCCACCAATGTTGGCCCCAATGCTACTTGTCCAACTTGTGGATCGAGAAATTTCCATTGAATCCAACGTGGATATGCTGGCATTTGTACAATCACTCAGTACTAGAAAAACGATATAAAATTGCGCTATTTTATATTTCTGTATGGGATATTTTTACATTGGCTCTGACGGGACAGCACACTAATATAGTAGTCAACGTGTGATGACTTACCTAATTAACCGACTAACATACTAAACGTTGGTAAGACGGTGAAGGGTAAAAAAATTGACAAAGTCAACTTTAGTTAGCAATTTTTTTTTCATAGTTTTTGAAACTATTATCTTATATTTATTCATATTTTGAAAGAAAATAATTTTAGCAAATTGTTTTAAAAAAAATTTTGTTTAAACAAATAAAAAAAATGTACAAGTAGTAAACGCACCAAAATGATTAATATTGAAAAAAAAGGTTTTAAAGCTTAAGATCTTTAGTATATGGAAAAAAAAATCAATTGTCAAAATTATTTTACAAAAACTATCGAGCCGATTTAAGCGAAATTTGGCATGATGGTTTACTAACCTGAAAGTAGTAAAGACCACTGTTTCCTTAAATGTTTTTACACAAAGTCTGAAGTATTTTAACTGCAATATATGTATGTAGGTTACTTTCAAGTTGATAGAAATAACGACTTAAACATCGGATGCATCATGTTGTTAAACATCTCTCTCTCTTGTACTCTGTTTGCATCCCAAATCAGAACATTTTTGTAAATCGGTTTCCAGGTCTAGGAACACAACTTTTAACATTCTTAATTTTATTCATAAAAAAGTTGCTAGGCTTATTAAGACCCCCCCCCTTTACAAAAACATTTTTTTTTTCTTGCTTTCCTATGAGTTGGGGAGAATTTTTGGCATTTTTAAGATATTTTCACGGTTTCGCGTCGAGAAATTGGCCAATATAATTCCTCTTGACGGCCTTCCAGTAGAGAAACGTAGACTGCTGGCAGCTCTGATTCTCTTACAGTCCACCAGAAAAGGTCCTGAAATTCGAACTTCGTTCGTTTTTTTATCCCTCGACTGTGGAACCTGCTGCCTGCAGTGGCTAATTTCTTCTTCCTTCAAAACTCAAAATTGCTAAGACTCGTGTCAATAAAGTGTCTATTACTTGACTTAAAGTACCCACGGTTCGTGGGTACATTGTGGACTGTCTCAGGATAAAAAAAAACTATTTACCAAAATTTGGAAAATAAGCAGCTCGCCTAAAGTCTACGATCGCTATACCTAATTGTCGATGGTCCCCGACTCATCGTCCTTGAAATCATGGGCAGCCAAAGCACATAGGGAAAGAATGAATAAATAAGGAGTTTTTTGAAAGGCATCATACAGAAGTGGTAATGGAATGCTCGACTACTCTAAACTAAAAAACTCCAGTCTCTTCTCTTTTATTTTTGGATCAGTTAGTTTGTGAAGATTTTTTAAATAAATTAAAATCATTTTCCAATACCCCCAATAGCAAATAACTTATACCTCAACCATAAAAAGTAAAATAGCTCGAACACTATAACAAAAACCATTTTGTTCAATGTTCCGTTCGGTCGTAACACTGTGGCGGCTTGTGTCTTCAGCGGAGCCGCGGGTGCCATTTGTGAAGCTCTGAAATGGCTGAAACGAGGCCAACTAAAATTGCCGCTAGTATTTCGGTGCTGGACTTCAGTCAACTTGTCCTAGTATAAGCAATTTTATAAATATCTTTCTCTTGTTTATTATATCGATTAATAAGATGTGAGCTAAGAGAATTATACTACCTTATTAAAGTGCAACTATATAGTTGGAGATTGTTTTGTGGCAGATTTATTTATTAAAAATTATTCTATGTGTTTTTCGCCAAACTGGACCACTTCGATCCTGGTCCCTGGATCTGACCATGTGCAGGCAAGCAATAACCCTTTCGAACTTTCAGGTCAACGTCTTCTTCTACTACCGGAGGCAGAGCAGCCTCTTGGGCTTTTTGTGTCTAATCTCCCATTATCTTTTATACCAATCCTCTCATTAGTCTTGTCCCTTCTACAAGTCTGTATAACCCCAAGACTAGTTGGTTGATATATTCCTGTGGGCTCATTTCCGGTTGCCCAAATAATGCCTGTCTTTTGTTTATTCCCCCTCGTCGCACATTCTGCAACTTGGGTCCCCATTGTATGAGCCTATCTTGTGTAGGTGTCCTCCTAGGTTATCGTGCCCTGTTAGTAACCCTACTGTTATGCGACGTCTTTTCCTACTTTGTCTGAGTAGTTCTTCCTTCGTTCTTTTGGATGGGCCCCCTATGAAGCTTTTTCCATAATTCTACTGAGGTTTCCCCAGTATTCCTCGTATTTGTTTCGAAACCATTCCCTACTTTGCCCTCGTGCTGTTGTTTTGGTCACTCCAGGGGCAGGTTCTGGTCGAAAGTATGGTGTGGATGATCCCTATCTCGCAAGCTCACCCGCTTTTTCGTTGCCTTCTACTCCCGAATGTCCTGGTACCCACAAGAGAGTTACGTTGTTTCTCCCAGGACTTCCAGTTCTTTTTGGCATCCCATGTCAGCTTGAAAGCGACCTTGGGGTTTTCTAGTGCCCTCGGTGACGCTTGGATGTCTGTTGTTTCTGCAGATCCGCTTGTTTTTATAAGCCCTTCTGTTATTTTCTTTTGCACAGTGCAGTAAAGCATATATTTCCATTTGAAATACAGAACTGTGTTTTCCTAGTGGAATGGAGAATTGTGAATTTCTCATTTCACTGTTCGACGTAAAAAAATACTTCCAAAACTCTACAAAAAAATAAAAAATAAAAAAGCTATTATTTGGTCAATTATGTCAAAATTCCTTTGCAGATTATCTACAATTTTAAAAGCAAAATTTGGGTAAATTTAATTATAATCATTTTTTTTTATTTTAAACTAGCTTTTCGCCAAAAACTGTATGATATTTGTATTTTGTGATTATTTAGTGCTGTTTGAAGTTTAGGGTTATTTTTTATAAAAGTTTCAAGTTTCTTATAAAAATATTTTCAAAGTTATTATCTTTGCTGTTTTAACTTAAAAAGCCTTGCTTTACTCCCAGATTCCAATTTTTTGATAAAACCAAAGTCATATCTTAATTTAATTTAAAAAAAAAAATCTAAAAATATAAAAATTAAATGTGACCATAATTTAGACTACTATGATGTACATTTTTATTAAAAAAGAACTATTATAATTTAAAAACTTGCTTTTCTCTTTCTCTTTTTCCTGAAATATGGTAATTTTTATGTAAGTGTGACAGTAGTAGTAAGGGTCCCACCTGGAAGGATCCCGTAGGGCTTACAGGCCCCGAATCCCCCTAGGCTTGCCAACCACCCCTCGCTCTCCTTTTGGCTGAGCAAGTCCTCACTACGTGTTTGTTTGGCTATCACGGTTGTTTGGGGTTTTGAAGTTTTTGGTTAGCCTGGAATCTGGCTTAGCGGAGTGGGGTTTAAGAAGTGACTGAGAAGCTGGGGCCCTTGCCCCAGTGACTGGGACAATCCAGAAATCGGATTTTTAATGGCTAGGCCGAGAGGCCAGGTGGGTGGTACCCGGGTCCTTCCTGTAGGTACCGGGTACCATCCTAAGAAGTACTTAGTCCAAAATTTGAATTTTTGGTCTTTTGTGGGGCCTTTGGAGAGCTGGATCATACCCAGATGGTCCTCGGATCAGAGGGTTTGGATGGTTTTCAGCTATGAGGTAGAGTTTTTGGCTCTTTCTTTGATAAAAGAATCAAAGGTTGTGAGTTCTGAATTCTCTTTGAATTTGCATGTTGCGTACAAAACCAGGGGACGTTGGCCGCATTTCTGTACATGCGGTTTAGAAAAGAGGTGAGTCTTGAGATGTGGACTTTGCCGCGTAGCCCCAGGCTACAGAGGCATAAGACATACTTGACGAATGGTTGAGTTTACCAGAAGAAGTTTATTTCTGATAGTTAGCGGGCTGTTCCTGTGTAGGAGTGGTAGTAGCTTGGAATGGGCCATGCGACCCATCTGTAAGCATTTTTCTGTGTGCGGCTTGAACGTGAGACGAGAATCAAGAATGACTCCGAGGTACTTGACAGTGTCGGTCCAGGAATGGCGTGGTTGTTTAGGATGACGTTGTCTTCCGGGCGTATGCGTCTGCGATGAATAAGAATCGCTTGGGTTTTGTTAGGGTTGATTTTAATCTTCCAAGAATTGCAGAATTCATGGAGATTATTTGTCGCCTCAAGTCGGCGAGTGACTAAAGTAGGGTTTTGGGAGCGTGCAATGATGGCAGTGTCGTCGGCATATAATGCCGTGTGTTAGATTCGAGGCAGGAATGTCATGTGTATAAACACTAAACAAGTGCGGGGCGCACGGCGCCCTGCGGTACGCCGGCTTCTAGTGTTCTGGGTGTGGAGAGGGCTGAGTTGACTCTGACTTGAATTTGTCGTTTCTAAGATATGATTGAATAATTTTAATCATATAGGTCGGATAACCAAGGGTGTACAGCTTGAATAACAGTCCATTATGCCAAACCTTTGAAAGCCTTTTCAACATCGAATAGACAACGCCCGTCGCTTCTCTTCTGTTCAGGCCCTCGGTAGTGAGCTCAACAAGTCGAAGAACTTGTTGTTCAGCACTGTGTTTGGAACGGAAACCGAACTGAGTGTTGGGGATGACTTGGAGTTCCTCAGTGTGTTGAATAAATCGTTTAAGAATTATCCTTTCCACCACCTTCGCAACCAGAGCTTGTTAGGCTAATGTTACGTTGGTTTTGAGGAAACGTGGGGTCTTTCCCAGGCTTGGGAATCATAATAACAATGGCATGCCTCCATCTGGCGGGGAAATAACCAAGTCGAAGTATCGCATTTGCGATGTTGGTTATGGCAATTAAACCTTTTCGGGGCAGTACTTTAAGAACTCTGTTGGAAATACCATCAGGACCAGGGGCAGAACGGCCCTTAAGATTCCTGCCAGTGTGACAGTATTTTTATGAAAGTGTTGTATGTTTGATTTCTTTTTAATTATGCATGGAACAAAGTCGGTCGCGATTTTAAAGACATAGCTTTTTGCACTCCATAACGTATCAAGAGAATTTAGAGACGTACAAAAGTAATTTTAAGGATGTTTTACCTATAACTGGTTAAAAAAAGATTAACTTTCACAAAAATTTATACTGGTATTTTTAATATTTCTTGAGGCCAATTTACTAGCGTCCGTATCATCAGCGCACGGGATCGCCCAGCTACAAAATTGGGTCGGTCGTTCCGACGGGATGGGATCTAGAGGTGTAAAAGTAACGAAAAAGGGCGTACCCGTATGTATTCGTTACTATATTAATTAGTACTCGTTACTATCGTATCGTTACGTTACTCGTTACTTCTGATACCTCATAACATGCTATGTTATGTTAGAGGAACGAATCGACTCGTATTGCGTATGCGTACAGTATGACGTCGTGGTGTGAAAACATACTAATGCATTACATACCAAGCTGTATAAGGTGTATTTTTTCACTTGTCCGTATTCTAAACCAGAATTGTGTTTAAGTTATTCTTAATTTAGTTTGATTTAATAAGTAAAGTGTAGAACTACAAGTAAACTGTTGACGGAATCTACCAAATTTGCAATGGATTTACTATTTTGAAAATTTTAATCGTGATCTTATGCAACAAGCAACAAATAGATGTCGAAAGTTACTTATTATTAATGAAATTTACACAACATTCTATTAATAAGTCAACATTAAAATAGTTTTGGGTAGAATGAAATTAATCACAAAAAATGAAATAAACCATGTTTTAAACAAAATAAAAACAACAAAAAAATCTTTTGTTCTTAGAATTAAAATAAACGTAAAAATAAAATAAAAACATTTCAAACAAAACTAAAACAACAAAGAAAATCTTTTTTTTGAACCTAAAGCGCCGCAATTGTTATGGACAAGCATTAACATTTAACATCTGCGACTTGCTCGTCGCGCCATATCAATAAAAAATCATAATTAATCTTCTTTTCTTATCCATTGTAGCAAGAAAATTAAACTGTAAAATTAAAAAAATAAGTGTATGAGATATAAACAATTAATAATATTTAAAAATTAACAGCAAGAAACAATTAAATCCCATTAGAGCGTCTTTATTATAATACCTTTTTTAAGATAAGAACAGAAAAAAAAACGTGAAAATACGCGGTAATAAAAAACAAAAACATACATATTTCTAATTTGTAAAAAATACTTTCATACCTTTTTTCTGTTCAAATTTTAAACTTTGGTCTACACACAAAATACCTTTAATAAACGTTTAATACGTTTTTAAATTTACCGAAAGAGTGCGCCCTGTGGCGTGGAATTAAAACATACGATCAGCAAACGTTAAAACACGCATCAACTGTATTTGCGTGAACAGTATAATACGAAAAATGCGAGTAACGAAATGCATGCGAGTAACGAAATGCATTCGTGTATAACGTTTCGTTACTCGGTACTAGATGGCGCACCCGTTACTCAGTACCGAATACATACGGTTTGCTACAGCTCTAATGGGATCCCTTATCACCGTATCAGAAGTAAATCTCACCGCTATGTGCATTATTTTTCTCCGGCATTCCCATACCCGCTTCAAACAATTTGCGAGGCTCTTATTTCTCTCGCTGTGACAGCAAAGGAATCCGTTTCTCTTTGACAAAAAGTGCTCGTTCAAACACCTTTCGCACCCCTTCTGCGACAACCTGCATTATTTGGGTTAATGGGTTTATACAAGGGAGGCATAAAGTGTAAAAAATAAAGCAAAACATGTGATCACAGATACACGTTATTTTTTTATACTGGGTTGATTTAAACTAGAGCCCTTTATAAAAATAAGCTGGCAGATTAAGTAAATAAATAAATAGCTTTTGTTTCCAATCTCATCGCACGGTACTGCGCCAGACTCAAGTACTGGCCTGACACACGCAGTTTGTATATCCACGAAAAGTTTTAGCATGTTTTTCCCCCATCATACCTTCGTTATCGTTCCCCATAAAGGTATTTGAGTGGGTTTGTTAATTCACATAGATACTTAACTTACCTGTAAAAAAATTGAAAAGGTAATGTCAAGTGGTTTTTGAGATACTCGATTTTGAAAATTGCTTATTTTACTACGGACTGACTGACTTAAAATTATGGGGCCCTTCCTGACCAAGTGAAAATTTGAAATTTGGTATATAAATTGGTTTTAGGACACAAGTAAAGGAAAAAATTCTAAAAACAATCACAATTTTACTTGGGATGTCTTGAAACAGGGGCGGTAATATTGTGTATGTAGTTTAGAAGTTTACAATCAGATTGAACCTGTGTTTTTGAGGTCATAATTGTCTTCGAATTTAAAATGCAAGCAGGATTTTATTCACTAAAAAAAATTACTACACTTATCAGACCCCAAACCTCATTCTACTCGAAAGAAATAACGTTAAATGCAGGATTACAGAACATGTTTACCCTTATAAATAAAAATGTTGAAAAACTTCTATTTGGGGAAGAATTATTTCTTTCCCTCGATTATTTTTTTCCATTCATTGAACTCGGAAAAAAGAAAACCAAAACACACTTTAAATGCAAAAACGTGCCAAAATGCTATCCTAAGATCTCGACCTCTAAAAGTACTGAGATCCAAAATTAGACCAAGTTCTTTTTTGACTTGGCAAGTTTTTTTTATAATCTGTATGTATTAATGAAAAAAAAACTGTCTGTATTGATTCGCACTATTAAGAACTTCATTAAGCATAAACAATTTTTTTTTATAACGCCACCCAAAACGAAATCGCAAAAATGATCACCACGAAAGGTTAAAAGATCTGAAAGTATTTCAAAAAATCTTTACTTAGGATGTTAAAATCTGTAAATCTCTCTAGGTATGGTACATGGTACGAGCATATTCGTAAGCTCTATTGGATTTTGCTGCATTGCACATTAATTAAATGCAACATTATGGGCTATCCCTATCTCGCCATTATAAGTAGAAATTTATTGGTCATTATTTCAGCATTGTTATTTAAACAAAACTAAATTTTGGTGAATTTTGAAAAATTTTGTTATTACATACGTTTTATTTACAATACTTATTAAAATATTGTTACAACAATATATTTATATTATTTAGTATGGTTTGTTCGAAATCAGTAACGCTGGCAATGCTGAACTGCTGCTTACTTACGAACTTGCAGTCTAAAAAGTATTTTATATTATTGTTTATCTTGAGACGATAGTAATGATAACGTTTTCAATATAACGAATGACAAAAAACTGCAGTCGTCAGATAATAGAGGCTCTTGATCTTAGCTGTTAGCCAATGCGCAAGTACAAACAACTGTGTGAAATAATAAGAAAATTTGGGTAAAAACGCTGGTAAAATTGTAGATATTTTAATAAAGGATTTTTATTTTTTTTATTATTATACGTACTATTACGTACTTGTAAAGTACTGTTGTTTGGCATTTAATTCTTTGTGTAAAAATAAACTGGAGCTAGAGTGTACGAATTACCTGTATGTTTTTAATGTGTCTTTTACCGGTAAATAATTTGATTTTTTGGGCAGAAAAAGAAATGTATATTACTACTGTCAAAATGGAAAACATTGGTATTTAAAGGGTTAGCACATGACGTCCAGTGGTGAATATGGTCTTCTTCTTCTTCTTCCTGGGAGCCGTCTTTCACTACCGGAGGCAGCGCAGCCTCTTGGACTTTTTGTGCCTAATCACCAATCCTCCCATTAGTCTTGTTCCTTCTACAAGTCTGTATAACCCCGAGACTGGTTGGTTGATATATTCCTGTGGGCTCCTTTTCGGTTACCCAAATAGTGCCTGTCTTTGGTGATTTAATGCTTCACATTCACACAGTATGTGGTAGGCTGTTTCTTCCCCCTCGTCGCACATTCTGCAACTTGGGTCCCCATTGTATGAGCCTATCTTGTGTAGGTGCCCTCTTAGGTTACTTTCCCTGTTAGCAACCCTACTGTTATGCGAATTCTTTTCCTACTTTGTCTGAGTAGTTCTTCCTTCATTCTTTTGGATGGACCCCTTATGAAGCCCTTTCCATGTCTTATTCTATTCTACTGAGGTTCTCCCAGTATTCCTTGTGGGTGAATATGGTGTTTCGACTTACAATTTTAGTGTCAAAACTCATGGTTGCCCCGAGGGTTGCCCAATATTTTTGTTTGTTCAATTTGTTTGCACATAGGAATCTTAAAGTTTCAGTATATTAAGGTATTTCCATAACAAATACAAATAAACAGTATATACATCTTTGTCCTATTATATTAGGACAGTTATAAAAATGTAAAAATTAGTAAAATCTAAAACAGCAATTAAGGGACTGAATAAAAAGATTTATATAATATATATATATATATATATATATATATATATATATATATATATATATATATATATATATATATATATATATATATATATATATATATATATATATATATATATATATATATATATATATATATATATATATATATATATATATATATATATTATATATATATATATATATATATATATATATATATATATACCGGTGACAACGAAATCACTACCGGACCTTCATTTTCTTGAATAAAACATATGGCTTTCAAATTTTAGAATGACATATTATATTATAAGATGCCGATTTTGGATATTATAAGATGTGCCTATCACTTCCGGTTTAACCGGAAGCGACATCAACTTTGATTTTTTTAATGGAACACCCTGTATATTTTTCAAAATTTGGTTTCTAAGGATCATTCCTGACATAAAATCTACATTATATCCTATACCTATCTTTGCTAGTTTTAAAGAAAATGGCGATTAAAGATGTCCAAACTACCGCACATTATGCAGTTTTATGGAAAAACAAATAAATGATATAAAAAATTATTATGTTTAATTTAATTTTTTCTGCAGGATCTATCTGTGGAGGTCATAATAAAACTACTTCCGGCTTTACCGGAACTGCTGCGAAAACTGACTTTTCTAATAATATCACTTCAAAAATTTAAATGCAATATTTTTTTAAATTTGGATTCTACGGGTCATTTCTGATATAAAATCTATATAATATCCTATACCTATCTTTGTTAGTTTTTAAGAAAATGGCGATTAAAAATGTCCAAACGACCGCACATTATGCAGTTATAGGGGAAAACAAATAAATGTTAGAAATTTAATAAGCCTAAAATAATTCAGGCCGTCTCTTTGGAGCAATTTTGTTATTTTAATATTAGTTTTTTATTTAAGTAGATAATTAAAAAATAATTTAGAATTAAATTAAAAAATATTAAATGTTTCTTACGTTTATTTGTTTCCCCTATAACTGCATTACATGCGGTCGTTTGGACATCTTCAATCGCCATTTTCTCAAAAACTAACAAAGATAGGTATAGGATATTATACAGATTTTATATCAGGAATAACCCGTAGAATCCAAATTTAAAAAATATACGGGGTGTTGCATTTAAATTTTTGAAGTAACAATATTGGAAAAGTCGATTTTCGCAGCACTTCCGGTAAAGCCGGAAATAGTTTTATTATGACCTCCACAGATAGAGTCTTCAGAAAAAATAAATTAAACATAATAATTTTTTATAGCATTCATTTGTTTTCCCATAAAACTGCATAATATGCGGTAGTTTGGACATCTTTAATCGCCATTTTCTCAAAAACTAGCAGAGATAGGAATAGGACATAATATACATTTCATATCAAAAATGAATCGTAGAATCCAAATTTTAAAAAATATATAGAGTATTCCATTGAAAAAATCAAAGTTGATGTCGTTTCCGGTAAAACCGGAAGTGATAGAGACATGTTGTAATATCCAAAATCAGCATCTTATGATATATTATAGCATCTTAAAATTTTCAGAAAGGCTATAGTGTTTTTTTTTATTAAAAATATATATGAAGGGCTGGATAGTGATTTTTTCACGTATATATATATATATATTTATATATTATATATATATATATATATATATATATATATATATATATATATATATATATATATATATATATATATAAATATATATATATATATATATATATATATATATATATATATATATATATATATATATATATATATATATATATATATATATATATATATATATATATATATATATATATATATATATAATTATTTATAATTATGTATTTTATTATTGTTTATTTAATTAATTTTACCTATAACTCAGCACATCAAGTAGTGGTCTCCAGATATCCCCAAATTAATAGTAAAGACGCTAAGATAATAATTTACAAAAGTGAATACTGAATAGATTAGTAGAATGAACTTACGAATGCCAAAAACATATTTTGGTAATGAACTCAAAAATTTCGTATCTTTCATTTTTTGATTTTTTTCCGCGGACATACAGCATATTATCTTTTTTAAATCAAAATTATTCAGACTATATGTAGTAAGTGAAACTGAATTGTAAAATATTAAACGTTTAATTAAAGTTCGGCCGGCAAGTTCAACACCATACACGGACTTTGAACAGAACCTTGATATACGGTTTTCTGCTTCAATCCTGCAGTTAATTCGTTATTAAGAAATAAACGTTTCTAAGAAAAGAAACCATTACAAGGCTATGAGCTGCTGCGCATTAAGAAACGTTTTTCTATGATTATAAATAGTTTTTCTCGAGGTTTTTCTTGATCTTTATATATGTATTTGCATAACAAAGATGCCAAACAATTGTTGGGGTTGGATTTTAAAAGAATATTATTAAATATTTAAATTATTTACTTTTTTGTTCAATGACTTTTTTTATCTTCTCCTCACTGGATTTCTTCGTATTTTTGGGTCTTTTTTACTTGCACTGAATTGGGGACTAACGCGAGACAGTTGTGTTAATTGGAGAAATTTCGAGAAGAACAAACCGATCTTTAAGTCGCATTCTAAATTATTATGAGACATGGATCTATAATCTAAGAAGGCCGAGTCACTGGTTTCAGGAACACGAAGAGGCAGTCGACGTGTGTACAATATATCGCTGAATAGGAAGTTCTGTGCTTTTTTCACCATCTTTGGTAGACATGTTCTTTACACCGTGAGTGTTATGGTTTTAGGGTGCCATCAAATATGGTAGCAGGGCACCTCTAGCCTTTATTAAAGATAATAACACGGCCTTTTGGAATATTCAGAAAATAGTGAAACCACGTGTTTTTCCATATCTAAAAACTATTTTTCAACAAGACAACGCCAGACCAAATGTTGCCAGAGTAACCGTAGGCGTCCTGAATCAACACCACATTAATCTCTTACCAGGGCTTCCAACATCGCCTGATCTCTCTCCGATTGGACATATGTGGGACATCTTAAGTCGCAGATTGTTAAACTTATAGCATTCCCCTTAGACTCTGGCAGCACTTAGACATGAGTTAGAGGTAAGGTGGAATGAGATACCCCAAGACGATATGGGCCATTTCTTCAAATCAATTCTCCATGTGAGTGTAAAAGAAATAGAGGATCTCTGGTAGTAAGGATCTGATTTGGCTGAATACCTAATAATTTATTTAAAGAGGCGGGTTGAGTGGCTATGTGTACCTTATAGAGTTAGGGGAAAAAGGAACGGTGTATTTTCGTGCAAATATTTATTTCCATACAATTCTACAAAGCGCGTTCGGCTAAAAGCCTTCTAAAGAGACAACAGAACTCATATCTTAAAAATTTATAAGTTTGAAGACAAAATATTTAAAGATGTCTTTGAAGAAATTGGTATTACGAAAAGGTTTAAGTTAAAATAAAATTGATTTTTTTCTTATTTGTTATTTGGTTATTGGGTTATTTATGAGGTTGTTTCTGGGTTTAAAATTGTTAAAAATTTATTTCACCTCCAAGATTATGAAAAATTATTAAGGACTGTTTTCATAGCTATGATTTCTGTCGGTCTACATAAATTTAAAAGGCTCACTTTTTTGCTCGATCTCATAATTGTTTTGCATTTTAAAAAGGTTTATTATACTAAGTTAAGTTTCTCCATCCGGTCGTGTCCTAGCTTAAAGGGCTATGAACGTTAGCAAAAGTAGGTGTAGCATTAACTTCATTAAAAGTCCGCTTTTACAAAATGATAATAAAACAGTGTATGACCTCAAGAAATAAGAGAAATTTTTTTCGCCGTGATAAAGATTACTAGAAGGGCTTACTAGAAAGGAAATGTGGATATTTCAGAATGGCTCGATATCTTTTCTCTAAGTTAATGGAAAAATGCCATTAATTACCAACTTTTAAAGTATTCAGAAAAACACAACATTTTTATGGCAGATAGTATGGATTCCGTCACAAAAAATCCATAGCAGATCTTCTTTCCTTTATCTAACCAACTGAAAAAAGTTCCTTAAGTTTTTTGGTAAATTCCAGATTGTTGTTTTTAACCAAGTCTGGTATATTGCACTCTTTAACAAACTTCCTTCCTCTGGTCTTCAACTTAAACTTTGTTCTTAACCCTCTCCAGTTTCCTTTCTAATCGACATATATCAGACAAGCGCAGGGGTGTGCAGATATCTCTTTTACAGGACTTTAAACTAATATACAAATATTGGATTGAGACGCCAAAAATCTTGTTCTGTTCAATGCCTCCAAAACATAATCATGTTCATTTTCGCTAAAAATGTCTGCCAGTACTCATCCCTTACTTTTAAGCGTAGTAGATCAGGAAGTTATTTAATCTTGTTGGCATTACTTTAAAGAATAACCCATCTGGCATAAACACATTACATATATAGCCTCAGCAGCTTCAAAAAAGCTCGAGTTTCTCTTTTGAAATATTTTTCCTCTCATTATCTTTATACTCTGTATATGTGTATTCTAAATCAGACCCTCTTTAGAACATTATTCTCATGTCTGGGGAAAAGCGTTTCCCACAACTCTAAGCACTCTTGATTCCATTCAAAGACGAGCTGTTCGTCTTATTAACGATACCACCCCACGCATACAGGAAAGCTTCCTTCTCTTGCCCACCGACGGGCTGTAGGGGATCTGTTACTCTTTTTCTTGTATTTTCACGGTTTCTGCTCCTGGAATTAGTCAGTATAATTTTTCCTTCGGCAGCTTCCAACAAAGCAACACGTAGTGACTTTCTTATGCATCCCTTTACAGTCCAACTTGAGAAGTCCCGAACTTCCCACTTTGTTCATTTGTTCATCTCTAGACTGTGGAACTCACAGCTTGCAGGAATTTTCCTTTCTCCTCCAGATCTTCAAATATTTTAAAGTCTTGTGTTGATAAACTACCACTTACTACACCTAAGATATCCAAGGTACGTTAGTAATTACTCGTGGACTATCGCAAGAAAAAAAGAAATGAAACAATTTTTTTTTCTAAACTTTTTTCAATAGACGAAAGAAAGAAAGGCCCTACTGTTTTAACGTTATCGCTCCCCTAAACCCACAACACCTTGCATTACCTCAGGTGACAAAGCACAAAAAAAACAAAACACCCCTTACTCCCGCCACCACCTCCCAGCCACCCCCTAGCCCCATACACGCCCGCATCAAACCGACGAACCCGCCCGTTCGCCTGCGGGATTCCGCACCGCGCCACCAGCCGGCGACGACGCGATCCATAGTTTCAAGGGGAGCGATCTGGATGAGACTCGAGATATTGAGACGGGAATATCTCCCTTTAAAGACACACGATCGTGGATATTTTGGCGTGTGTACGGGTAAATTTAAATACAACACTTTTAAAGAGAAATCTAATGTGTGTAGGAACATACGATCATCAAAGTATAGGTGTATCAGTTCATATATTTGTAGAACTTTAAGTTCAGTCGTACGCCCTATTGGGATATTTTGTCCACTAGGCGAGTTCGGATGGTCGATATTACACCCCTATGCGTTAAAATGCGAAGGGTGAAAAGTTCGTTACAATAGAGGGTGTGTCTCTGTGGGAATCTGGGTTTGTGGGTTAAATTCCTTTGATTTGTTGCTGTAATAACTTCTGAATGAAGATCATGTGTATATAGGCAAAAATAATGAAATATTTTAATCTATTTTTTAAAATAAATGATAAAATTATTAAATAAAAACCTTTTGGGCTATCGTTTATTTATGAGTATTGTTAACGTATACAAAATGCTGCATTAATAAACCTTAATCAATAACGAATGATAGTCAATTAATAGACGATTAAAGCATAGGCAACTAAAAATAAACAAAACGAAACATTTTCACTGGAATAATGATTAATTAACTGGAATAACGATTAATTAATGCCACTGTCCAGGTGATTGCCTAAAACTGAAATACAAATAAAATCAAGAAAAATGATATTTTCCATAACTTTATAGCAAACCGACCGCCAAAAAATATGGTAAATAATTTGGACATTAATTAGCGATTATTGATCTTAGCTTTTATAAATACCCTTGTTGGTTAGATAGATATTATCAAAATTTAACATTTTCTTGAAAGCTTATTGTTAGAATCTAAATAAACATTTTATTTTTAAATTATTTTCCGTGATTTTTTAAGTGGGTTACTTTTTCATTTTGTATAAAAAAGCTATATTATTTAATAATTTCATGCGTAGATGGATTAAACTTGCAAAAAAATAAAGCTGTATGTTTCTTGACAGCACTCAATATGAATAATATTATTATATGACAAAGAATTATTGTTACAATACAACTTTATTACACTTAAAATATTATACGATTTTTTCTTAAACAGTGTTGAAGATATCGGGTAAAAACCATTTTTTGGATTCCATTTTGCAGAGGGCTGTGGGAGTCCTCAAATACAGACCTGGTTCCATTCATAGGTCATTCTATTGTCACCACAACAACACCACAGTTCGGCTATTGCGATATAAGAGCAAAGGAGATAGATACAGAAGCGGGGTTAGCCACAGGGTACACGTGCTACTTCTGACATAGGCGGTGTCACAAAAGAACCTATGTTGTCAAATTTATTCCCATAATCCTTTGCCAATTGAAATTTAGCTTTTAGTATTCAAAAATAACACATTGGTTTTAGGAAGAGTAAATAATAGAAACATTATATTAAATAAAACATATATAAACATGCGACTTTATTGCAAAATTAAAGCTCATTATAAAGGAATAAAAAAAGTCTTGGACCCAATATAATCCAATCTTTATTACAGTACAGAAAGACTTGTAGAAAGCCTAAGCATTAGGTACCGTGGATGCCGAGTACCAAAACACAAATGCAGATATTTGCATTTTATTTTACTACAGACGTTATACAAATAATTACTACCTCTGAACCACCCCTATTACGGTCTAAGTCATGTAATTCCACGTCGAAGCATACAAAACCCGTACGTGGCCTTCGCCCGATGGTCACCCATCAGACTACTAACATTGTTTAAATTCGCTGAATAATTATTAATTTTTTTTTTGTATTGAAACATTGCTCAAAAGAAGATATTAATTTTTCCAAGGTACTTTGTTTTTGACGATAGATAAAACACAAAGAAAACACCTTTGTAGTATTTTTACGGCTTAATTCACTACGCAGTAAGCCTGCGAATAAAATTTGTTGCTTTATGTGTTCAGTGCGCTGTTGCCAATCTCAATCCAGTGTTGACAGAGATCCATATCGGAAAAACAATTGTACTGACTGGTTTATATTCTTGTTAAACATTTATAATATAAATAAAATCGCCTGTATTTTCATACGTCTTTGGCACTTGTCTCTTTAAGGTATGCCTTTGTCCTGTGTCATTTTTTTATCCTATTTTCATGTGTAGAAAAAACTACATACATTATTGTACTTTCAAGCCAAAGCCGATAGTGAAGATATTTATAAATTTACATCTTTAAACTATATACATATAGGAATATAAACAAATTCCAAAAATTTAATTCAGATACTGATGAAATAAAAATCGATACGGCCAGCTTTAGTTCTACCTGGCACGGAATGTATCCGTAATTTCAAATATCGTGTAAAAATACCAAACAAAATTCTTTCACCGCTCCGGCCTAGTCCGATTATCTAACGTGCCATTACCCACGCCTAATGGTATTTTAATTTCGCGTTCACCGGACAGAAAAGCCGTGCCAGATCCGGCACAATAAGCAGAAAAAAATTCGAGCTAGGTATGCTCGGAGCAACATTCCACCATCGTTGGGAGAGAAATTAAATTTACCCTATCTCTTCTATATAGCCCTAATAGGTCAGTCAAAATGAAAACTAAAATAAAACAGAAACAATAGATTTTAATATAGAACCTAATTTTTAAGAAGTAGATCAAAGTTTTTTGTTAAGTTAGTAAAATTGTCATTGCATCAGAACATTTGAACTGATCGTTTCACGGAATCTATCCTTTAACCACTTTCTATTAAGTTATCATACTTATTTACTATGTACGTTCCTCAATAGCTAGATTGGCTCAAAATCCCGTAGCCGATGATTATGAACACTACGACAACGGCAGACGAAAAGGTTCATTAAATGCTTTTTGCCAAAATTTACCTCAAACCTGCTGAATAACAGCTGCAAAGTAGTAGGATATAGTTAATGGGACATTGTATGCTGATTAAGCACATGGAAAAATGGGTCTGACAGAGGACAAATTTTCGCACACTCTCTGCAAAAGTAACACACAAAAAAATGTAATTTTATAGTAGAGCAAAATGAAAATATATCTTGCAGTTTAAGAGTTTTACTAACCAAATTTTAGATTAAGCTTTTGTTTGCATGTAAATTATCAAAGTAACTTTCATTTGGTTTTATTTTAAAGTTACAGGAGAAATAGAATTTTTATTATTTTTTTAAGTTATGTCACTTTTGTAAAAAAAAATGAATTTAGTTGTTTTCGATATACTTGAATTTTGCTTACTTCCAAGGGTTAATCAGGGAAATTTATTTGTGACGCTTATTTCCAATAAAAAAAGGATTTTTTAAGACTCAGTTTTACAAAAAATAAAAATTGAGATTTTATATTATTATGTAGGTATTTTTCAGGAAAAGAAAGAAACAGCTGAGTATGAATGATGTCAATGTGAGGAGCTAGGCAAGCTCAGGTTTGTAAGGCTTGGCGAGAAAAAGCCAAAGCTGACATTTTATGAAGAAGTCTGGTCGTGTTTCTGAAATTCCGTTATAAAAAACTGCCCTTGGCATGCCACCTAAAACAGCACAAAGAGACCACAAAAATTCTGTTAGGTATCCAGTGGAAGAGAATCAATGTGCCCAACTTCATTTAAAATAATCTGAACAATATACGGTCCACCAAGAATTCATTATTTACTACCAATTCCAATTTAATCAAAGTAAAATTATCGATCTCATGAATTTTTACTTGATATACCCGTTTCTTTACAAAAAGGCATCTTGGTTAATGGAGTGAAGATAAATTCAATAGGAAAAAGATTTTGATCAATCTAGCCGCGTTCGTTAATTCGTAATACTACGCAAGAACCACTCAGCGGTTATGCATCTTGTAAACCCTGAAAATAACAAAGTCAGTGGGTTATTTTCCAATCATCAGATTTAAAATTGTTAACTTAACCTATCAATAAAATGGTTTTCTGTTGACGTTCTACGTTTGCTTTAAATAAAAAATTAAATTATTAAATATTTAATTGGAGTTTAATAACTTGGGAGTGGATACAATATGAACAGAAAACTGTATTTATTTTCTTCCTATTATACTATTAGGTTACAAAGGTGAAAAAAGCAACGCACAAAATTTTTAAAATATCTGTGGACTCACGGGACACCAGTCCAGATTTAATTTTACATTATCTTCAGTCATCCAATCCAAACCTTTCTTGTTTAACTAAAACTCAGATTAATTCCAAAACTTAAACCAACCACCTTATTTAAAGGGTACAAACTTGTTTCATCCCTTTCGGTCCATAGAGGCGTATGCGCTTACATTCGCAACGATCTGTCTTATGTCAGAGCTTCTAATCTTGAATTAGGTAAAGCTGACATTCTTTGTGCTAAACTTACCTTTAGAGTTTTTACAAAATTTATCTGCTGTTTTTGCAGCTTCCTTTCTGACATTTACTACATTGAGTTTTTTACTTTTTTTCGTCGGAAGTGGATATCATTTTTAAGTTTCCCCTTGCAGAAGTCATTTGTGGCAGTTTTAATGTTCATAATAAGAAAGGATTAGGATCCAAAAAATTTAATTCTCAAGGTAGAGTTGCTAAAATATTCGCAGAGTCGCGCGAAGTCGCCTACTTTTTTACGTCCTCAACGATAATTTAAATTCATTGGACTTTTTTTACTTCTCACCCGAAAGCTTACATTAGTTACTGCCCTCCTTTGATACTTAGAGCACTGCCTGGTAACAGTGTGCTGATTTTGGGTTCCGAGAATGCCTGCCCTCGACGATTTCTTTGCCACTTATACCCGTGGGATTCTACTGCTTTTCTTCTTATGATCCCTCCGAAACGTAACCACAAATCACTCACACAATTCAAGTGTAGCATTAAAATACCAATAAATATCCCAAATGTTCGAATCATAAACCGCGGCTCTTTAAATCTTGTGATAAAGCTAGACTTCTAAAAATTCATGCTCCCGAAATATGTTTTTAAAATCCCAGTCCTAAAAATCGGCAAGTAAGATGCCAAAGATTTAACAATCGTATAAAAATGCCTGAATGGCTTTAAATATTATTGTTTTTTGACTAAAAAATCAGTAAAAACTTCTATAATAATTTTTATCAGCCCCTAACTTTCAAAGAGCGATTGATTTCTACCTACTAGTTGCGGCTAATTCTACTCTTGATCCTTCTGTTAGGTTTTCTTTTGCAAGAATTTCTTCTGTTTCTTATAAAATATTAGAAGAGATATTTGAAATTAAGCAGATTAAGCTTAGCCTTACCCTTTCTATCATCAAAAAATTATCTCGAATAGATTCCCAGCAGTCGTCTTAAAAAAATGTACTCCTGAACTTAACACCTATCATTCGCCCCTTTCAGATTTCTTAGGATAAGGACATTTTTCTGAGAAGCTCCTCTGTTTTATTTCATTACAGATCAATTACTAGCGCATTAAACAGTCAACTGGTCCCTTTTTTCCTAAGTGAACTTCTCGCGTACCCGTTGCTTCACCTAATCCTTATTCTATTGGTCAACAATAACCTGCCATATTTTTTTAAAGGTTAGAGAGGAATAAAGCTCTGCAGTAGTGAGTCAGACGATAATGGGCTGATGTGTAACGTTTTAACTTGTGGTAAATATCGGGAAAATCGAAGCGTGTGTGTTTAGGCGATAGTAGTTCTAAGCAAAACCTTGTTAAATGTTACAAGGAAGAAAGTGACAGTATTAGTGATACAGACGATGTGTCGGAGGATTATAATATTAAATCAGAACATGATAGAAATTCGGATTTGCCTGAATTTGAGAACAATAATGAACGTGATAAAGTACACATAAGTGACACTAACAAAAGATGAATAAACGAAAAAAAAATCGGTACAGGTAGTGTACGTCAAAACCATTTTCTAGAACTCAAAAACACGATTCTGTTATAAAAGAGGCTTTTTCATTTGATATGCGTGTTTATATGTTTTTTTTTTAATTTATGCAATATCCTTTACAAAAATATTATTTGTTTTAGATGGTGCCTTTGCTTTTAAAAATTGTTTTTACTAAAAAAAATAAATTTATGATCATTGATTTCTGTTTAGCTTACCATTTTTCCAAATTTGATTTAATTTAATTTATTTTACATAATCTAGTCTAGTCATGTATATGTCGTAGCCAGAATATAAAACCCGTCGTTTTATAAAATGCCTAGTCGTTTTATAAAGGACGGCCAGGTTGTCAAATATTAATTATTGGTTCATTATTTTGCTACCTGGCTTTGGAACATGGACCACTGAAATGGCACTTATTTGTACATTTTACGCCAGCCTTCCAACAAATTATCTCTTAGTGTAATAGCATTGCAGTTTACTAGGTTTGCACTGACATTTTTTTAAATCCTTGTCCTCCAAATTGCGAAATCTTAGAAACTGCTTCCCTTAAGGTGATATTAACATCTGGTCTGACGAACGGATTAAAATTAGAATTGCCTACTGGATTTAATTCGTCTCTGGAAAACCATCGATTAAGGCGACCATGCTCTGTACCTATCTGATATACCCCATTTTGTATATTCAAAATGTTTCCTAGTACTCCTTTTGGGTCAAGGAGACCCCTATCAAATTTTGGAACTTCCACAGATACATGCTCCCCCACTTGCAAATAATTGAATTTGTTTTTAGTTATTTGAACCATTTGGTCAGCTGCACGTTTTTGGCCAATTGTACATTGTGATCTTTGTGTTTTTATTAATTTTTCTTTTTCACAAAGATTGCACATCCCTTCACTCTCATCACAGGATAAGCACAGTTTTCGTTTTGTCCCATTTTCTTTATTAAAATCATTTTCTATAAAAGAGTTAATAATCGTTGACTCCGAAGTTGGCCCATTATTCAAAAAACTTGAAAACTCTTCAATCTGAGTTATTTCATGCGTTGTCTGTGAAATCATATTACCGTCCATAGAGTTATCATTTTCTTTGCCATTGTCCTGATCAATTACTACCCCTTCGAGAATACTTTGATGCTCATTACAATTAGCTTGTCTCACAACAATATCCTGCACAATAACCGGTATGTCATCAATATTAAAAATCTCTAAGTCTGGTTCTGCCTCATTTGGAATATTATTTACGATAATATCCCTTTCCTCAAAGCCGTTTACTGAATTTTCCGTAATTATATCTTCCAAATCGCCACAATGTCAAACGATGATTTTTTTAGCGTTTGATAATCTGGCCGAGTAGTCACTGTCGTTTTATAAAACGCATAGTGGTTTTATAAAATAGCTAGCCAGATAGCAAAATAATGAGCCGATAATTAATATTTGACAACCTGGCCGCCCTTTATAAAACGACTAGGCGTTTTATAAAACGACAGGTTTTATATTCTGGCTACGACATATATACTAATATTATTTAATATAAACCTTAGTTTATTTGCATTTTAGGTTTTTATTCTTTTAATGTAATAGGGTACCAAACCAGTTGATGGTTAATGTGCCGAATTCTCACCTTCCTCTTAAAACATCTACTACTGAAGACTAAAAATTATTGGTAATTTGAAAGTGATATGAAAGTATATCTTGAATATGCCATAACAAAACGTAATAAAAACGATTCTATGGTAATTTCTGGAACCTCAGCAGTACCAAACAAAAACAAAAGTGTGTACTTTCCGTCACCATATCTGGTAGATACACCTTGTGCAAACTCATTGTTTGTTATTTAGATTTGGCCTAACGACCGCATCGAGAATTATTGCGAGAGAAAGTTTTACTGGTTCTCGATCTCAGTTGAACGACCTGAGTGTTTAATTCTCGAAGGAGGTTGTCGGTGTGGAAATAAAATGAGGACGCGAAGTATAAAGTTCCGATCAAATTTGGAAATTTGATTTAAACCTTGTTTTTTTTTATCTTGATAATTATAATTGCAGCAAAACGATTTCTCCGAAAATGTCAAGTATTTAATATAGTTGTATATCAGATAATTATAACTATAGGAACTGAATAAAGACAATTCATAACTAGTAACTTTTTACCTGAGCCAATAAATCTAGCCTTATAAAATATACCGGAAGTGGATTTTAGACCTAGTGCATTTTTATATTTCATTTAAAGGTATTTTTTTTTACTTATGCAGAGAAAAAAAAAGAAAATTTGAAATAGTTTCTGCGTTAGCTAAAAGGTTACACAAAGATGTAGGTTAAATCTAAGATTGTCTTATTTTATTTAAAACACGGCGTTTTAACTTATAAGTATCTGAAGAGACGGCTAAAAATTCTTAACATCAATTTAAAAAAGTATGTAAAAAAGTAAATTTAAAGAATTTGCAGAAGACCAAAAGGCATTCTTACACAAATTTGATACCACATGTAACAAAATAAATATAGAGGAAGAAGGCTGGAGTTACTTACCAGTTGAAACGTTGTCTTTAAAATAAAGACAATGGAAGTTCAAGAAACATCTTTTATTCAACTCCTGAGTTAACTCCAATAGTAAAGTTAACTCTACTTTATAAAAGTGGACTTAAGAGCAATGTATGATACTGTTTACTGTGTTTAAAAAACTCGCCCTTCCATGGGTTTATCAGACACATCTGCTTTTAGGTAATCCTAAATAAAATAATCCATTAGAGTCATGTTCTGGGATCTCACCGGGCATTCTATCGGTCCATGGGTACTCACCCAACGATTAGAAAACTAAGAAGCTAAAAAAATAATCCGCAACAAGAGCCCCAACTAGCTGTAACCGTAGATTTTGTGTTATATTGTTGGGTATTTTTTTAATATTTGGAAAACTGGGTTTTAGGATAAATTAATGTAAAAATAGGTATATTCCATTAAATAAGAAAGTTATCTTGATGTAAACTGATTGAATATTATTTTAAGTAGGAGTTATATTATAATACGTAAGAGCAATTCTATTTTAAATTTAAAATTGCACTTTTAAACTTATGACAAGTTTACTAGGTTCTCAAAAACACAAGCCTAATATTAACAGCACTTTACAATATATTCATTTTAAATTATTTTGACGAATTTGTTACTTATTATCTTATTTATTTCTCATAGTCAATATCTGATATACAGAAACCCTCGAAGAAAGCCATAAACGCAGTAGGCAGTGAGATGAATATTTCACAGTTAAAAAAGTACACAAAAATAGACATAAAATAAAAAAATTAAAAAGATATATATAAAGAAAATGTTTTACATCTTATATCCAAATCCCGTTTATTAGTTTTAATCATGCATTTTTGTTGTTTCTTAAATATTTTTATTTACTGATTAAAAACCGTTACAAACGGAATTGTGAGAATGAACAAATAAAGGTCAAACAAAAGTTAACGTCACCAAAATAATTGTTTTCTGATAATGACATTCTTTTTATGCGTCGGTGTTTAAAATAGGGTTCAAGAGATCAAGTACCATCAAAGGTCAAATGTTGATGTTTTGCTGATAGCTTGTTGTGACACATGTTATTTACAGTGTTAATTGCAATAATGCAATGTACTTACATCGTTCAAAAGTGTAGTAATTTTGCGATAAATATTAGTTTTATTTTTCCGATGAATAACAAAGTTTAAATTTACAAATAGGTTTAATTTTTTATTTTCACAACCTATGTCTTACTGAATTCCCTAAATAATATAAACCAATAACTATATTAAACAGGGCAGTGCGGTTATTTCCATGGTTATATTTTTTTACATAAATAAATATAATACAGTCTGATTAGAAAAATATTTTAGTTTTAACAAGTTTCAGTAGTAGTCTTAAAATATTACTCATGAAAATCTTATCCCCAAACTAATGTGGTATTTCGATAATTTCTACCCATCTAACCCTTACACTGTCAAGAGAACATTAACATAATATTTTAATTCATTTTAAAGCAACATCCAGTGGCGGTGTTAGTGACTGTTCAAAGTCAAGTCTAAAGGAAGTTTTATTGTTTAATGGAAAGGAACAACCATCTGTTTTGTGGGTCATGCTCTTAATATGAAAAAATGTATAAAATATGAAGATTATTGATGGAATATCTGCGCCATTTAAAAAATTGTTAATCTACTTACAGCGCTGTAGAATGGCCACACCAAATATTGTAATTAATGACAATTTATCAATTTACATAATATATAATATATATATATATATATATATATATATATATATATATATATATATATATATATATATATATATATATATATATATATATATATATATATAATATAATACATACATACATTTGTATTTTTCCGGTTTGCCACGACGTTTCGCCGACATCTCAGTTGGCATTTTCAAGTGATGCTTCCTGGGTGGCTGCTCGACTTGGAATTTTGTATATTTGTTTGGTAACCCTAACAGATTATCATAACATGTAAATATAAGGGAAAACTACCAGGATTCGCAATTTCTAGCGTATCCTCAACGTAGATATCATTGCCACAAATATCAACAAGGATTAGTTTTTACTATTTTCTCGTACCTTTATCTATAGATTAAAATTTCTTTTAATCAGTTAATATATCTTTGCAGATTTTTAACCAGTTTACGCCTTCACACCCAAGAAATTAAATTGTATTGCGTTGCGCAGTCCAGGAGTAAACCTGTTCCTCCTGTTTCATGAGCTCTACAACTAAAATACTATAAACTCAAAAATGAGCGGCTTTTTCTACTCCAGACATCCCTGGTTGTGCTTCAGCAGCTCCTGCCCACCCACTTCAAACCTATGCGCACAGAAACTAATTGGATATTTGGGTCGTCTTCCTTAGTTTAACTGGAACATTATTTTTGGTTATTTTCTTACTTCATTATATGTGTATCATCAAAAATAACCGAACAAGTTTAATTTCTTTTTTTACTCTTTCATGGAAATATTATTTTAAATAAAAGTATTCTAAAAATCGCTGAATACCCACCTATATCACGTATACGTTCTGGCTTGTTGCTTAGCGATGCTGGCAAAGGCATCAGACTCGAAAGTATGCGACGAAAATAAACTGCATTTGACCTTATTGCCTTCAAAAATGAAGCAACTGTGGATTATTTATAAAAAACCAATACAAGCACTTTCGTTTTTTTAAAAACCTACACAAAGTGCAAGTGTTAACCGAAAAGATTTAACTAGAGTTGCAAAATCCTGGATTTTAAGTTATTTTTAATCTTGGGACAATCCACAAAGACTCAAAGCCTGTGGGTGTCTTAAACTTTGTATACGGGTAGCGTTTTCAATTTTTGGGATCGAGTATCCTGTTTTGAAATCCCCGGATTAAAAACCAAATTGATCATAATTATATGTTTATTAAAAAATCTCACATCAGCAATAGCAAATAAAAACCACAAAAAAAATTTTTATACAGTTACGTATTATAGGATAGATTAGCTAAAAATCAAGCCACAAAAAAAAACTTTAAAAAAACAAGAACAAATCCTTTTTAAGTTTTACTTCGTAAAAATTAATAGGCCTTTACAAACACCAATGTTTTTTTTTATCTTGGGACAGTTCACGAAGGCTGAAGTCCTAAGTACTGACCTACTGTGGGGGTCTTGGGAGTTTATTTCCACAAGACTTAATTATTTAAGAATTTAAAAAAGAAGGGAAAACATCTGCGGGTGAAGGTTCCATAGTCTAAACACTCTAGCGATAAAGGAACGAACAAAGTGTGAAGTACAGGGCCTCTCGAGTGAAACTGTAAAAGTATGCATAAAAGTGGCACTACATGTTGCTCTGTTGAGGGCTGCCAGAGGAGGAATTATATTGGCCAAAACCGCAAAGCTAAAATCATCAAAATAACTATAAAAGAGTGAAAGTTTCCCTACAGCCTGTCGGTGGGCAACAGAAGAAAGCCTTCCTGTAAGCGTAGGATCATTGATAAGACGAACAGCTCTTTTTTGAATAGAATCAAGAATACTAAGAGTTGTATGAGACGCCATTCCCCAGATAAAGGAACAATATTTTAACGACAGTCTGATATCGGATACATATAGAGTATGCAGAATAGAAGGAGAGAGGTGTATTTAAAGATAAGTCACTTAAGCGCAATCTTAGTTTGGTCGCAAATGTGACTATCGACAAAAAGGCTCTTTTAGCTTTCACAATTGTAGGTGGTTCTGTTAATAGATATTTGTAACACTATTGTAAATATAAACCTCTTAAAACTTAACTAAACCATGCTCGTAAAGTGTTATATCCTTTTTAATGATACGTTAAGAGTATTAAGACGTATCATTAGTTAAAACCGCCCATAAAGGAAAATTACCTTTTACACGAGAGAACTATCGACTAATAGTGATGCTTTGAATTCGTTGCATCAAAAAAAAACTGTGGTTTCTATTTGAAAAAATAAATTTGCCTACTTTATTTTAATAGGTATACACTTGGCAATATTGCAGATTTAATTATCAAATCTGGCTAATCCTAAAACTACTATGAGTATTTTTTAAACATTTCCAATGTGCCGTTCGCAAAACACAAGCAGTTCTGGGATTTTTAAATAAAAATTCAGAGTTGCCATATTTTAGGAACTACCTAGAATAAGGTTTTGAGATTTGGAGGTTTTAGTAATAGCGTGGCGCTAAATTTATTGCAATAAAAATAAGCAGGGCAATGTATTTAAAAAAACGAGGTTGCCCCCTTATCTCAAAAAGTATACGTTTGGCAACATTGCACAAATTGTCATTAAAGGGGCGTATCCTAAAGCCACTCTGTAGTAATTTTTACATTTTTTCTTATTGCGCTTTACGAAATATAGGACCGTTCCGGAACTTCTGAAAGACACTGTAGAACAAAAATACATATTTAAAATATTGGGATTTGTTTTATTTTCTATGTAAATAAGTAAACAGTTCTTTATTTAAAAACATACAGGCAACATCAGTGTGCCTCTCAAATAACGATTCGGTTGGGTCTGTTTCAAGAAGTTATAAGGTCAATGGGCTTTTGTTAGTATAAACAACAAGCCTTTAAAAAAACGGGCTCCTATATGCACCTGAAAATGGTACACTCATGCGAAGCCAGTCTCATAGATATTTTTGGAAATAACTAGGACTTTTAGTGGACTTCATTTGTCAACCGTCATTTAGTTAATTTAGTCAACTTAGTTTTGTAGTGTTTTTATATTATTGCCGGTATATATTTCTGCAAATATAGTTTTTGACTGTCATGCGTAATATTTTGTGTATTTAAGCAATTTCGCCAACCAAGATTTTCAGGTTTGCCAAGATCGTAAAAAAAAATCCCTTTGTGATATATATATATATATATATATATATATATAATATATATATATATATATATATATATATATATATATATATATATATATATATATATATATATATATATATATACAATATGTCCACGAAAAAGGTGTTGAAGAGGAAAAACTTTTTTATTTTTAATTTTATCAAAAAAAGCTACTCTTGAAAAAAAATTTTGCTACGTCTTAGAGTAAGATTGGGATAGAAACATTTAACATATTTTATACGCGGTGTTCAGAAAATTGAAAAAACTTAAAATGGTACAAGAGTAAAGTGCGTTTATTTGAGAAGATATGGAAAAACGTTACTAGGAAAAGTTGTTTAAAAGTAGAAGATAGTTCCTAATACCAATTTTCAAAAAAATCGGCCTACTTTTATTAATTTGTGATGAAAATTATTTTATTAATTAACTAATTCCAAATTAACAACTCATTTTTGTACTAGTAGGTGTTCATAGTGACAAGCTTTATTGGCACTTCCCTTTTGTAATTCATTAGCCGTAGTATCGTCAGCTTTAAATGCAAAAAAATTGATAAAATTGATAATAAAAATTAAAATTGATATTAAAATAAATTTAATTACAAATGAATAAAAGTGGGCCGATTTTTTGGGAATTTGGTATTAGAGACTACCTTTTAATTGTAAACAATTTTTCCTAGTAACTTATTTCTATACCTTCTCAAATAAATGCACTTTACTCTTGTACCATTTTAAGTTTTTCAATTTTCTGAACACTGCGTATAAAATATGTTAAATGTTTCTATACTAATCTTACTCCAAGAAGTAGCAAAATTTTTTATCAAGAGTAGCTTTTTTCGATAAAATCAAAAATAAAAAAGTTTTTCCTCTTCAACACCTTTTCCGTGGACATACTGTATATGTAACTGTGTTGACAACAAAATAAATTAGTCAGAACAGCTCGTTTTTCTGATATGAATATTTGCCAACACTGGTTTGTAAAATGAATGCCAAAAAAGAACTGGAATACTTACCAGGAATTAAAAATGCTACACTTATGCAATGCAAAGGGATTTTTTTCTTTACGATTTTGGCAAACCTGAAAAATTTCGGTTGGCGAAACTGCACAAATAAACAGAATATTACGCATGACAGTCAAAAACTATTAATTTTTGCAGAAATATATACCGAAAATGATATAAAAAACACTACAAAATTAGGTTGACTGAATCTACTAAATGACAGTTGACAAATGACCTAACATTTTAGTGTTGACACTAGAAGTCCTAGTTATTTCCAAAAATACCTTTGAGACTGACTTCACATGAGTGTCCCATTTTCATTTATAAATATATATATATATATATATATATATATATATATATATATATATATATATATATATATATATATATATATATATATACAAAGGTGCCACAGATTCGAGTGCATGCATGGGGATCTCGAAAACCGTAAGAGATACGAAGTCGGTTAAATTATGGCAAAGTTGCGCATTTAGGTGCCCAACAACATGCCGAGTAGAAAGTTGTAGAATTCCGAGTACTTCCGGAGATATCCGGAAAAAACCGAAATTTGCTGATTTCGTTTTAATTTTTTTCTGACGTTATTTAAAGAGATATGGAAAAACAAAAGACACTTTCTTATGGCCACTCTTTAAGCTCTACAAAACAGCATTGAGAGATTTTCCGTACGACGTTTCGTTTTCGTTAAACCATCATCAACTTTATTTTTTTAAATGCGGCGCTCAATTGTTTATTGCATTTTTTTGAAGCAGTTAAAATCCCAATTACAATGATGTATAACACTTAATATTTTTCGGTTAAATAAACATATTTTCCATAAGAGACAATGAGTAAGACAAGGAACGCACATCATTTCTTATAGGGGCGTTCCATATTTGTTAATAAATATTAAGTGTTATACATTTTTGTAATTGGGATAATAGAGGTTCAAAATAATTAAATAAAAAACCCAGGTCCATATTTAAAAAAATAAAGTTGATGATGGTCTAAGAAAACGAAACTTCGTACAGAAAATCTCTCACCTGTTTTGTAAACTTAAGAAGTAGCCATAAGAAAGTGTCTTTGTTTTTCCATATCTCTTTAAATAACGTCGAGAAAATAAAAACGAAATCAGCAAATTTCGGTTTTTCGGATATCTCCGGAAGTACTCGGATTTTACAACTTTCTAATCGGATTGTTAGGCACCTAAATCGCAACTTTGCCATATAATTTAAGAAACTTTGTTTTTATCTTATAAAAATTTAATATTATGAATATAATATATAATATATATATATATATATATATATATATATATATATATATATATATATATATATATATATATATATATATATATATATATATATATATATATTCTTGTTTTTTGTTTCTTAAAACCATATAATTTATAAATTATGTTGTATTGTCTTGGGTATAGGTTTTTGTGGTGATCAAAACGACTATTTACTTAACGTTTCGCCCATCGTGGTGGGCTTTATCAAAAGATGACTTTATTTTATCATATCCTAAAAATAATTAAAATGTTTTTAAATACATAAAACGGAAAAAAATTAGCTATATACAATAATTATGGTTAAAAATTAAGAATAAAACAATACAGTTAAGAATAAAGTTTAAAATAACATATATTTTAACAGTTTTACGGTTTAAAATTTTATTTTGTACATACCTTTCAGAATCGAGCAACACATATTTACTAACTGACGTACTAAAACTGTTTAGCTTTTCAAGTACTTAACATTTCACCCATTTGGGGCCCTTAGGTTGGATAAGAGTTGTTATGGGTTTGTTTTTTATTTTTAATTTTTAAATTTTTAAAATTTTTTTGGCATGGTCAATCAAGCATCTGAGATAAGTGATTTTGTTTATGATGGTGTAGAGTCAAGTGTTTTTCGCTAAATAATTAAATTGTGGTAGGACTGACTTAAATTGTTTATGTCTTTTTTATCGTTTACAGCATGTCTCTCCTTCTTAATTTGAATCATTTCTTTAATGACAAGTTTGTGGTAATTTCTGTCAGAATCTAAAATTGTTGTATTTTTGAAATCAAACTCATGTTTTGTTGTCTGTTCGTGCTTATGCAAGGCGGTGGATGCGTTTTTCGTGTATTTATGTCCGTTTATGCGGTTTTCTACATATTGTGTTGTCATGCCAATGTATTTATTTGGGCAGTTTAAACACGGTATCGAATAAATAACATTGGATCTTTTTTTTATTGGTGTTTTACTTTTTAATCGGGAATGTAGAGTTCCTAAAAGGTTGTTTGCTTTATGACAGACTGTAATGTTCTCTTTACTTAATATGTGATTAATTTTTTCTGACAGTTTGTTTACGTATGGTAGAGCTATATATGTATTTTGTGATTTGTCATTAGGATTATTTTTCTTTTCTTTGTTGTAATATATGTATGTTCGTTGTTTAGTTATTTTTCTAACAAGGTGTTTAGGTTAATGACTCATAATGAATCATTACCCTAAACACCTTGTTAGAAAAATAACTAAACAACGAACATACGTATATTTTGACTTCAGTTTTTACATCAGAACTAAACAAAACTAACCAGACGAAATTATCACATTTTGAGTTTAAATACTTAAACGCCTAGCAAGTCACAAATACCTCAGAAATAATAATTAGAACCAAAGACCCAAACTAATATACAGACGCCAAAAAATATATATATATATATATATATATATATATATATATATATATATATATATATATATATATATATATATATATATATATATATATATAGATATAATATACTTAGTATATAGGTATACTATATAGGGTCTTTGGTTCTAATTATTATTTCAAATGTGATAATTTCGTCTGGTTAGTTCTGTTTAGTTCTGATGTAAAAACTGAAGTCAAAATATACGGGGTAATTTTAAACTTATCGCGCCACTAAACGCTAGCACTGTAATGCGGCAAATGGTTAAGACACGAAAAATGTTTCTTGCAAATAAATGCAGTCATTTGTAGAAAAACTTAGATTTTAATTTCATGAAGCGGACTGTACTTGAATAAATAAGTAAAGGTAGTATTTATTTATATAACGTTCGTGTTGGCACTACTATGTTGTCTAAAAGGTGCCGTCAAATGCCATATTTGCATGTTTCAGTACTTCGACAACGTTGACGAAGCGGGTATAAATCGTTCTTTATAAGTTTACGTTACTATTCTTTGACAACATCAAAACTAAGAAAATCGCCAGAAAATAAATTTTGACAGAACTAAAGTTCTTAATAAAATTGGCTAGTATACTCCCATCTCATAGCAGTCGTTCTCTACAACAAAACAGTGCCATAAAAATAAAAATCTTACATTAACCAACAAAGCAACCAACCAGCAAACAGTCAAACAAATACAAAACAAACCAACCAGCCATCTCGCCATCGAATATTTTTGGCAGAACGTTTTTAGTGGAGTGAATTTTCCCGTCTTCCTGATAATTTTACGATGAAACTTTAGTCTGTTGAACTTATAGAAAAAAAATATGGTCTATTTTTCTCCTTCAGAGCCTCGTTAAAAAAATTGTCATTGATTTACTAAACAATAAACTTAAAAATGAAGTTAATATTACACAATTTTGATTGTAAAAACACGAACTTTTGGTTACTTAGGAAATCCTAAGAAATTTTTAATATTTATGACGTTTTGTCATAAATGAGATATTAGTTTGTATTTACTGGTAAATTTATAATTTTCAAAAAGACAAAAAAGGGTTAAATGATTTTAGGTTTACCTGAAATTACTTCAGCATGAAGAAAAGGTAACCATGTCTTATTTAAATTAACAGGTATTGATGCTACACATTTATTTTTATTTAATAATATAAATGTACTTTCTTTATTTTATTTTCACCGTTGTTTACCACATTTTTTAAAAAATAGATCACTGCCTTATTGGAAATAATAATAATAAAAAAAAATAGAACATATATTAAGAACACAGAATTTCACAAATTAAAAATATGTCAACACGCATTTGATAACAATCACATAATAAACTGGAATGCCTACAGTATTTTAGTAAAGGAAACTGGTTCAAAAAAACGTAAAATAAAGGAAAGTGCATTATATTATAAAATAAAGATATCTGGTACATAATTTAAATAATACGCCACCCTTTTTTGTGTTTAAGAAATTTATGAGTAGACATCGGATTATATGCCCTTTCAAAATGCAAAAATATGCATGCAAATATGCACTAACAATAAGACATGCATAACATATTTAACTAATGAAATAAACACTATCACTGGAAAAGTACTAAAATATGTAATAATAACGCTGCATATGCAAACATGCAAATTTGATAGAGCATAAAATCCGATGTCTATTTATAAGTAATTACAAAGTTTTTTTAACTTTGTAATTACTTATTTTTTTTACAAATTTAATTTTAATTTCTATTTTGTTTATTATTTAAGTTAGCCTTAATAACGATGGTAAACTTGCCACCAAAACGTAGATAAGTGTTCTGATTTTTTTATTTTTTTGGCGGGTTTTTTCTTTTTTTTTTCTGTTTCAGGAGATGTGCCAGTTTATAAGGGTCAGTAGGGCTGAGGACGCTCAGTCGCTATACCACGGGACCAGGGACCAAAGTGGTCCCATTTCCTAGAAACTTTCCAGGCGAGTAATCCCGACAAAAACATATTAAAACATGTAAACTGTCTCCCGAAAAAAAGAAGGCTCAAAAATAACATGTAAACCGGGTCCCAAAATTGGTATTCACCTAAAACTACACTTGTAAACTTGATTAATAGATGATATAACTATAACGCATTATATAATGGATTATTTTATGATTTTTAAAATCAGCACACGGAAAAAAAGTTGGCGTAGCCAAATAAAAAAACTTGTCTGGAACCAAATTTACGAACATAAATGAATATTTTTACAATTTAGTACTTAAATTATTTACAAAAATTAATTTTTTCTTCTAACACAATATTATTTCACTTAACATAAATATAATTTAATTTAAATAATACTAATTAATAATTGACGCAAAATATTTGTTTATTTTTTAGATAATTTCGGTTATACAATTTAAAAAAAACATACTTACTAACCCCTTTAAAAATATATTGGCTAACAGAACGAGCTTTATTTCGTTGGTCTTAAAACGAATCTTTGATCATCGACATAATTTTATTACCGTTGTTTGTAACAATAGTTATCTTTTTTAAAATAGATCATTGTTTTATTGGGAACAATTAAGGATCTTGTAAATGATCATAGATAAAATTATTTAACCTGCATACATTTTTTAACTAATGGCAAGAAAAAAGTATCTGTTCGAAATAAAAACAATACTGTCTCAAGTTAACAAGTTTCTTAACTGCGCTACAACTTGTAACTATCCTTAGCGTAAAATATTTAACTAGTTTAGGTCATATGTTTTTCGAATGTGGCTACCACACCCAAAACACCACGACGCGAAGCTCATTGTTTGTAGCATCTATTAAGAGCTGGGTAGACAGAGAGTTTCAAAGCTGGTGGATACAAACACCAGGACAACGACAGGCAAAGCAGTTCATTAGGACCTGCTGGGCCAAGTTTACCTCGGACCTACTGAGCCACAGTGGTAAGGTCGTAAGGATAACGGTAGGTCAACTAACAAGACATTGCAAACTCAACAAGCACCTGGAAAGAATAGGCCTGGTGGAGGATAGCCTGTGTAGGTTCTGCCAGGAGGCTGAAGAAACAGCCGTACATGTGTGGTGCCACTGCGAAGCACTATGTAGGCTTAGGTTTACTAGGCTTGGTGAGGAAAAGCCAAAACCGGCAAGATATACGGAGTGGCCAGTGTCAAGACTCTGGAGTCTAGTTAAGAAGACGGGCCTGGACAAGGTACTCTAAAAAACGATAGGAGAAACCACAATAAATCTGGTAAGGTTGCAGAGGTGGAGATCATTTTTGCCATCTCCGCTCAAATAATCTAATCTCATCTAATCTAACAGATTTAATAGTTTGGAGATACTAGGAATAAAACTCAAAATTAAATTTTCAGGCTTCTTCAGGAGGAATGTTAAGGATGCGTGTCGCATGATTATGAGCTGCTAGGATAGGAATTATTCTAGCTAATTCTTAAGAACAGAACCTACCAGAAAGATACCTACAAATCAGGGACAGGTTTCCTAAAGCTCTTGGTGAATAAGAGGAGAAAGCTTTGTTAAGATTTGGATTATTAAAAAGGCATATCACTAAGTGTTGTGGAAGAAGCTATTACCTTACACATGGTTACAGTGTTTTAAGCAGGGTCGAAGGCTAATATGAAGACAGTTTTGAGAAGATATTTTGTAAGTAAATGAAGTTAAAATCCTCTGTATATTTTATATTTATTTTTGTAACACGCTGTCTAACTGTTGATTTGGGAGTTTGGTGCATAGTTATAAATGTTTTTAAGTAATTTTATATTAAGTTTTCTTAGGTACTATAGCTTTTTGTATAAGGTGTCTATAGTTATTTGACACCCATTTAGAGTCGTTTTTTATCAGAAAGCAAAAAAAGGTGAAAAATAAAAAATGGTAAGGGCTCTTATTGTATTATTTTTTTTAGTGTTGTCAGAAAAAAACAAATAGATACGCCTAAATTGGACAAATGCAGTGAAACGTAACTTTTTCTAATAAATCACTGTGTATATTGAGCTGTTTCCTTGATTTTAAAAATTCTTAGGTCATGGCCTAATATACAGAGTGTTGCATTAAAATATAATTTGTTTGTTTAGGTAGGAGTTTGTTTTTGATAACTTTTTTGGACAACGCTTGGCAAAAACCCAAAACATATATATTTTTCTAGTTGCTAATTTAAATACTTTAGATTATACACAGGCTGTTCCAATTGGACATATTTGAGGAAGAGTATGAAAATTTCTGGGGAAAAAGAAAATGCAAATCTACTTTTGAAATACTTAAATCTGAAAGAATGATTAAAGCAGAAAGCCACTTTTTAATTTGTAATTTTAGAAAGAAGTCTATAAATTTGCTATTTATATATAATATAAAAAATATATGCACAAAAAACTTATTAAATAAATTGTTAATAATTATTTATATCACATTTATTTTTTTTAAATCAAGTAATTGATGAAATATTTTAAATTTGCACAATAACTAATTGGAGCGTGTATTGGAAAAATCGGATAGGTCAAAAAATGTGAAAATTGAGTTAATGTAAATTAAAATAATTAAAATATTAATTAAAATTTTTCTTTAAAACATTTTTACAATTTTAAAAGCTTTTAAATTAAAAAAATTCCCAAAATTGCCAAAATGGTTTGAAAAAAAAATTAATTATTTTAATTATTTTTAATTTATTTTTCCCCTTGCCTTATGCCATAAACGTAAGAATTATCTCTTACACATAATAAAATTGTCTGTTGTGAATAAGACTAACTGTCTAATTCGTAAATTAACCTGTCTATCTTAGCAAAGTCTTTTTATTGCAAGTAAAATACTTGTCTTATTATGATGGCATATTATTTTAATAAGACTAAAATTTATCTACGATGGCAGTTTCATTTTCTATATAAAAAAATAAAGACACATACTAAAACAAACTTTTTTCTAAGCTGCTTAAGGTAATTCTAGAAAAACTTTTGAATATACTAGGTCTGTTTGTTATTAAGTTTAGAGTAGGACAGACTAGGTGAGTGTAGGACTAAAAAGTGGAACTAAGTGTAAATAAGTTCCGATTTGATTTTTATACCAAACGCGTTTTGGACTTATTTTAGAAATTAAAAATGGCTTTATGGTTATAATTATAAACAAACAACTTTAAGTCTTGTAGTAAACATGCATCTAACTTCACTACTTCGAGAGTTAGCGTAATTAAGTGAAAACTAGTTTACACCAGAATTCATACCAAACACCTAGTCCTAAATTACACTGACGATAACAAACGGTTTATTGACAAAAAAGTGTAAAATAGAGTACTCTATTTCTGAATAACAAACAGACCTACTAGACAAGGTTTTGGCTGTCCCTATAGTGCCTTACTTTTTTATCTAGTCTATACAAGTTTTTTTTTGTACTAACCAGAACTAAGAACAAACGATCTGCACTTTTTTAGCACTTTTAAAAATTATACTTATATTTGCTTATAACATAAGTAATAACTATTTTCTTTTTTTACTCAAAATAATTCGAAGATCTATAGTTAAAGTTTATATTTAAGTCTACTGAATTAGGAATTTACCTAGAATAAATGATAAATATCCCAATAAGTTTATAATTTTTAGACGATTATTATTAACCACGCCATTCGTAAAACCGCGACAGGTACCTAATTAAGATGCTTGGGAGGCATTTTGTATGCAGTATAAAAATATATATTTAATCAACTACTTGCCGGTACCCAGTTTACCAACACACTTACGAGTACTTTTACATGTGTATTTTACGTTTTTGAAAATCTATATTTATAGAATATTTACTCTAAAAATCCGTTTTTTAGTTTTTAGTAACGTAAAAACCCGGTTTCATAACAATTAAAAGCAGTCAAACTATTGTATATTCCTGTAAAATTTAGAATATTCTGAAAATATACACAATGGCTAATGTATTATTTTATAAATTAGGCAAAAAAAAAGTATTTTGTATTTATACTTAGTAGCAACAGAATTAATTTTATTTACATAAGAAATTTGTGATTTAAGTTATAAAATAAAAAAAGGTCACAATAAATACCTAAAATGCTAAAAAAGTCAATATTCTATCAAAGTCCAACGTTTATTACTATTTTTAATATGTATTGGTAAAAATAAAAAATATACGATTCAATTAATTTGGTTTTGGAATTTCAGGTACTTATTCTTAGCTTTTACTATTATCAAATTTAAATCGCAAGTTTCTTATATTGAAACACTAAGACACTTTTAAAAACAAACCAATAATAACGGTATCTTTTTAAAAAAATGTTATTTTTGGGTCGTGTCTCATTTGTTTTGACTAATTTTGATAAATTACTCAAGACGGCTATTTTACTTTTGTTTAATACGAGAAAGCAACAAATATGGGCCAGTTCGGTCGTCGTTGGATTACCCTGTACTTTAGAATTAGTCTGAAATAAAAGTAAGTTTTATTCTCATACAAATTCACTCGAATTTCTATCAAATTTTCAAATTAAGGCCTGTTCTCTCCATCACTATCACTAACTATTTAAAATCGAAATCATCGAAATGGGAAAATTAGCAGGAGGAATAAGCGTTTCAAGTAAATCAATTGAAAATAAAATTTTCAACTATTCCTATCCTAAAACAAATCCGTTCCAATTTCTATCAAAGTTTCAAATTACAACATGAAAACCTTCTCGTCTACACAATCGACCATTCGAAACGGCAGCCAGAGGACCATTAAAGGGAAGCACTCGCTATTATCCTTTCGTGCTCCACGTTCCCGGTTTTGCAGAGAGGCTGTTTTAGCATCGACCCAGATGCTGCTTCTCTGCACAGAAAACTGGGAACGACGATACACTACCACCATGGCTCTAGCTTGAGCCGTGCAGTATTTACTAGGGATAATATTCCTTACATTACAAATTTTATGTTACATTGTTCTCCATTCTAAAATTTTTGTCACTTTCTGATATTTTTTTTTGTTTTTGGTGTCTACTGTAATGGTCTGAATTTTATTATAAGTTTAGTTTATACCTATCACTCATAAGTTTGTAAAGAGGAAAAAAATTATACAACATTAAAAACCCAAATCATAAGCAACCTAGTGAATTTTGAAATATTCACAAAATAAATAAATCACTTTTTTTACAATATATATATATATATATATATATATATATATATATATATATATATATATATATATATATATATATATATATATATATATATATATATATATATATATATATATATATATATATATATATATATATATCAATCTTCAGGTACGTAGTCAGGGTCCAAAAATAAACATAAAGGTCTGTACAAATATGCGTTCGCAAGGCCTTCGTTTCCGAAATACAGGGTGTTTACCACAAAGCTGACATGTGCTTAGAAGTAAATGGTGGAATTTTTGAAAATTATAAAACCTAGCTTATTTTTTGCTGAACATAATTTAGGAACTATAATTTTATTGAAAATTAAAATACATATTGTTTAATTATACATTTTGTTTTTTTTTTTTTTTATTTTGCTAAATTAAAATTAGATGCGTCATATTTTTTTGAATCCGAATATCTCGAAAACGGTTGCTCATATCAACTTTAAACACGTATACCTTTTTGATGTAAAAATGACAAAACAATTATTTAATTTACTTAAAAATATAATACAGGGCCGTACCAAAAAGTTGGGATTGTTCAAAATATTAATAAGACGTGTAGGTGGCAACCCCTACTAGTAAGAGCCGTAATAAGATTAGGTTCGAATTCGTCATACCAGAAATCCCCCGGATACCAATTTCTACTTCAATATTTACATTATTACAGATTTTATTTAAAAAATAGAAAAATTAAATAAAAACTTTAACACCCTGTATTTCGGAAACGAGGGCCTTGCAGACCCATATTTGTATAGACTTTTATGTTTATTTTTGGACCCTGACTACGTACCTGAAGTATTGACATTTCCCATGAATTACCCTGTATATATACACTTCGTTTAGTATAGAGAAAAGTACAAATTAAACAAGAAGTTTAGTTTGAGGGACTAACAGTAGTCCGCTAACATGTTTATTCAATTCCATTATACCACTTCTTCTTTTGAGCAATCATCTGGTGTAATTTTGTCGTGTTTGTCTGAAATTGCATTAAGTGTGAGAAGGAATTCGGGAAAATGAAAAAAATATCATGTTGAACCTAACGTCTGCTAAGACTGGAAAAGTTCTTTAACCAGATCTGTGTATTTCTCCGATTACTTGTTATCTAGGGAGTTGAAAACATTTTTGAAGGCAGCCCACCCATTTTCGAAAGTGTATTTTTAAAAATTTTCGTATTTCCAACTCAACGAAAGTTCTTTCATTAACATGAGTCTCAAATAAAGAAAATCAGTTCTTCTCTATTTAAGGCTTCCCCAAAAAAAAGGCCAGAAAATTTTAAATGAAAAAAGAAAAAATTTTTCTGTTACTCCACTAAAGGTTCATTAAAAAATTTTTTTGATATATAATATAAAAAACAATAATATTTGGTGTAAAAACGTACCCCTGTCATAGTGCAACGATTTTTTGATCAGCGCAGATATTTTATTTATGATCTTCGTATTTTATGTTGGAAGCAAAATAGGTTGTTTTCGTACGTTTCTTTTATTCCCAAATTGCACACTTTTCCCAAACCCTTTGGGAGAAAACGTAGCACCTCGGTATAGCTATAACTTATATATCGTATATGATACCATTAATGATACAATGAATTAAATATGTTGTTAGTGTTCTCTTGTTTTTTTTCGGGATTAATTTACAGGTCATTAAGGTTAAACTGATTAGATAATGGAAGAATTTTCATACAAAACGGTGTTATTTGCTCGGTTATCTGTATGTACTAATATAGCTTTTTTTGGGGTTTAAAGTTAAAATATCTACGCAGATAATGCCACTCACACGAATACAGATTCATGTCCCGGGTTTGGGCCGGCAAACAGCTTCGTGGAAGAAACGCTTAATAAGTGAAATTCTTTTCTCTCGCTCTGCGTGCTGATTGGTAGGGGGGTATTTTTTCCGACCAATCAAGTAAGGAGAAAAGAATTGCCTTATAGAGTTTTTTTTCCCGGTGCTGTTTGCACACCCAGGGCAATGCCCTAGGAGGTCCAACTCTTTTGAGTACCCAAATTCAAGGACAATATCACTTAGACATTGACATTCCTTACATTATCGGTTACTTCGTCATATTGGATTGTTCATATAGGTTAGTTATCAAAAATAGTGTACAAGGCCCAAAAGGGGGATTTTGGGCTGTCATTTCCATCGACCTTCCAAAAATTTTCAAAATTACAATGTCACAAAACCAAAACTTCTTTTTTTTAAATTTAATCTAGGCGCACGGTACTGGCCGCCAGGTTCCCCTGACGCACCAGTGTATATATTACAGAAAGGCCACCCCATCATAACTTTGATCGTTCGACATAAAGGTATGGGTTTAATTTTAGATTTTTGTTTTAAATGACCCGTAAAAAAATTAGAAAAATTTTGTCAAGTAGTTTCTGGGATATATCCGAGTTTGAAAATTACCCATTTTTTTACTGCTTTGACACGGCTACTACCATTGACTATCAATATTATGGGGCACTTTTGAGAAAGTAGAAACTTGAATTTTGGTATGTGAGTAGGTTTAAGAACAAAAGTAAAAAAAAAATTTGCAAACTACACCTTTTGTACGAAACTTCCTGAAAAAAAGCGTAATATCGTATATTTAGGGGTACTTTTTTTGCAATCTGATTTTAAGGTCATAATTGTCCAAAATTTAAAAAAACCGGGGAATTTTGTTATAAACAAGAAAATTACTACATTTACCTATTAGACCCCCAAAACCCGTCGCGATTTAAGGGCAAAAAAGAGCAATTTTTTACTTATATTCAGTCTAAAGGTTAGGGTTTTACGTACAGAGAAGGTATTAGGAAAAAAAAGGGATGAAAATTTTTTATTCATTGAACTCAGAATAAAGAGAAGAGAGTTCACCAAAAAACACGTTAATTAAGGGCCAAGTTCCTTTCAAAAACTGGGGGGGTTTTTTTTTCTTTGCAATATTAGATTTATTTCACCGGGGGAAATTCTAAATTTTCTTTTATATGAGGAGCTATAGTTCTAAAACTAGAAAAAAAGGGCTTTTAGTGAACATATTGTTTCCCCACAATAATGTTCAACAATATAAATTTGCAATCAATATGATTAAGATGATTTGTTCATTCGGTTATAACTGTTTTATAAAAAAATAAAAAAAATTTTTTTAAAAAAACCCAACAAAATGAACAAACGAAAGGTATGTGACTAAAAAATTTAAATTGCAAAAGGTGAAAATGGATGACCCCGGGATAATTTTGATAAACCATATAATGCCAAATGCGATCCTGACATACAGACAAAGGGAAAAACCTGGATCACTTTTCAGAGGCCTGGTTTGGAACACCAATGGTTTAAAGACAGATGATGGAGTAGATACTTGTGTATTTGGAGCAAGGCCCATAGGGAAACAGCTTTATTAAGCAACCAAACCATACGCCGAGACATACGCATACCCTTAGACAGTCCAACCCCTAAAAGCATTGATTTTCCATAATTTTGATCAAGATCCAAATGGGGTGCACGACTTAAAAGGCTTGCCAAGGGAACAAAAGATGAACTCTCCGGGTCCTGACACTTGGAAATAAAAGGAATGAAAAAAAAAGATGAACTATGGGTTTTTTTTGAAACCAAAGCCCAGAAATTTTAAACTAAAAATAGGGACGAAAAAAAATGGCAGATGGTTCCAAAACAACATCAGATCGTTATGCGGCACCAATCAAAAAATATTCAAAGACAACGTTAGGCGACCTTTTAAGAAACGAACAGAAATTTTTTTGCGCACCAGTTAAGACAAGTAGTTTAGGGGTTGTGGCAGGCTCTTCTCGGAAGCACTTGCAAAAAAGGGGAAATGAAGCTTTGGGGAGAAGGGGAAAGTTTTTTGGGGAGGCGTTTCCCCCATAATATACAACTGAATGTACTACAGAGGCTGTACAGAAGGAAAAACCCCCCCATGAATATTTGGATAAAATACTAGACCAATTGGGGGGCGGGGTTTGAACAAGAAAGGGAGCACCATAAGCCAAAATGCAGTGCAAATGTGGACAC